>CANSZD010003113.1:1340000-1653825 GCA_947648045.1 Beta corolliflora | reverse complement strand
GTATCTTCGGTTAGAAAATTCCTAGGTAAATACCTTGTAACTGGTTCTTGATCCGGATGGAGCAGGCTCCATACCCATGACTTAATGGTTTCGACCGCATCATGGCCGTATGTTTTGCTTTGAGAGATGATTAATGTGTTTAATTCTCTATGATTTATCCAAACATAAGTCTTGACCATGCTAATCAAGGCTTCATAAATTGCTTTTTTGTCCGACCCCCCCTCTTTTCCCTTAGGAGATCTAGTATCTCATTGCGGTTTAACTCGTCGTGCCTTAATTTCTCACGAAAGATAAAATTTCCTTGTCTACCCCATTTTAACAACCCTAATACATTGCTTTTTATCTCGGAGAAAGTAACTTCGCACTGGGTGCGATATAGCATCTTACAAAAATCATAGGAGATTTTGTAATATGCAAGTAACTTTAATCGCTTTATATAAATCGGGAATCGATGATAGCTCAATCTCCATTTATCGTATACCGAATTAAGAAGGCCATAATCATAAGCTGATTAATTCAGACATTTGCAACCAAAGGCAACGCTATTAACTCGTTTACCCTTTTAAAGGGTTAGTAACATAACCTCCTTCTATCTCTCCACGAAGTGGTCTTTTGTGGTTAGTTACGGGACGGTATTTAGTCTATTGGCAATAAGTAAGAAATAATCTATATATCGCAAACCAAAGGGGTCATTGTTTGTTTGGTTCCTGGGGTTAGTTTTTCTTTGAAAGAAGTGGTATACGGGTATTAGGCTTGGAAAATTTATTTCATTGATAACCGGAGTAGGGTATCGGTTTGAGTGGGGTTATAGGTTTGTAAGGACATACTTCGTTTGAAAGGGGAGTTAACTTTTCTTGTAATAATTCGACTTTTATATTTTTGGCTAGTGTCAATATCTCGCTTGCTCCATACTAGGATTCTTTGGAAGTGGCTTCTCCTTTCATAGAAGCAAGTTCTTCCATTAACTTTTTGAGTTGTATCTTGAGTTCCCGGTTTTCTAGAACCGGTTGTTGTGCTATTTCTTGAGAGATAGTCCGCAAAACAATTTTCATTAGTTTTCAATAATTCAATAGAAAATTCATATTGGTTGATATCGGCTATTATTCGATTTATCTCTTTTCTTGTAATGGAATCTTGTAGTTTTTGGGTTAGCCGAGCTAACGGTTCTATTATCCGTTCTAATTATGAATTTACTATAGACTATGTAACATTCAAATTTCTTAATTCCATATTTGATCGCTTTTAATTCCTTTTATTTATATCCCAATTGATTTCATTTGCCTTAAATGTTCCTGAGTGATATCGAAAAACATATTCTTTTTTATCGTTTTTATATCTATACTTTAATCTCGCTCCGTAACCGTTATTAGTTTCACTAGCATCTCGTTTCCACTATCCATGTAAATTATTTGTCTTCATCGGGAAAACTTAGTTTTGGTAACTTTCGACTAATTCCTTAATTTTTTCTAAAGTCTTTGTGTCGGTATCATTCCATCTAAAATCGTAGTCTTTCTTTAGTTTTTTAGTTAATGGTTCGAGATATTGTGATAGTTTAGGGATAAATTTTCTAACCGATTGACTATTCCTAAGAACTTTTGTAATTCCTTTTTAGTATTAATTTCTTGTTGAAACTCTATAATTTTTTGGGCTATATGATCTTGCATTTTTATTCCAGCTTTATCTATTTCAAATCCTAAGAATTCAATTTGTGTTTTAAATAATTCCATTTTCTTTTTGCTTAAAACTATACCACTAGTTTTAATAATTTCTATAAACCTGCTCTAATAACTTATAATGTTCTTCTTGAGTTTTCGAATAGATTAGTATGTCATCAATATAGACTACACAATTTGATAATTGATTTAAATATTTATCCATAAATGCTTGGAATCTACCCGGGGCATTTTTATATCCAAAAGGTAAAACATTCCATTCGTAGAATCCGTTAGGGACTTTGAATGTTGTTAATTGTTTAGATTCTTCGCTTAGTTTTAATTGGTGAAAACCACTTTTACAATCAAATTTTGAAAATAATTATATCCTTGTATTTGTCTCATTTTAAGTATTTTATTTGGTATGGGGTAATTGTATGTTATCGTTTTTCGTTTAAGATTCTATAGTCGATAATCATTCTTGTTTTTTCTCTCTTTTGCTCAGAATGATTATTAACTATAAAAGCACTACTACTATGTTTTGAATTACTTGGTCTAATTAGTTTTCCAGCTACTAGTTCTGTTATATGCATTTTAAATTATTTTTCATCTCGTTGTGTATTATTAAAAGGTTTTTGTGATATGATACTTGTTTTGGTCTTTTAATGTTATTTGTATTTCGGTTTATGCTTATGCCAATTTTTTAAAGGATTTTTACTGCATAATTTTTCTAGCTTAGTTTTTAAAGGAGTAAGTTTATCTATATGTAATATTCCTATTTCTATTATGTCTAAATTGTTGATTCCCATTTTGGTTTTCATTTTTTGGACTAGTTTTGCTTCTTCTCCTATTTTACAATTTTCCCATTCTATTGGTAATCTTTCTTTATTAGTAACTACCTTGGCTTTTAGCTTATGTTGACAAGGGGTAAACAAAGTAAGAAATTCTTTATCTATACTAAAGGGTTTATATTGGTTTAAGAAATTAGTTCCTAATATAATATCTTTTCCAATTAATTCAAAGCAATATACCTTAGGTATGACTAGTATTTTATCCCAAATTTGTATTTTTACATTTGTTTGATACGAGTAATTTTACTACTATTATTATTAAATCCGTTTATTTTAAAGGGAGTATTTAACCTTTTCCATTCCGGTAAACAGTTTTCTTTCATAATTGTTGTTTGAGCTCATGTGTCTACCATTGGTGTATAATATCTACTTTTATATCCATCAAAGATTATTTTTACTAAAATATAAATTAAATTACTCATTTTTATTATGGATAGTTAATTTATTTTTCATCTTGCGTAACTTTTGTTCTAATACCTCTATGTCTCTTGTTTTCTTTTGTTCTTCGTTAGATAAAGTTCGTATACTATCTCTATGGCATTCCGCAAATGTTATGTATTGCGAGTCTTTGACTTATATAGGTCTTTTCTTCTTTTGCTATCTCTATCTGTTTTCGTAATTTTATTAATTCTATCAAACTTGGTATAGCATTACTCATTGATTATTCTAGTTTTAGATTGGGTTTGATTATAACTAAATTCAAAATAGTCTTGGTCTATTTTCCAAGGTTTAACTTTTTCTAAAAAATTCTTTTCCTAATATTATTTCATTGTTTAGGGTTATAACATATTCAAAGTTTTTTTCTTGAAAGGCAATTTTTGTTGTAAGGATTATTAATCTTTTAAAGTTTTCGTTTATTATTTTGTTTGTTAATATTTTTAAGGGAATATAATTACTTTCCTTATTAACATCTAGTTTTGCGGTTAAACTTTTAGTTTCTATTTGTATGATTATGTAATATTCGTGTGATTGTATTTTAATAGGTAAGTTCTCGGTCGGTTCTCTTTTAGATCTAGAAACACTTAATCGTTTTTTCACTATTTCTAAGTCATCGTAACTTGGTTTAGAATATAATATTATTCCTTTCTCTATAGGTAATATGAGATCAATAAAAGGGGTATCTATAGTAATTGGTCTTAATTTGTTTTTAGTATAAATCGATGTTGACCGGGTTAATATATAAGCATTCTTACATTGTACTTGTCATAACTTTTGATCCATTTGTCATGTTTATTCCTCCTAACATCCAGTATAGGACTAATGCTTTTTCTATGTTTTGGTCAGTTAGACTTATAGAATAATTTGGCTTAATTATAAATCTTACTTTTTGGTAAATAAGATTTCCTTTAAGTTGTGCTATAATACTTTTTTCTATGGGTTCTTTAATTCTATCATCGGCTAATTCTAATTCTAAGGGAGTATCTATTCCTTCCTTAAAACAGGCTTTTATTATTATCTCAATGGTCGCTAGTTCTACAAATCTAAATGTGATTGGTTTATGTTTTAATACGTTGTTAATTTTGTTTATTTCTTCATTTAACACTTCGTGTGTTATTAATGGGACTCTAGTATTACCTTGTACTTGTGTTATATCTATAACATGTTCTCTATCGCCTATAACTAAATATTCTTCCTTTTACCTTTTAAAATACTTGGTTAAATTTGTCAATTCAAAATTTTCTTTTCAATTATTTTATTAGGAGATAATGTAAATCCTTCATGCTTCAACGCATTATACTTTTGTAGATCAAAAATAGCTCTTTGATTTTTATGTTGTATAGTAATATCTTCATCGTAATCTACTTCTTGTAATTCTTTATCCATTACTATCGGTTTTACGTATTATCTTCTTCTTCACTACTTCTTATTTCATTATTATCCGTTTCGTATTCTAAGACATAAATTTCTTCATCCGGTGGTATATTATTTCTTCCTATTTCATATTCCGCTACATGTAGTTCAATAAAATTAACATTTTTTATGTTTTTATTAGTATTTTTATTCGTTTTTGTCTTACATTCTTTTGCTATGTGGCCTATCTGTCCACAATTATAACATCTACATCTTTTTGGATTTTTTGCATATTTATAGATTTTTCTTTTTATAAAGTAATTTTTATTTGATCGCTTCTTATTTTTATATTTTCCATATGGTTTGAATCTTTTATATTGTCTTCGCATTGATTTGGGTCTTTTAGTTTTATATCTTTTGTTTAATTTGTGACAACCAAATTTAGGTATTTCATATTTTTCACAACAGTCACTTATTTTAGCTTGTTTTCTAAATGCCTTTTGGTTATTGATTTCAATACAATAATTTTTATACCATGTTTGTAAAAATGATATTTGTTCACCTAAAGTTCCTGTTTTGGGTTCTGTATAATATGCTTCTTGTACCATAATGTTTATAGGTACTGGTAATTTTTCAAAATATAATTTTCGAAATACTGCTAGTTGTTCAGGTGTTTCGGTTCCTAGTTCATAATAATTCATTTGGAATGCACAATTATATTTGTTTAAATCTTCTGGACACATGGAACATATTTGCATATTATATAGTTGGGACTTACAATATTCTTTCTTGGCTTCTCGCATATTTTAAATCTCGCATTTGGATTGCCAAATTCTTTTCGAATTATTTTTTCGTATTTTTCAACATTTGTGTTGAATCGTCATCTCGGTTCCTTCTATCTTAGTACTTCACAATTCCGTTAATTCGGTTATTCCTATATTAGTTAAATAACTTTTTGCTATTCCCGTTATTGTGGCTTCAATATAATTAGCCACCGCACTAACTGGTATTTTGGCTTCAATTAATTTTGCATCAATTCTAGCTATCTAATTTTGTATTTCTAATTCAGCATTTGTAGCGCAATCTAGATTTAAAATTCCTCCTGTTTGGTTATCTCTCGGTATGTAATCATTTTCTATTTTTCTTCGATATTTCCATATATAGTCCTTATTTCTATGATTATACCCATATTTTTTCTTTTTAAAAGTAGGTTTGTAATTTCTATTAGTTTCCATATAATCATAATTGTCATCCGTGTAGGCCTTAGTAAGTACGTTAATTTCGTCATCCTTTTCTAAATTAAAGTCTAATTCTAAATGATTTGAATATCTAAATTCTTGATTGAATTGCATATATGTATATGTATATACATATATATACATATACATACATATACATATATACATACATATACATACATATATATACATATATACATATACATATATATACATATATATATACATATATTATATATATATGTATATAGGGTTGGGATCCGGTGAGAATAGGTCCCTATGTGAGAATAGGTTTTTATATGAGAATGAATCTCATCTCGTAAGATTAGACTTAATCTAGTGGCTCACGTTTCCCCATACAATAGAAACCAAAGTGATTTTCTCTCTCCTCCAAACAATCGGCCCAACTTGTTTTTTCTCTCTCTCTCTCACATTCATCTATCTCCTCCTCCTAAACCTCCATAGCTGAAATTTCTTGCTTAATTCATCCGAAATTCTTACAATTTCTTGCTAAATTTAACTCAATTCATGCAAATTGGTTCATAACATCAAGTTATTTTCACAATTTAGCAAAAATAAATTCAATTTGTATACAAAAGAATTTCGAAGTTCAATCTTTGAAATTGCAAGTTGAAGTAACGAATGAATCCAAGCGAAGAACAACCAATTTCTACGTAAAAAACCTATGAAAGAAGAAGGTAAGTAATTATCATATAATTTTGAGATTTTTTTGGTATTTTCGTTTGATTTTTGTTTTTAATTTTTCCGAAAATGCAGTAAAAATGGTGAAGGAGATGCAAAGATTTCCGAAGTTAAACAACCTCGTTACTTTTTCCGACGGAAATTCCACCTTCGGCACTAGTTCTTTGGGATTGTAAGTTTTTCTACTCTATTTTTTACTCCATTATTCTTACATTCTTCACTTGGAAATGACTTTGGGATATTGAGGAATGTGTTGATCGTTTAGGAAGTGCGGCATTTTAGTGGAGTTTTGGGATGAAATATTCAAAAATGGGAGGTCGCTTTTTTACTATGATACTATGTGAATAAGTGATGAACAGTAGTATTAGACTTGTATGGTTGTATATAAGGAATAGTATTATGTTTGGAAGTCTCTGTGAGCAACCCGCCCTTTTATGAGTGTTTCTTATTGTATCTCAGTCCGTATTATTAATACCTTCGTGGTACTTCTAAATACGCAATTTCAACGAGAATAAAGGGATGGTGCTCTATTTATATGTTTTGATGTTCTATAATTTCAACATTTCGTTCTAATTAGTAATTGTAAACTAATTTTTGAAGATTTTCTATGTTCTAAGTAATATAGTAATATGATATAAAATTTTGAAACAAGGGAGAATAGTGAGAATAAAGGCGCGAAAGAAATGCAAGAAAAGTCAATTGGTAGTCCAATTGTGGAAAAGAGTCTTCTAGATCGGATAAATTCGGAATGTATCCATGAAAATGTTTACAGATTATTTTCTATATATTTCTTCATTTCAATTAATTTTAATTTTTTGAATCTTATTTTGAAATCGATCGTATCATCTTCCCAAAAACTTACTCATATGTTCTTATTTTTTAGAAGATTGATATTAGGCAAAAAGTTTCATTGAAGTCACAATATGAAATAATTAGAGCATGCAATTAAACTTTTTAGAACACATTATTGAACTATTTAGAACATAGATAAAATATTTAGAACAAGGGGATCACTTATTACCCCTTTGATTTTAGCTCTATAACATGTTTCATTGCACATTCATGGCTTCATTTGCTCTTGCCTTCTTTTCTTGATTTTCCAGGCTTCCATCTTATGGCCGGTACAAGTAGAAATGTCTTTGAATGCTTTTTTCATTTAACATAACAATTAGAGGCCGGAGCAATACTTATCATGGTCTTATAAGATTGATCAAGAATCTTATTATGTGAAGCTTAACAAGTTGGCTCAGTTTTAGTTTATTATATAACTATATATGTGTCCTTCTAAGTATGCAGATGCTAGACCCTATGAGTAAGTTATGTAGTATATGTATGTATCTCGTGAGACTATGACATCTAGGACTTGGTTGTTTGTGTCGATGTATTCTTGTATTATTAGCTTCATGTTATGTTGTATGGTGTTTCGTACAATCGTTGGCGCCTTGTCTCGTATACAAAATCCGAATGTGCTTGGTAATAAACAGAGAAGTCATTGCTCTCTTTATACATATGTGTTGGTGATAAGCAAAATTATGGACTAATAATATTCATCTCCCAGTCACAACATTAAGAATGACATGATAATCTACGATTACACCGAAGTTAGATATTATCATCCGCTACCGTTTGTTAATGACCAGTTATCACCATTCAATCGAGTTTTTTGAAGATTTCAAGAGTTGTGTTACTTTAGTCTTAAATCTTGCAGCTTTTCTATCAGTCCTATGCACAAATTAGATTATGGCCGGTACAAGTAGAAGTGTCTTTGAATGCTTCTTTCAAAGACATTTTATGGAATGTTAAAGTCCAACTACAAATATAGATTGGTATAGTAGGCTATATTGGTTTGTGATCTAAAAATAACTATGTTATGTTCGAAATGACTATCTAGTGTTCTAAAAATGTTTATTTTGTGTTCCGAACATGTTTATTCTAAATTAAATTATATTTTTATTTAATCCATGTCTTAGTGATGAGGGCTATGAGAAAGTTGATGATCTAAGTATGACACAAAAAAGGTGGGAATGAAGACACCACCAAACTTGTTGAATAGTAAGACAACTAACTTGTTGCTATATTGATTTATGTTCAAAATGACTATGTTATGTTCTAGTAATGACTATCTAGTGTTCTGAAAATGTTTATCTCATGTTCTAATATACATTTTAAATATATTTTTATTCAACCCATGTGTTAGTGATAAGGGACATGAGAAAGTTCACGCTTCAAGTATAACACAAAACGATGGGAACGAAGACATGAACAAACCCGCTGAACAAAGAAGACAACTAACTTGCCATATTGATTTATGTTCTAAAATGACTTATTTAGAAAACTGACATAATTTTAAAAACATTTATTATTTTGTTATAAGAGTACCTCATCTTACTATTTTGAAACCTAATATGCATTCTAAATACTTTTTTATTTAACCCATGTTATAGTGATGAGGGAAATGACAAAGTTGATCCAAGTATAACACAAAAAGATTGGAAAGAAGACACAAATAATCCTACTAAACAAGTAAGTCAACTATCTTGCTATATTGATTTGTGTTCTAAAAATGACTATGTTATGTTCGGAAATGACTATCTAATGTTCCGAAAAATGTTTATTTATGTTCGAAAATGACTATCAAATGTTCTTAAAATATCTATTTGTTAGGGATGATGATAACAAAGCAGTTGACAAGGATCCTGAGCGGAGTACCTATTATTGAAAAGATACTGGAAAAGAAAGATACTAATATGTAATATTTCAAATCAAATCTTATTTCATATGTTATTTATATGAGACTAGTAGTAATTTATAGCATTAATTATAATAATAACATATAAGATTTGCCGAATCATTATGTATTCTAAATTATATTTTTATTTAATGTCTTAGTGATGAGGGACTTGAGAAAGTTGACGATCGAAGTGTAACACAAAAAAGGTGGGAATGAAGATACCAACAAACTTGTTGAATAGTAAGGCAACTAACTTGTTGCTATATTGATTTATCTTCTAAAAATGACTATGTTATGTTCTAGAAATAACTATCTAGTGTTCTGAAAATGTTTATCTCGTGTTCGAAAGTGTCTATTTATTGTCATTTATATCATAACTTTTTCCCTCATGTTCTAATATACATTCTAAGAATATTTTTATTTAACCCATGTGTTAGTGATGAGGGACTTGAGAAAGTTGACGATCCAAGTATAACACAAAAAGATGGGAATGAAGACATGAACAATCCCGTTGAACAATAAAGACAACTAACTTATTGCTATATTGATTTATGTTCGAAAATGACTATGTTATGTTCAATAAATGTCTATCTAGTGTTCCAAAAATGTTTATCTCGTGTTCCCAAAATGTTTATTTATTGTCATTTATATTATAACTTTTTCCCTCATGTTCTAAGATACATTCTAAATATATTTTTATTCAACCCATGTGTTAGTGACAAGGGACATGATAAAGTTGATGCTCCAAGTATAACACAAAAAATGGGAATGAAGACATGAACAATCCTGCGGATCGGCAAGACAACCAACTTGCCATATTGATTTATGTTCCGAAATGACTATGTTACATTCTACAAATGTATATATCATGTTCAAAAATATTATTCTTCTTATCATGTTTAAAATTTAAGAAGCTCATGTATTTGTGGCCTTTCCTTTTTTATATTAGTCCAATTGATGTTATCTCTCCGTAAAACAAATGTTATAAACATGTGTATGTTATGTTCTGAAAATATCTATATTATGTTCTAAAGATGTTTATGTTATGTTCTAAAGATGTTTATCTTAAGTTTTAAAAATATGTATATTATGTAATGAAAACGTCTATGTTGTGTTCTAAAAATATCTATGTTGTGTTCTGAAATTGTCTATATTATTTTCTGAAAATAATACTTAATAAACTATTTTTCATATGTTATTGGACTGCTGATGAAGATATAGTTATGAAGGAAGAAACAGAAGAGCAAAAACCTGTTCTAAAGGATTTGGGTAAAAAAATAAGGCAAAAAATTCAACAAGTGGATATTCAAAAGAAAAAATAAAAGATAATACTTGATGAATCTGAAGAAGATGATGTCATTGAGGTGGATAAAGACTTCAATGAAGTGGTAAGTGGAAAACCACTTAATCAAAGGGTTCCACCAAAGCAATTCATGGCCATACTTAAGGATATTCCATCTGAGCATAAGGAAGCTATTAGGAGAATAGGATTTGGAGGCTTCTTGGATTTGGATTTAGATGCTCATAAATCCATATTTGCTAATCAATTAGTAAGAAGCTTTGATCATGATCGAGTTTCTTTGGTTCTTAGCAAAAAATGATATTCTTTCAGAGGACATACACTTAGTTTATGAGCTGTCTATGGGAGGTAGAGAAATAGAGGAGCCAAAAAATGAAGAAGAAGAAGATTGGAATTTTTTTTTTTGCATAATTGGAGAAGGTTGTTTAATTTGAGGCGTGGAAGTCCATTACGGGTCCACGGTGATAGGCGAGATTGAGAGATTAATACAAGAGCCGGTTTGTGACGAATTCTTATGACATTTTATCATATGTGCAGTTAATTATTGTATATGTTCCACAGCAAATCCATCATTGAATTACATGTTTTTGTATAGTTGCATGGATACAAGCAAAATTCATGAGCTAGATTGGTGCACATTCACCTACAAACACTTGAAGGATCTGCAATGGAGTGGCAAGAAGGCAATGCTTACTTCACTGGTCCACTTCCTTTCCTGTTGGTAAGTTGCATAATGTTTCACAATATTTTAATTTTTTTAACCTTTAGTATTCCACAATTGTTTATACATTACTTTTGATTATACTTTGTTTATGATATTTCGTTTTTACAAAGTTATAAATATTATTCATTGTAAGTTCTAAATGTTTGTAGAGCAATTGTTTATGATTTTTATCACAATGTTACAATTTTAGAGTATATGGAACTTTCTATTATGTTCTGAATAGTTCTATGTTATTTTTTTGTGATAAATAACAGATTTGTTATTTTGATCGCCTACAAAGAGCTAAGATTGAGCGACCAAGAAGCTTCCCCATCATCTCGATTTGGAATAAGCAAATGATCAATGAAAGAATGAAGATTGAACTTAAGAGAGGTTTTGGAAAGGGATTGGTGCTTGATAGGATCAAATTTGAAGAAATGTCGAAGAAGAAAGAACATGGAAAAGATGTAAAGGATGTTGGAACATCATCATCTCCAAGTGATGTAATGGTATTCACCTTATACTCTAATCTGAATATTTTTATATTATGGTCTGAGTAGTTCTATGTTATTTTTTGATAAATACTTTGATGTAATGGTACTCACCTTACACTCTAATCTGAATATTATTATATTATGATATGTAAATGTCTATGATATGCTCTAAAAATGTTATCTGAAAAATGCTTCTTATGTTATGAAAATCGATATAATGTTCTAAAATATTCTTCTTGTGTTCCGAAATTCTCTATGTTATGTTCTAAAAATGGGATACGATGTTACGAAAAATGGTCCTTATGTGGGGAAAATGTTTATGATATGATGTTCTGAAAAATATTTGCAATGTTCTCAAAAATGTTTCTTATGTTCTGAAAATGTCTATAATTTGTTATGAAAATGAAATATATTCTGAAAAATGTTTCTTATGTTCTGAAAATGTGTTTAGAATAATGTATTATGTTTATGATTATTCCACTTTTTGGCATCAAGGGTTTTCTAGACAAGTTTGGAAATTTGGCCAAGACTTTGGCATCCAATGTGAATGAGATGTATGCCATGTTAGATAGAGCATCTAACATATTTGGAGAGAATGAAACGAGTGACCAAATGCATAATCTCGTTCAAAACATTTGGAACAAATACACGCTGAAAAAGGTAGAACAACATTTGAATGAGTTACATCCAAATGAGAAGAACAAGAGTCCTTCAATTCTAAGTCAAGACCAACATTTGATTGATGAATCTGCATTTATTGTTGAGTTGGATGAGGTGATGGCGAAAGCATGGGATAAATGTCAATCTAAGAAGACAATGAAGAAGAGTATGCTTGAAGCTAGTCCACCGAGCTTTGCGTTACTTTCACAGTCGCCGCCCATCCTTGAAGTTCCTACAAATGCTCCCTCTTCTTCTAGTGCAAGCAAAGAGAATGTTGTTGGAGATAACTTGGAATTGACTACTAGATCCCCAACTTCTTTAAAGGATTTGCAAGGCATATGGAAAACTCCAACTCAACCAAAACTTGCAAAGGGTAATAACAAAGAATTTTAATACTATGTCAATTGTGTTGTAGGAGTTTAATACTTCTTTATTTTGTGAATTTCTAGTTGAGAATATATGCTTATTTGTGACATTTTTTTGTCTTGACATAGGGAAGAAGAAAAGAAAGAACAAGATAAGAGAGCAAAGAGATGCCCTAAGAATATTCCACAATACTTGCGATCACGCACCATTCATGGTAGAGTTTGACAAGATCTTCAAAAGAGTTGATATTGCTGGAAAAAAATGGCGGACTATGCTTTTACAGAAGGAACACAAGAGTAATTACTCATACTCGCTCTTGTTTAATAATAATTTGCGATATTTTTTGGTATTATTTTTTTTTTTTGAACAAATTCAGTGAAATTTTGTACAATGAAAAACAAACTACAATCACGAGGAAAGAGATAGCAAGTCTTGTTGGGGATTGTGAATACTCTCTTAAACGTCAATATGTAATGATACTAGTAAATTGTACATTACTCGTATCTATAGATTTCAAAGTTCGGATCACATATACTTAAACCTTATGTTACACAACATCTCATAACATAACTCTGTAATTTAGATGCATAGGAACTTATGTCTTTTAGAATACGGACTTATATTTATAATTATAGCTGCTCCTTCCAAACGACTTGATGGTTAATCCCACATCTTAATGATTTAACACTTCATACTTGAACCTCCGATCTTCTAGTAACTCAATTTCTATCATATTTGGAAACAAATGTATTACCTCAACTTATTTGTGTCCCCAACTTATTTCTTTTTCTTGTTTCGGTCATTTGTTTGCACTTTATAATTCCAATTATATAAGTTTACATCTAAATTAACCTTACATTTATACTCCCATCATTATTAACTCATATCACTAGTTCCCAACACTCCATTATACAAGATCTATATATACTCCCCCGACCTTCCTCTTTATATCTTTTTTCCCTTTCAATGAGAAAGTAAAACATATAGCCTTGCGATTCAACCTAGTTTGATATTCATATATAGTATAAAATTCCTAGCTCATATATAGTTTCTCATAACTTAGTATTATAATTTTATTATACTGTTTGCTACTCCTTCGGTTCATTACTCTTTTCCTCAACTATTATATTCCTAACATAACCTTCACATATCAAACTCTTACTTACATATTACAACCCTAGTTGCCTATCTTATCTACCTCACATGCCATCTTATATTCTAAAAATAAAATTCCTCAAACAAGCCATTTATCCTACACCCATCTCAGTATAGATTATCATTCTTAGAAACCCAATTTCAAAGATTTTTCAAAGATACCTCTACTTAGTATAATTGTAACTTTTAGTATGAACTTCTCCTCATTACTAAGTTAGAATCAAAAGGTTACTTTATAACTTTACCAATTTAAACTATATCTAACCTCCCATAGGATTTATTATTGCTAGCTCGAATAATTATCATAAATTCAAAGCGTATAACTAAATCTTTCACAAACATAATTTATACTATAGCAACATCTCCAAACAATAGCTAGTTTACTTTTGAAATCCTCAATTTCACACTTTCCATGACCCAAATAATCCCCAAGTACGCCAAGCTCATATAAGATATATTATAAAATCTTGTATTACAATCAGAACTTTCAAACCCATAATTCCCAAAAGCCAAATCTATATTCCTCAAACTTGATAGACAATTATCTTCAAAATCTTGTATCTTATTTCTCACATAATATATAAGATACTTGAAACGGAAGACACTTGATTATCAAATTTAGGACAAAGAATCACACTTTCAAACAATCTTGAGCTTAAGTACATAAACGTCAACAATTTCAAGTCGGAAAACAAATTTTTATTTGACAACTCACAAAATTCATACAACTTACAATTGAAGTAACATAACTGAGTTTATAAGGTGGAAGGACAATGACCTAAGTTTTGTTTTAGAGGAACTTTTCTGAGCTCTTCATCATCTATGAACTTGGGCTTCCTCTCATAGTTGTCTACCTTTTTACCGGCAACATTGATAATTACTTGGAGTATATATCATAAGATGTTTTGGTGTTCCTTAAGTATATATCATAATCTACAAACGATCCTGGACCTGTGGGTCAGGGCCCACAACAAAACATCTTCAAAACCAAATATCATACTATAGAATACTTTATTCGATTCCCAAACAAAGAATATTTTATTCTCAAATAAATACTTGAATACTTCTAGATACAACATCTCAATAATTAATCTAATTATAATTTCATAACCAAACTCTCTCTTTTCATCCACTCCAAGCCTCCGACATACACCTGCAAATTACAGAAGAAAAATACAAAACAAACAAAAACTAAAATGAGCGGAAAGCTCAGTAACTTTACTTCAGCCCGTCAAAACGATTTTAGTTCGCAAACGTTTTTCATATAATAAACAAACTTGGTAATTGTTCGGAAAAGAATTAATACTTTATAATATATCGCTGGCATAGTTCAATTACTTAACACAAATCGCTGGCAGGTATAGGTTTTGGCTGAACATAACGTAACATAACATAACATAATATTCGACCTTCTTTGGTCTTAACTGAACTTATATCCGAATCATTTTCTCCACCTGTACCTTGCCTACTTTTCATCTCAGTTCTCGAGCTAAGCCGCCCAAAACAAATACGAAATCCTTTTTACATTATCATACTCAAACCATATCTCAAGAAACATAAATATTTCCGAACAATTCAAATAACTGAACAAAACATACTTTTGATCAATCAATATAATTTCACAACTCAACACATATTTAAAAATCTATAACCATGGCCATAACTATAAACGATATACGATATTAAAAACACAGTATTCACGGGCATGTAAATTCATTTTGCTGAACATAAACGTTACCTCAATAGCAAACCAATTTCTTAAGATGCAAATCCAATAACTCATAACCTTTAAGCTCATTTAGTTTCTCCGAGCTCCACAAATCAATAACCGAAATACACCTCAACAACAATGCCAATAATTAACAACCATTCTCACTACCTTTCAGATAAAGAAATTGACCTGCTCACTTTCTTAACTCTCTTATGCACTAACTACAAATCCATATATGCAACTATTCCACTAATCTATCCCCCATCATTAATCTCACAAGCTAGCTCTAATAACCCCACTTTGGAAATTACCACACTAATTTGCAAAACGTGAAATTATGATTTCAATTTGAATTATAAAACTTATAAAATCTGATTTAGCAAACTCACTAAAATTATACGTTCCAAAACAATTGTTCCAATCTATTAAACAAAATGAAGTTTCAATCTTTGTTCTCAATATCCAAAAGAACTATTTAAAACCAATAATCTGATTTATAAACAAATGTACTATACATCGATTATGAGCTATAATGATACAACTCCAAATATAATTCAATCATCCAAACTATTTGATGCCATTGAAGTTGAAATAGAAAGAGGCACGAGAATCACTTTGATACATGCCCAATGAAATTCAAGACTGGGTAAAGCTCAACAATGACACAACACCACCGCACAACAACATCACCAATACCGATGCACATCAGCAGAATAGAACACACAACAGCAGCAACAAGGAGGAGAGAAAATTTACAGCAGAACCATCACAGCTCGGCGGTGACAGAACCACCAGCACCATCGATGCAGCACCGAATAGCAACGCTAGAGGCAGACGAAAACAAGAGGAGAGAGAAAATCCGCCGACATCACAGCAGCAGCGGAGTGGAACAACAGCACCGGCAAACCTCCGGTGAGACCCAACAGCAGCGCCGACAGATTAACGGCACCGCAACCATGGACAACGACAATCGGACAACATCAATTTGAGTGAGAGAGAAGATGCGAGAATGAAGAATGAGAAATTGGGGTTTTTAGCTTTTCCCAAACTAAGCAGAAAATTAAGGAGGATTAGTATCTATTTATGGAGTTTGCATGAAATTGAAAACCAAAGGGGAGGTTTTGCTCCATTTGACACGATGATAGAACTGATGAGTTGTGCCTTTCAACCATTTGACACGAGGAAAGGAAGAATGAAAAATAAATTTAATTTTAGGCTTTTCTCTTCTCTTGTTTTTTTCTTTCTAAAATCGCATTTTAACTAGTTAAAAGCCCAAATCATTTTTCTTTATAAATTACCTCCAATTCAAACTAAAAGCATAACTTTACTAATATAATAATTAATTTTAACCTGCTTAAAAAATTCGGCTATTATTTTAAATATATTGGTTATCAACTTTGAGGAATATGGACTTGACTTTTGGAAGAAATGGGTTTAAAAATCTGACTATAATACAAGATTTCGGGATATATCTATTTTGAGTTTTGTGTGCTTGGGATTACTTGAGTAATGAAAAGTTCAAGGTTAGAGATTTCAAAAATAAACTGTTGTTTGGAGATGTTATATATAGTATAACTTATTACTTGCGGAAGATTTAGCTATATGATGGATTTGTGATAATTATTGGAGTTGACCCTAAATTCTATGGGATATTAGATGGAGTGTAAGTTGGCAAGTTATAAAGTAAGCTCTCGATTCTCTTTTTTGTGAAGAAGGGAGGTTCATTTATAAATTAAGCTATACTATTTAGAGGTATCTTCGAATAATATTCAAGAGTGAGTTTTATGAGATTAAAAATCTATTGTGGAGTGGTTGTAATTAAGTCAATCTTGTTATGTATTGAAGAATATTCTGGATGAGATCTAATAATATAAGTTAATCGATAATCCACATTTTAAGGTATTATATGAAAGTTTTGGATATTCGATTATGAATATTTAAGTAAGAATTGTTGATATAATTTCCAATGTCCTTACAAGTATATTATTCAGGGGAATTTTAGTATGCTTTGCAATAAGGGATATAATTAAGTCAATGGGATGATAAGTTTATGAAACCTAGTTAGGTGTTCGCTAAAATTCGTCTATATATAATTATATGTTGTATAAATGTACCAAGAGTTTCTTCTATAGAATGCTATTGAGTGACCAAGTAAATTACTAGAGGTGGTATCAGAGCAACCCTGCGACCGTGTGCCAAGTCAGCCACCTAGAGGGGGTAAAAGATTCTTGGGATTGTCTGAAATCGATCTGGGTTATTAGTTGTTAAGATTCGAGGAATAAAAATTGATAAATTGAAGGTTGAATATTGAAATTTTAGATTTGGCAAAGTGATGAAAGATATTGGTATTTTAGAATGATGATTTGAAGGAAATTGAGTTATATCCATTAGGAATTATTCGAGTTTAGTGATTATTTGTTGAGGAAGCAATTGATCTTTTGAGGTACTAAAGACTTAGAGTTAAGTTAAGAGTTGATTTGATTTGATTTATGTTAAAAATGTTTTATGTGATCTTAATCATTTCCACATGTTCTAAAGTTTTATGTTTTTAAATTTCGAGGCAAAATTTTTTTTAAGGGTGGTAGTATGTAACAGCCTAAGATATATTTAATCTAAGGAAGATCAAATAAGATGCGGAAAACGTGTGTTACCGATGAATGTTCGAACAATGTAACTAGGATAGAACTTAGATGCTCGATGATAAAGGCTCAGCCACCACAAAGAACAAACTAAGGGTTTTGATGCGTAAAGGCTAAGCCACCAGCAATCAAGGTTGTTTGTGTTTGCACACTTTAAGTTTTAACAAAACTCACAAAACTTTAATCAATTCACTCTCATCTTAAAATAAACCATACAACCTAAACTATTTATAAGGAAAACAAAACCGACTCCTACTATGCTTAGGACAAGTACCTAAGTCATACTCCTAATAAAACTCACAAAGATAAGATTAAACAAACAAGATAACAAAGAAATAACAAACTCCTAAACCAAGTAGAACAAGCTCAACTTGGCGCCTACTAACTAGACTCCTATTGAAGATATAACTCTACTCTAATTAGAATCCTAATCCAACTAGGATTTGGATTTCTAACTCAACTAGAATTTATAAACTTTTATACTCCTAATAGAACAAGGAGTTCTATTCCTACTAGGATTAGGGAGTCCTATTCCTACTAGAACTAGGAAACAACACAAATTCTAACATAACTAGGATTTGTAGAAATGAGCCATCTCTCACATGGATCATACTCCCCTTCTTGAAAAAAATTTGTCCACGGATTTTGCCGTTTTCGGAGATCTGATCCATAAATTTGACTGTAAACTGTCCAGAATTTTGATGCAAGTAAAAGTGACGAATACCCGAAAAAACACCTCAAAATCACATGAAATTTTTCCAGCAACTAGCCCTATATGTCATCACCACTCGACCAAAATTTCATTCAAAAATTCGAAGCCTGTAGTTCGCAGTTTATTTTTTCCCAAAACTGGTCCTAATTTACCCGGTTTTAGACCAACTCGAAAGATCAGCTATGAATCAATAGCAAAAGATCTTCAAATCTTGTGAAAAATTAGGAAAATAAACTAGACTTGAAATAGACCAGTTTAGAATCAATAAACTCCAAAAAATTCGATCGGAGGTGGGAGAACGAGTTGTTCAAAGTTATCTCAAAAATCTGTCTCTTACGGACGATTTTCTTTTGCTTCTTTCTTATTCTCCAAGAACGTCTAAATGCCAAGAGGACTTAGATGCCTTTGCTCTGATACCATATGATATATTTAATCTAAGGAAGATCAAATAAGATGCGGAAAACGTGTGTTACCTATGAATGTTCAAACAATGTAACTAGGATAGAACTTAGATGCTCGATGATAAAGGCTCAGCCACCACAAAGAACAAACTAAGGGTTTTGATGCGTAAAGGCTAAGCCACCAGCAATCAAGGTTGTTTGTGTTTGCACACTTTAAGTTTTAACAAAACTCACAAAACTTTAATCAATTCACTCTCATCTTAAAATAAACCATACAACCTAAACTATTTATAAGGAAAACAAAACCGACTCCTACTATGCTTAGGACAAGTACCTAAGTCATACTCCTAATAAAACTCACAAAGATAAGATTAAACAAACAAGATAACAAAGAAATAACAAACTCCTAAACCAAGCAGAACAAGCTCAACTTGGCGCCTACTAACTAGACTCCTATTGAAGATATAACTCTACTCTAATTAGAATCCTAATCCAACTAGGATTTGGATTTCTAACTCAACTAGAATTTATAAACTTTTATACTCCTAATAGAACTAGGATTTCTATTCCTACTAGGATTAGGGAGTCCTATTCCTACTAGAACTAGGAAACAACACAAATCCTAACATAACTAGGATTTGTAGAAATGAGCCATCTCTCACATGGATCAGATTTTAAGCAGCTTTCTTAATTGGTTATTATGATCGTTAGTTTAATTAATGTTTTTAATCTGCTTTATTATTATCGAGTTTATTGAACTCTTGAAATTATGATTGAAATCAAAGTTGGATTTTTACCTTAATAATGAAATTACAAAAATGCCCTTTTGTCTTTAAAAAAAACAAAAAAGAGACGAGAGAAAAAAAAAAAGAAGTTAGAGGTGTTGGAGTTTTTAGTATAAACTTTAAGTTTGCTTCAAAAGAATATGAAGAGTCAATTTTTCCTTTTGTCCCACATTGAAAGAATATAAGGGAAGAGTAAGGTTTATAACCATTCCTCATCCTCTACCTTTTGAGTTGAGTAGCAATGAGGATTTTGGTGGGTTTGTGGTGATGTGTGGTTACCACACGCGCGCCGCCCGCCCGGACCGGGCCAGGGCCTTGGGCCTTGGGGAATAAACGCAGAGACCGTGTATCCCTGGAGGTTGATTGCTGTGAGTCCGTGTGTTGTTACGGGGAAAATTCAACTTTAGGCCAGTGATCTTCTCACGCCACGGTGGTCAGTTAAGTGTATCAATTTAGTTACCAGTTTTTCGTTCCTACAAGAGGAACTCTCTAGATATATGAAGAAACAACAAATGACCCATTATAAACATCTTCACTGAACCAAAACGCCAATTCCCCTATATCACCCTCTCTCGTGTCTTCTCTGTTCTTCACCTTGTGTTTGGCGGAATTCGACGAGGAAGTTAATGCTCAAAGTTCTTCCGAAGCTTTTCACCATTTCCATCTCATTGAGGAAAAAAAAAATTTAGTTCTTGATTAATTTCAAGCTCTTACCTTCTTGTCCCTAATTCTCACTGTTGGTTTCTCAAATTGGTGCCAAGATTGAATTTTTAGAACCAAACTTCATAACTTGGTTGTTCAGCTTGAATTAAGAGGAAAATGAAGGAAATCCCAAAGACCCAAGTGTTTATGTCTACCATCATGCGTCGTTAATTGATACCGGTTCGCCCCCGTTTTGGTTGGCCGTGTTTCTTCGGTTTCCTTAATTATTTCTCCTTTTGCATGTGCCGACTCGCCGACATTGCTTCTGCCGAATCTATGGTTGTTGTTGAATGTTTCGGGTCCTCATTATACTTCCAATTTCAGAGAATTTTGTTATATTGAAGGTGAAGGATTTTCCTCTTTTGTGTATTTTTGAAAAATTCAAGATAGTTATGGGTAGGCTTTATATTGGCAATTTACTATACTTTTCAAAATAACCAATAACATGATTTGAGTATTCTCTTTCTTATTATGACTTGATGGGAATGATTAACAGGTGGTTATTGGGGACATGTCCTGAAAATTAAAATGCCATGATATGTAAACCCTGCAATTACTGGGCTCATGAAGCATTATAATTTTATCATGGAACCTATAGTTTATCTCTATTATATATGTCAACTCTTGAGGATTTGGTGTCCACCCTTAATTACCTAAATACCCCCACAATAAAACAAAATTACACAATCTACCACAATTCAAATTTAAAAGGGCCGATCCCTTGACAAACTGAGCACTTGAGCAGTTCCCCCTCAAAAAAAAAAAATACAGAGCAGTTACTAAATTAAAGAAAAAACAACACAGTGAAACAAAGACACTCTTTTTCATCTTCTTCCTCTTTCCACCATTCATTTAACTGCAAACCCACAATTCTTCCTCTACATTTCTCCGTTCTTCCTCTTCAAAGCCTGCACACAATTATAATTGAAGCATAGGTCATTACAAAGCAGAAGATCAATTGATTTCTACATAAACCCTGTATAAATTTAGAGTCTTAACATTTTTTTTTTGTTATTTCAATTTTGGATGCAAGGATTGTTGAAGCACCATAGACAATCAAGAGTAGTGGATAACGAAAAAAGGTATTTCTCACTAAACTTCAAATGCAAACTGTTTGTATGAACAACAAGGAAGAAACCAAATTTTGCACAAAAAGACTCTAAATTTCTGCCTCCTCATACTCTCAAGAAGATGTGTACTATCTATTTGTACTCCAAGGCTCCAAAATTTCTGATATGTTGAAATCATTCCCATACAAAACTTAGAATAAAGTTGAAGCAATTCCAAATTTTCCCAAAAGTTACTGTAAATCAAAATCATTTTTTTAATGAATCAAAATTGATTTTAGAAAGGAATCAAAATACTTTTTCATGAATCAAAATTCAGGATGCACAAGAAAAACACTGACTTACGAATCTTGAACAACCAAAATATAAATTCGAGCTTTGAGGGCTTACATACCCAAAATTGATAAGCGAAGAACGGGTAGACTCGCCATTGACAAAACCTCCACGCTTACCAACCTCAAATCTTCAAAAATTAGGAAAAACCCAAACTTTGAACGAGGAAATTAGGGGATAAAGCAGGATGCTTTGTTGCAGTAATAGCCGAGTATTTGGTATTTCGGGTTTCGGATTGGGGTATTTTTCGGGTGGGGGTGATATGAGGGGCGATGTGTGTTTAAGAGAGGAGATAGACGACGTGGAGTGGGAGGAGATCATGGAAGACTTGCGGCTGCCGACGTAACAGGGTAGGAGATCATGGAAGACCAGTATAGATCCACCGACCTGCCGGAATTCTTCAATAAATCTTAGCTTCAAACTTTAATTAAAACGTAGACTTTGCTGTTTGTTGCATTAATTGTTGACGATGCCAACATATGGTAATGGGTTTAAGAGTTTCACATTTTTGGGGTTTTGGAGGTGGAGATTTTCGTGGTGGGTGTGATTTCGGGCGTCGGGAAGATGAAAGGTTTGGTTTGTACGGACGGGGTAGTCGGAGGAGAGAGGCGAAGAAGAGGGCGGCGAATTCTTTGGGAAATTGCTATGGGCCGTGGTAGGGATGAGAGAGATGGAGAAGTATTTAGATGTGCGAGTGCGAGTGAGAGTGAGAGTGAGAGTGAGACTGTGAACCGTGAAGTTATAAAATTAGTAAAATACCTTTAAAATAAAAACACAACTTTATCACATTTTTTTCAAAAAAAAAAAAACACACTTTTAACAATCTCTAATTACCAATTCTTCGAAAATTAATATCCATAGATTTGGAGTAATGAGTTAAAAAAAATTAGTTACTATTAGGAAAGTGAGTTATCTCTTGATATTGAAGCCACTAAATACATAGAACATTTTTATAATATTAAGTCGATTATTTTATATATTAAGAAATATGAGGTAGAGTAAAATATTGAATCAAATACTTTGCGGAAGGAGAATCTCAATTCAATATTACGTTACTTAAATTGCATCAATAGAAGCATATCATCGCTTAAATTTATTCTACTTGATTAGTTTATGTTCATGTTTGGGCTTCACCCAACAATTTTGTTATTCTTTGTTCATTTAACTTGATTATTTTCCCCGTCAAAAAAACTTGATTATTTTAATTACTTTTACATTGATATGCAATTATAATAGAGGATAAAATGTAGTATTTTGATTTAGTAACTTTCTGAATTGTATATTAGTAATACTTAATACTTATATTGAAAGAGCTATATATATACATATACGTGTTGGTATTTTTGTAGAAAGATGTGATATGTAAAAGTATTATTACTATATATGCATTATTAATAAATGTATTATTATCATAAATGCGTTAATAAATGTATTATTATTATAAATGCGTTAATTATTTAGTGGAATTATAATTCAAGAGGTAAAGGTATTGAAACATTGCAATATTTAAACTATATAGTAATAGAGATTAGGTGAAATTGTATCATACAATTATTTTAACTTTGTTAAAATAGGTAGCTAACTGATAAAAGTAAACTTAAACAAATAGAATTAGATAGGTGTAGTTAGAATTGGATAAATTATAATTCAAGAGGTTGGGTTAATGGGACGGTTAAATTAACAAAAATGGTTAATCATAATAAGGGTATGTTCTCCCTAGCTTATTTTCGCCCGATTCAATTCGGTTCGGTTGTTTTATGCCAAGAGAACAGGCCCTAAAACAAAAGCAAATACAACACTGCATAATTAGGTGAAATTATATCATCAATTTATAATAAACGTGTTGAATTGATATGTGTAGTTTTATAATTAGGAAAAACCCAAACTTTGAACGAGGAAATTAGGGGATAAAGCAGGATGCTTTGTTGCAGTAATAGCTGAGTATTTGGTATTTCGGGTTTCAGATTGGGGTATTCTCTGGTGGGGGTGATATGAGGGGCTGATGTGTGTTTAAGAGAGGAGATAGACGACGTGGAGTGGGAGGAGATCATGGAAGACTTGCGGCTGTCGACGTAACAGGGTAGGAGATCATGGAAGACCAGAACAGATCCACCGACCTGCCGGAATTCTTCAATAAATCTTCAAACTTTAATTAAAACGTAGACTTTGCTGTTTGTTGCATTAATTGTTGGCGATGCCAACATATGGTAATGGGTTTAAGAGTTTCACATTTTTGGGGTTTTGGAGGTGGAGATTTTCGTGGTGGGTGTGATTTCAGGCGTCGGGAAGATGAAAGGTTTGGTTTGTACGGACGTAGGTCTGAGGAGAGAGAGGCGAAGAAGAGGGCGGCGAATTCTTTGGGAAATTGCTATGGCTGTGGTAGGGATGAGAGAGATGGAGAAGTATTTAGATGTGCGAGTGCGAGTGAGAGTGAGAGTAAGAGTGAGACTGTGAACTGTGAAGTTATAAAATTAGTAAAATACCTTTAAAATAAAAACACAACTTTATCACATTTTTTTTCAAAAAAAAAAAACACACTTTTAACAATCTCTAATTACCAATTCTTCAGAAATTAATGTCCATAGATTTGGAGTAATGAGTTAAAAAAAAAATAGTTACTATTAGGAAAGTGAGTTATCTCTTGATATTGAAGCCACTAAATACATAGAACATTTTTATAATATTAAGCTAATTATTTTATATATTAAGAAATATGAGGTAGAGTAAAATATTGAATCAAATACTTTGCAGCAAGGAGAATCTCAATTCAATATTACGTTACTTAAATTGCATCAATAGAAGCATATCATCGCTTAAATTTATTCTACTTGATTAGTTTATGTTCATGTTTGGGCTTCACCCAACAATTTTGTTATTCTTTGTTCATTTAACTTGATTATTTTCCTGTCAAAAAAAACTTGATTATTTTAATTACTTTTACATTGATATGCAATTATAATAGAGGATAAAATGTAGTATTCTGATTTAGTAACTTTCTAAATTGTATATTAGTAATACTTAATACTTATATTGAAAGAGCTATATATATACATATACGTGTTGGTATTTTTGTAGAAAGATGTGATATGTAAAAGTATTATTACTATATATGCATTATTAATAAATGTATTATTATCATAAATGCGTTAATAAATGTATTATTATTATAAATGCGTTAATTATTTAGTGGAATTATAATTCAAGAGGTAAAGGTATTGAAACATTGCAATATTTAAACTATATAGTAATAGAGATTAGGTGAAATTGTATCATACAATTATTTTAACTTTGTTAAAATAGGTAGCTAACTGATAAAAGTAAACTTAAACAAATAGAATTAGATAGGTGTAGTTAGAATTGGATAAATTATAATTCAAGAGGTTGGGTTAATGGGACGGTTAAATTAACAAAAATGGTTAATCATAATAAGGGTATGTTCTCCCTAGCTTATTTTCAGTTCAGTTCAATTCAGTTCAGTTGTTTTATGCCAAGAGAACAGGCCCTTAAACAAAAGCAAATACAACACTGCATAATTAGGTGAAATTATATCATCAATTTATAATAAACGTGTTGAATTGATATGTGTAGTTTTATAATGGATGAAAACGAAATTTAAAATACTAAATGTAATTACACAACTAATTAAATTTCAATAATGATTTCGCACGCATCGCGTGCATATAAGACTAGTAACTTAATATAACAAAACAAGATATGATATACTCTAAGTATTACTTACAGGTGTTATCCTTAAGTAATTATGTTAATATCATAATATATACTATTAAATTAAACTATAGGTTCTGTTAATATAAACCCTTATGTATTTCAAATGAGAAATACTCTTAAAATAAATCAGAGTAACTTAAAATAAACTATCATTAAATAAGTGAAATACTCCAAGGAACACCAAAGATTTGAATCTTATCATTCAAGTTCTAATGAGAAAACCCCCCAAAACCCCCCAAAACCCCCCTCTATTTTCTTCCTCGCACGCGTGGCCTTTTTGCTCAACCATTGTCGACTCAAATTCCTCGCGCTTCTTCTACCGAAATTAGTCGTCTTTCTATCCGCCACCACTTGTGTCGGTAGTGCAATGGTGGCGCTGCCACCGATGTTCTGCTTTGCTTGCTGCGGGCCTGCGATTATCATAATGATTATAATATTCTTGTCATATCCCACGTAGAACTCATGTTATTCATTGTGAATACTCTCTTAAATGTCAAAATGTAATAATACTAGTAAATTGTACATTAATCGTATCTATAGATTTCAAAGTTCGGATCACATATACTTAAACCTTATGTTACACAATATCTCATAACATAACTCTGTAATTTAGATGCATAGGAACTTATGTCTTTTAGAATACGGACTTATATTTATAATTATAGCTGCTCCTTCCAAACGACTTGATGGTTAATCCCACATCTTAATGATTTAACACTTCATACTTGAACCTCCGATCTTCTAGTAACTCAATTTCTATCATATTTGGAAACAATTGTATTACCTCAATTTATTTGTGTCCCCAACTTATTTCTTTTTCTTGTTTCGGTCATTTGTTTGCACTTTATAATCCCAATTATATAAGTTTACATCTAAATTAACCTTACATTTATACTCCCATCATTATTAACTCATATCACTAGTTCCCAACACTCCATTATACAAGATCTATATATACTCCCCAACCTTCCTCTTTATATCTTTTTCCCCTTTCAATGAGAAAGTAAAACATATAGCCTTGCAATTCAACCTAGTTTGATACTCATAGTATAAAATTCCTAGCTCAGATATAGTTTCTCATAACTTAGTATTATAATTTTATTATACTGTTTGCTACTCCTTCGGTTCATTACTCTTTTCCTCAACTATTATATTCCTAACATAACCTTCACATATTAAACTCTTACTTACATATTACAACCCAAGTTGCCCATCTTATCTACCTTACATGCCATCTTATATTCTAAAAATAAAATTCCTCAAACTGGCCATTTATCCTACACCCATCTCAGCATAGATTATCATTCTTAGAAACCCAATTGCAACGATTCTTCAAAGATACCTCTACTTAATATAATTTAACTTTTAGTATGAACTTCTCCTCATTACTAAGATAGAATCAAAAGGTTACTTTATAACTTTACCAATTTAAACTATATCTAACCTCCCATAGGATTTATTATTGCTAGCTCGAATAATTATCATAAATTCAAAGCGTCCATCGTACGGTTTTCCATTTTTGCGTATTAGTCATGCAATTTCGGCTTAGAAATATAATTTCCGTGAGTCGTAGTCAATAACTACAACCACCGTTTTAATAAAATGATTCGTAGTATAATCACGCTCGTTTTTACTAATTTGACGAGCTTTCGTTAATTGTCTTAAGTGAGTCTTTCAAAAAAAGAAAAAAACACGAGTCGCAATTAGGCGTCGGGATTTTAATCGTATCCCAAAACCGGTAGTAATCCATTTTCATGATGGTCAAGTCATTGTCCATTGAATAAAGAATAAGAATATATTCTTTATCCACTAATCACATCCTTTATCCATTGGTTAAAGAATAAGAATCATGAAAAGGAGTGAGAATAAAAATCAAATCTCATGTGTAAGAGGCAAGAATCTGAATTTTTCCACCGGATTCGAGTTGCGCGCCAGGTACACAACCATGCGCCAGACGCATGATTGTGCGCCTAGCGCACAACAGCATCCTGGGCCAGATGCAGGGCCTTGCGCCTAGCGCACGGAGCTGTGCCTAGCGCAGGCTCCTGCGTTTGGCGCAACGTTCTAATCAGCTTTGTTTTGCACGTTTTTCGATGCATTTTTTATGTATTTGGGTGTATTTAGAGAAGAATATATTCTAAAAATCTAATTTTGCTTCATTGATGAGAAAATCCAAAAAGAATAAGAATATTTGTGTTTCCAAAGAGATTTGATGATGTCATTAGGGTGAGGTCATTAGAGTGATGTCATTAGGGTGATTAAGGATGAGCAAAATCAAATTTTTTGGGTTAAAAATTTGATTTTCTACTTCTTTGAAACCCTAGTTCATTTCCCTCATTTCCCTATAAATACCCTCCTTTTTTACTTCAAAACCAAGTTGAGCTAAAACACAACTCAACTTCATAACTTCTCTTCCTACTACTCTTCTCCTCCTTAATCTTTCCATCTAATCAAAAGTCTTAATTAGTAAGTAAAGAAGTTGAAAAAACTCAACTTAATTTCACTACTTCTCTCAATACTCCTCTCATCTTCTCTACTACTTCCTTCCTCTAAAAAATCTCATTCAAGAAAAAGAAAGTAAAAGTTAGGAAAATAATTAGTAAGTAAAGAAGTTCATCAAAATAAAAAAACACAAAAAAGAGTTTAAGTTAGTAATTAAGTGGATTTAGAAACTCACTTAGAAATTAAGAAAATCACAAAAAAAAGGTAGAAAATTTTACAAAAAGGAAGTGCATCATTGAGCTAGCAAGGTAAAGTTGAAGGTTTTGTTATTTCTTTGATTATCTCCTCAATCATCTACTAACTCTCTCCTTGTTTCTTCTTATTTTTTTTTTTGAATTTTTAGAGTGATTTGGGTATGAGGAAGTCCTAATAGGTTCCCAACCTTAAATCACCCCACCTAGAATAGTCAACTCTAATGGGGAGACTCTTAGGAAATAATGTGATTATGTGATTTTCCTTAATCAAGTTGTTGTTCATCACCAAAAAATGTTTTCATAAGAAAATTCAAGACAAATTGTGCATAAACATCTCCATAAAAAGAGAATGTGATGCTGTAATTATAATCCGTTTTAATTTCGTACATCATTTCATTTTTTCGTCTGTATTATCAGAATAGTTTGTAGGATTTAATATTTTTCCTATGAAGTGCAAGATGCTTCTAGCAACTGGACTTTAGAATTTCGAAATTTTTTTTTTGTATAAATAATTAAAAATCATACAACTTTGTTGTGCAAAACTGATTTTGTCCAGTACCACATAAGCTTATTCTGTCAATAAAGTTTAAAATAAACTCATTGAGACAAAACTAAAAATATCAAGTTTAAAGAAAACATCAGTGGCTTTCCAAAAACATAAAAATCATGTTCATATGAATTTTATACAATTTTACATCATTTTTACAAAAACATTCATGTTCCAGAAAACTGATATTCTATTCAGTTAAGAAAATAAATAAAAAAGGGTCTTAAAAGTGTCCAATTCAAGTGAAAATTTCTAGTATAGTCTTTCAAAGTGTCTAGCATGTTCATACCAAAATGTTGGATGTCAAAGAACAAATTTGATAAAGGTCCTGTTTTGACCAGTTTTGGCATAAAATTCACCATAATTCGAGTTGTCTCTAAAAGCTTATGAAATTTTGACACAATATATAGAACCCACTGATCTATCCATAGACGTATCACATGCTCAATTTAATGCTTTATAGAGAAAGTTATGATTTTTACACGTCAATACAAGAACAAAAGTGCAATCTGGAAAATGAAATAAAGTGATTAACTCAACTTTCATAAAAAATGTTTTCTTGATACGAAAAAAATAATTAAAAATCGTGAAATTTTAAGTTTCTCTTAAAATGACTCACTTTTATCATGTAAATAAAAATCAATAAAAATTGTCATAAAAAATCAAAATCAAAGAGGTTAATTAATCTCCAATTTTCACAAGTTTTACAAATAAACATGAATTTCAAAGCCCATTCAAGGAGTTGAAGATCAAGGAGAATCATGGTGAAGATCAAGATTGAAGACTTTGTATAGATCATAGATTTTGCACATTTTGTTGTAATAATAACTTTTTGTAAATAGTTATTACATCACTCATTAATAAAAACATGGAGATGTTTATGCATAATTTTCATAAATAATTCCACAACTCTTTTTTAATAAAATGAGCAACCAATGTTACAAATTTTGCATGTTGGGCCAATATGTCATAGTATATTAATTAAATGACCCAATCTCAATTAAGAGGAAAAATTACAAATCTAAGTAAGTTAAATTGTATGATGATCCATCTTACATTTTAAATTTGTTCTTGACGGGTCGTTGTATACTCGCCAAATATAACCTAATTTATCCAATATAGGATAAGTATAGGGTCGAATCCACAAGGAAGTAGGGTTAAATCAAGAGTTAATTAGCTAACTACAATGAGCTAAATCAATTTTTGGGTTTTTGAAAGTTTAACAATGATTCTAAAATCTAAATAAACTAGGAAATTTGCAAAGTAAATCAACAAGCAAGTAAAAGAGATAAAACAAGGGTAAAAGGACTAGGGGATTAGGGGATGCACCAACATTCAATCCAAGAATCCAACAATCAAAACCAAGGGGAAACAAATGGGGGATCACAATGGAAAAATCACGCACATATGAACTCTAATTACTCTCTCGAGCTAATTAGAGGAGCTTGATTAGTCACTCATGACCTATTCTCATGGCATGAGCAACCAATCTAGCCAAATCAAGCACAACATGATTAATCAAGCTTCCCTAAACAAGAAAATGCCTATTTTCATAGAGATCCTAGTCTAGCAACCAAACTTAGTTTATTCCTAGCTTCATCTCTCAATCCTTCACTAGGAATTCCAAATATGCAAGTTAAGTGGTGATCAAGCACCCAACAAACCAAGTAAAACAAGTTTGATCAACAAGTTCAACCCAAATGTTAACCGCCTAACTTAGATCTAAGATTCAAAGAGTAAATGAAGGTTACATCCCTTCCCCTAGTAAGAAACTACTCACACATTATGGAAATAAAACAAAACAAAGCTTAAAATAACTTCATCACTATAACCATGGAGGAAAAAGAGAAAAATGCAAATAATCAACTAATAAAGCAAGATCTAAACAAATAAAGCATGAAATAAGCAAGAATAATGGAAGAAAAGAAGAAAAGAAGAAAATGAACAAAGATTACCAACTTTAAGCTTTCATAAATGAAGAATGGAGATCCAAAAGCTTCAAACCTCCACTTTTCTTTCTCCTAGGGTTTTGCTCTAAACTTGAATGCTAAAACAAGATCTAATTTCTCTCTAATCTCTCATTAATAATTGCCTAAGTTAAAATAAGAGGAGTCCCTCTTATAGAGTCATAAGAAATAAAACAGAAAATTACAAAACAACCCCCGCATTAAAACAAACAAAGTCCCAAAACCGTTTCCGGAAAGATGACCCGACCCGGGCGGGTGACATGACCCGAGCACTCGGGTGGACTGACCCGAGCCCTCGGGCCACCAGACCCGGGCGGGTCAACTAATCAGGAATCCTAGAGGTTCATCAAAACAAGCGACGAGGGCGGGTCTGTGAACCCGAGCCCTCGGGTTAACAGACTCGGGCGGGTCCACTGGTAGGGAAGAGCTGCGAATGCTGCCTGGGCTGACCCGGGCCCTCGGGTCAGCACCTTCCTCTCCTTTTTCTCCTCTTTCGAGCCCTTTGGTGCTCCATTTCTTCGGTGCTTAGTCTTCAGGCTTGTGCATAGATCCTCCAAGCGTGCTCCCAATCCTGAAATAAAAACAAACACCCAAAGAAAGAGCGCAAAGGAGGGAAAATGCACAAAAAGAAAGAAAAGGAATAAACTTAGCCTAAATTAGCCTAAAAACTATCACAAAAACTATTGAAAACTAAGCATAAATTAAGCATATAAACCAATCATCAAACTCCCCCAAGCTAGATCTTTGCTTGTCCTCAAGCAAAATAGATTAAAACACAAGTAGGAGAATGAAAACTTATTTGAAAACAAAATGAAGAAGAAAGAGGGAAGAAAAATGAAAAAGGAAGGAAGGATAAAGAATTTACACTAACTCATTTTCGTAGGAATCACGATTGCATTTAGCACATGCAACAAGCTCTTTAAACCCCTAGATCGCTCTAGAGGGCGAGTGGGATCTCGCGAGGGTTTCCAAGGAGTTTTCAAACCCACAACTCTAGTTTTTCATCAACCAATTATTCAATCAAATTCATGAGTAATGCCCAAGTCAACTATCAATGAAATGGTTCACAAGCAAAGATAGAGAGCAACTTTCAAAACAACTAATTTCCAAGTGTACTCATAGGTTATGGGTGGAGAAAGAAACTAATCAAGATTGCAAAAGGACACCTAATTAGACTTTTTACTCGCTCATTAGAGAACACCTAGCTATCCAAAAGATTTAGAGCCCTTCAAGTGTTATAGAAGCTCAAACCACTAGTCCACCATCCCTAGACACACAAATATGCCTTAGACTCCACTATACTCAAAACTTTAGAAAAATTAGTACTAAGTGTGGGAGGTATCCATAAATTGACCTCTTTTATTGGAATTCTTCCACTCTTTTTGCTTTTCGTTATTTTTTCATTTTTTTCCATTTTTCACGCCTTTTTTGACTGTTTTTGGCTTTTTCTTTTTCCCTTATTATGGGAATTATTGCTATACAAAAGAGGAGTAACTACTCACTAAAGAGAAACATGAGAACTTGTGGCTTTTTGTACCACTTATTACAAACGAAAATAAGTAAAAACTAAGCTTTCTGTAGAGTTTTGTTTGGGGACATGATGAGCATATCTAGGGACATTAGGGACCGCAAATTTGAAGCTAAATTTATTTAAGCATGGGCAACATAGTCAAGATTCAAGACTAGACATCCAATTGAGCATTCATTGGTTTCATTTTGGTTGATTCTAATGCAATCAAGATTAATGACCTCCTAAAGCACCACAACCCAAGCTCACACTCTTCCAAAAGAAGCCTCTAAACATATACACAAAATCCAAGCAAGGAATTCACATATATCATCAACTAGCATCTTCCTTGGGCAAGGAAATCAAAACTTTATTCAAAGCTAAAACTTCTTTTTGTTTTTCTTTGTTTTTCAGATTTTTTTTTTTATTTTTGCTCTTTTTCAAATTTTTTTTCTTTTTTTCATTTTTTTGAACTAAAAACAAAGATTGAAAAAGAAGGGAAAGAAAAGAAAAAGAAATAAAGCTAAAACAAGGAAAGAAGAAGAACAAAAAGGAAAGAAAATTGTTTTTGGGGTTTTTTTAAAATAAATGTTTTTTTTCCTTAAAAGCTAGGAAAATAAACAAATAAGAAAAATGGAATCATGGCACACCACATATTAACAAGCATTGGCCCATTCACCAAGCTTAACCACAATCACAAACACAATTCAATCAAAATAGTAACAAGGATCTCCTAACGTCTACCCCGTAAAGTAAAAACAACCCATACAATAAAAATACCCCCCCAAGCCAAACCAAACACCGTCCTCGGTGTGAAATGAAGAACAAGTGGGGAGGGGGTGGGGAGAGACCAACTCTAGGGTCTAATTCCTCTTCCCCCTCGGCGGGAGGAGGGGGTTGCATATAGGAGGGGTCGGGGGTGCCGGGAGGGACCATGTTGTTATCATGAAAGAATGGCAAGATGGGGGTAAAACTCTCTCGCATCTCGTGTTGGAAGGTGGTTAGTCTTTGTTCAAAACTATCAAACCGCTTATCAATATGGGCATAAATAGGGGCATAGTCGGGAACATAGGTAGGATGGGGTTGGGGAGGAGGAGGGGGAGGGGCGGAAGAGGAGGAGGCAAGCTCATGGGGAGCACGCCTATGGTAGGTGCGGATCTCCGGGCCCTGTTTTAATCTCGTTGATGCGGCGGTTTGGAAGTTGAATGGAAGGCATTTTACCAATCTTCCAAGTAAAATGGATTCCAGTCACTATAAACCAACACGCATCTTGTAGGTGTTGGTCTATGAGGGTCGGCCCTGGGATCTCAGGGGTCCAAGGGCGAACCCTAAAGTGCTCAGCAATGGCGGTAATCAAACCGCCTACAACAATCGACCCACGTCCGAGAGTCTTTGGGGTGCCTACCCTTTGGAGATGGCGGGCGAACATCAAAGGTATGTTCAGCTTCTTCTTATTCCATAGGTAAAAACCTATTATCATAAGTTCCGACTGACTTACCTTTGAGTTATCCTTTCTCCCAAAGATAGTGTTCCCCAAAAATTTGCGGAAATACCGGATAGCCGGTTGGTGGATAAGTGAATCATTTGCATTTTTGGCTTCATAACTCTTTCCGTCACTTATCTTTGACCAACAATCATAAAGGTTTAAAGAAGGTGAGGGAGTGGTGCTCGATTCAATTTTCAAGTCAAAAATTTCAGCAAAATCGGTAATAGCCATAGAACGAGCAACATTCCCCAACCAAAAAATGAGAACGGCTTCGGCTCCAGTTGAGCACGCAAGTCGTTGTTCTCCGGTAACTTCCAAGGAGCTTAAGAATTCAAGTGTTATGCATTTGTAAGTTTTCTTTCTCAACATCAACACTTTTTTCATATTCAAACCATCGGCTATATTATTAACATCCCCCCGAATCCCCCATAATGACAACCAGGTCTCATCAACAAAACGAGTAGGGGCGAATTCCTTAGCCTTAAGGGCTTGGAATCTATTAAAATGCTCTAAACCATCAAAAAGAATGAAAGGGAATTCGGGATCATGGAACTCACCGGGGGCATTAAGCCTCGAGACGTTTTCCCCTTGTGATTGTTGGCTTGAGCTAGCTTGCCCCGCTTGCCTACTCTGCTTTGATTGCCTCCTCTCCATGCTTTGAATTGCTTGTTGCTCAAAATTTTAAAATCCCGTAACTAAGTGGTGAGGGTGGAAAACAGTGAAAAGAGGATGAAGATTTGTGAGGGATTTTAAGTTTTTAAGTGGTGAGATGAGTGAATTGAGTGAGTTTTAGGAAGTTGGGGTTTGGAGTTTGAAGAGGGTTAGAGAGAGTTGAGAGGTTGAAGATGAGGGAAGATAGAAAAAAAAATCAGAATTTTCGGCCCCCTTTACTTTGCCAACTGATCGCCCGACCCGGGCAGGTCGCCTCACCAGAGCCCTCGGGTCGCGCGACTCGGGCGGGTCAGATCGTGGCAGCTGCTTCTCCATAATTTAGCCGACCCGGGCGGGTCAGTCCACCCGAGTGCTCGGGTCAGTCCACCCGAGTGCTCGGGTCTAGCTGACCCGAGCGGGTCACGCTGTCATGAAGCTTTTTTTCTTCGCCTGGCCACCAGCGACCCGGGCGGGTCCATGGATCCGGACCCTCGGGTCACCTTGTTTGAGTCGTTTTTTCTTTCTTTTTCTTCTCTCTTTGCTCCAACGTTCTCCAAATCAATCCTACACATACCTAAATCACAAAATCACCACAACAAGCATTTCAAAAATCATAATAATATGTGCAAAGCCATCATTCCAAGTAAATCAAAGCTAAAAAGAAAAGAAAGAAATAGAAGTGAGAAAAACGGGTTGCCTCCCGCTAAGCGCTTATTTTAAGTCATTAGCTTGACTACCATAAATATTCAATCATTGAGATGGGAGTAGTCTTCAAGAGCAATAGAGTATGCTTGTTGAATAGGTGTACTATAATAGTATATCTTGAGCCTTTGTCCATTCACCTTGAAGCACCCTTTTGCATCATTGCAAATCTCGACCGCACCATGTGGGAATACTTGATGCACGGTGAATGGACCACTCCACATTGATTTGAGCTTGCCCGGAAATAATCTCAACCTTGAATTGAACAAAAGGACTTTGTCACCAACTTTGAATTCCCTTTTCATGATTCGTTGATCATGCCAAGCCTTTGTTCTCTCTTTATATACCCGGGCACTCTCATAGGCATCCCTCCTAAGCTCCTCAAGCTCATGGACATCAAGCATCCTTCTTTCACCCGAAGCTTGAAGGTCAAAATTCAAAGCCTTGATGGCCCAATAAGCCTTGTGCTCCAATTCCACGGGCAAATGACACGATTTTCCATAAACAAGCTTGTAAGGTGTCATGCCAATAGGGGTTTTGTAGGCCGTGCGGTAGGCCCACAATGCATCGTCCAACTTGGAAGACCAATCCTTTCGAGATCGGTTCACCGTCTTCTCCAAAATGAGCTTGACCTCTCTATTAGATATCTCCGCTTGACCACTAGATTGAGGGTGGTAAGAGAGACCCATTTTGTGATGCACCCCATACTTAGCAAGAAGGACTTTGAATGATTTCTTGGCGAAGTGTGATCCCCTATCACTAATGATGGCTCTTGGAACTCCGAAACGGGGGAAGATCACCTTCTTAAATAGCTTGACCACTACCTTGGCATCATTTATAGGGGAGGCGATTGCTTCAGCCCATTTGGAAACGTAATCAATCGCTACCAAGATGTAACGATTACCAAGGGAGGAGGGAAAGGGACCCATGAAATCAATCCCTCCAAACATCAAAAACTTCCAACTCCAAGATGCTTGTAAGGGGTAGTTCATGCTTCTTTCAGATATTGCCAACTCTTTGGCACTGATCACAAGCTTTGACAAAGCTCCAAACATCCTTGAACATGCATGGCCAAAATAATCCACATTGCAAAATCTTTGCCACGGTCTTGTCGGCTCCTATATGACCACCATATGGGGATGAATGGCACATCCCTATTACATCCTCAATTTCATCATACGGGAGACACCTCCGGTAAATACCATCCACCCCCCTCTTGAACAAGTATGGGTCCTCCCATACATAGTGCTTGGCCTCATGCATGAACCTCCGCTTTTGTTGGTAGTTAAGATCATTCGGTATGACTCCACTAGCAAGAAAATTAGCAAAATCCGCGAACCAAGGAGCATACATAGCCTTCACCACATATAGGAAATCATCTTGGAGAGAATCATTGATGGGAGGGTCCAAGTCATGTGAATCATCCATAGGAAGGCGAGAAAGGTGGTTGGCAATCGAGTTTTCGGTCCCCTTCTTGTCTTTGATCTCAATATCAAACTCTTGTAGGAGAAGGATCCACCTAATAAAATGAGGCTTGGCATCCTTCTTGGTCATGAGGTACTTGATAGCCGCATGATCCGTGTATACCACCACCTTGGAACACACAAGATATGACAGAAACTTGTCAAAAGCAAACACGATTAATAATAGCTCTTTCTCCGTGGTGGCATAGTTCCTTTGAGCGGAATCAAGCGTCTTGCTTGCATAATTGATCACATGGAGCTTTCCTTCTTTTATTTGCCCTAAAACGTCTCCCACTGCGCTATCACTAGCATCACACATTAGTTCAAAAGGCAAGCTCCAATCCGGAGCTTGCACTATGGGGGCGGAAATTAGGGCCTTTTTTAGAGTTTCAAAAGCATGCCGCATGCCCAAGAAAAGATCTCACTCCCTTCACCGAAGTTGAGGGAGGCAATTTCTCAATAACCTCAATTTTAGCCCTATCCACCTCAATCCCTTTTTGAGATATTTTATGACCAATGACTATGCCATCTTCAACCATAAAATGGCATTTTTCTCAATTATGAACAAGATTCATCTTTTGACATCTCTCCAAAACCTTTTGAAGGTTGGAGAGATAAATGTCAAAAGATGAACCTACCACGGAGAAGTCATCCATGAAAACTTATATGGTTGATTCAAGCATGTCCGAAAAAATGGCGGTCATACACCTTTGGAAGGTGGAAGGCGCATTGCACAATCCAAATGGCATCCTTCGATAAGCGAAGGTACCAAATGGACATGTGAATGTTGTCTTCTCTTGGTCATCGGGGTGAATGGGGATTTGAAAGAACCCCGAATAACCATCCAAAAAGTAAAAATGGGTATGACCCGCCAATCTTTCAAGCATTTGGTCAATAAAAGGGAGGGAAAAATGGTCTTTCCGGGTGGTCTTATTCAACTTACGGTAATCAATGCACATGCGCCACCCGGTGACGGTCATTCCTTTTTTTTTTTAGACAACTTGGACGGGGCTAACCCACCTACTATTCGAGATAGGGTAGATTATCCCCGCCTCAAGGAGTTTTAAAACTTCCTTTTTTACCACTTCCTTCATGTTAGGATTTAGCCTCCTTTGAGGCTCAATTGAGGAGGCTTGACCATCATCCAAATGAATTCGATGCATACATAAGGTGGGACTTAGACCCTTGAGATCATCAATTGTATACCTAATGGCACTTCGATGTTGTTTTAGAACACAAAGAAGTTTGTCAAGAGAAGGGCCATTGAGTGTAGAATTGACAATGACAGGGTAAGTCTCGTTATCTCCAAGAAAAAACATACTTCAAAGAAGGGGGGAGGGGTTTCAACTCACATGTAGGAGGAGGCGTGGTCCTCTCCTCTTTTTCTAATGAAGCCTCCAAAACCTCAAAGCTTGCATGAGTAGGTTGGTAGATTGGTGCCTTGTCCATGGCTTGCTTGAGGTGCCAAGCTTCACCCACCTTTTCTTGTTCTTCCCCTAGGAGCACATCTTCAAGAGGATCCCTTGCTTTAACCCAAGCCCTTAGGCTTAGCACTTCTTGCTCAAGAGTATCGATGCGATGTACTTCCTCCATGATTGGAGCCTTCATGCTCTTATTGAAAGCGAACTCCATCTTCTCATCCCCAACCCTCAATGTCATTACATCTCTCTTCATGTCAACTAGCACTCCGGCCGTTTTCAAGAATGGCCTTCCCAAAATAAAAGGGACTTGGGAGTCTTCTTCCATTTCCATCACTACAAAGTCACAAGGGATGAAAACCCTCCCAACTTGCACCGGAACATTTTACAATTCTCCAACGGGCACCTTAACCGAGCAATCCGCTAGTTGTATATCCCTTCTTGTTGGATTAAGCTCAAAGTTGAGCTTCTTTGCAATGGAGAGTGGCATTAGGCTTACACTAGCTCCAAGATCGGCCAATGCTCTCTTTGGCTCCAAATCTCCAATTCTCAAGGGTATGGAGAAGGACCCTGGATCCTCAAGCTTTTTAGGGAGCTTGTTTTGGAGGACCGCACTAACTTCGGCGGTGAGAGCAATGGTGGAACTTTCTTCAAGTTTGGAGCTGTTAGAAAGAAGTTCCTTTAGAAACTTGGCATAAGTAGGCATTTGAGCCATAGCTTGGAGAAATGGAATATGAATTTGTAAACCTTTCATTACCTCAAGAAACTTGATAAATTTATCATTAAAGTGCTTCTTTGCTAACCTTTGAGGATATGGAACCGGAGTGTAGTTCTTCATTGGAAGAGGCTCTTTGCTTGATGTTTCGCGTTCAACAACTATAGGAGTCCCATCCTCATGAATGTCTTCCACAACGACTTCAATCTCTTTATCAACTTCACTATCCACATTTTCACTCTCATTGAAGGGGTTAGCATCATCAAGTATGGGCATCTTAGGACCCTCATAGTGAGCCCCGGATCATAAAGTAATGGCTTTAGCTTGCTCTCGAATGATGGGTTGGCTAGGAAGTTGGGTGGAAGAGTTTGAGGAGTTATTGCTCACTTGTTGAGCGACTTGGGCAAGTTGGGTTTCAATGATCTTATTGTGGGCATTCATTTGTTGGAGGGAAGTGTGTATGTCTCCAAACTTCCTATCGTTATCAGCATTGGTTTTTGTTTGTTGAGCTAGGAAGAGTTGAAGGGTTGATTCTAGGGAAGATTGTTTTGGTTGATTTGGTTCAAAGGGAGCTCTAGGGGGTGGTTGTGTGAATGTTTGTTGGGGGTGATTAAATCCGGGTGGTCTAGCTTGGTAAGGTTGGGGTGGTTGAGGGTTCTTCCATCCTCCACTCGCATTGTTATTCCATCTCCCTTGGTTGTTGAAGTTAGGATTTTCCTCACCCCTAGTATTCACCCAAGTAACATGGTCCATAGACCCACCACAATAAGAGCTAGCGTGGTCCGACCCACCACAAATCTCACAAGAAAAAGCTTGGGAAGTGCTTTGGTTAGGAGATGCCAAGCTTACCTTTTCCAATTTCTTTGCAAGGGTATCAAGTTTTGCATTGATGTGGTCAATGGCATCAAGATCATACTTGCCTTTGCTTGCACTCTTCTTGCTTGCGGTTTTAGTAGAATTCCCCAACAGTAGTGTCTTACTACCTCTTCAATTGTAGCCTCGATAGTGTCAACCGGAAGCTTTGTTAGTTGGCCCCCGCACCCGAATCAAGACTTGCACGGGTCATAGGAAGGAGACCATCATAGAAGCTTTGCATAAGCATCCATTGACTATAACCATGGTCAGGATAAGATCTTCGAAGATCCTTGAACCTATCCCAAGCTCCATACAATGTCTCATCCTCCTCTTGAGAGAAATTAGCTATCTTACTCCTAGTTTCGGAGGTCTTCTCTTGAGAATAGAATTCATCCACAAAAGCCGTGGTAACTTGTGCCCAAGTTGTCAAAGAGTCTTCCGAAATGGACTGCAACCATTTCTTAGCCTTACCCACAAGAGAGAAATGAAATAGGTTGAGCCTCACAAACTCTTGACTCACATTGTTTTGCTTCACCGTGGCACATAGCTCCAAGAAATTAGCCAAATGCTCAAGAGGGCACTCATGAGTCATACCCCCCAGAGGGCTCTTGTTTGATCATGCGAATCAAATGCGGAGAAAATTCGAAGTTGGCGGTAGTAGTTGGGCGGTGAATACCACTTTTGAGTTCAAATGTCTCGGGATGCCCAAAATCTCGTAATGCTCTAGGAGCCTCCTCATCCGCCATAGTCCTAGAAGTAGTGGAGATAGACGACTTTTGTTCAAAACTCGGTTGTTCAACAATCAATGGTTGAGGTGTGGGTTCCCTAAAGATTCTCCTTAATTGCCTCAATGTATTTTCAAGGTTATGATCGATTGGGATGGTTGGATCGCCCCTCAATCTCCATGACATGCAACCAACAAAGCTAAGGAGAATATTAGTAAAAACAACCAAGAGGTAAACACACCAAAATAAAGAAAAAGACAATTTAGTCTCAAAATTAACCAATTAGCTAATGTTAACCGCTACTTCCCCAGCAACGGCGCCAAAATTTCACGGGTCATTGTATACTCGCCAAATATAACCTAATTTATCCAATATAGGATAAGTATAGGGTCGAATCCACAAGGAAGTAGGGTTAAATCAAGAGTTAATTAGCTAACTACAATGAGCTAAATCAATTTTTGGGTTTTTGAAAGTTTAACAATGATTCAAAAATCTAAATAAACTAGGAAATTTGCAAAGTAAAACAATAAGCAAGTAAAGGAGATAAAACAAGGGTAAAAGGACTAGGAGATTAGGGGATGCACCAACATTCAATCCAAGAATCCAACAATCAAAACCAAGGGGAAACAAATGGGGGATCACAAGGGGAAAATCACTCACATATGAACTCTAATTACTCTCTCGAGCTAATTAGAGGAGCTTGATTAGTCACACATGACCTATTCTCATGGCATGAGCAACCAATCTAGCCAAATCAAGCACAACATGATTAATCAAGCTTCCCTAAACTAGAAAATACCTATTTTCATGGAGATCCTAGTCTAGCAACCAAACTTAGTTTATTCCTAGCTTCATCTCTCAATCCTTCACTAGGAATTCCAAACATGCAAGTTAAGTGGTGATCAAGCACCCAACAAACCAAGTAAAACAAGTTTGATCAACAAGTTCAACCCCAAAAGTTAGCCCCCTAACTTAGATCTAAGATTCAAAGAGTAAATGAAGGTTACATCCCTTCCCCTAGTAAGAAACAACTCACACATTATGGAAATAAAACAAAACAAAGCTTGAAATAACTTCATCACCATAACCATGGAGGAAAAAGAGAAAAATACAAATAATCAACTAATAAAGCAAGATCGAAACAAACAAAGCATGAAATAAGCAAGAATAATGGAAGAAAATAAACAAAGATTACCAACTTTAAGCTTTCATAAATGAAGAATGGAGATCCAAAAGCTTCAAACCTCCACTTTTCTCTCTCCTAGGGTTTTGCTCTAAACTTGAATGCTAAAACAAGATCTAATTTCTCTCTAATCTCTCATTAATAATTGCCTAAATTATAAATAAGAGGAGTCCATATTATATAGTCATAAGAAATAAAACAGAAAATTACAAAACGACCACCGCATTAAAACAAAGTCGCAAAATCATTTCCGGAAAGATGACCCGGCCCGGGCGGGTGACATGACCCGAGCACTCGGGTGGGCCGACCGGGCCCTCGGGTCACTAGACCCGGCGGGTCAACTGATCAGGAATCCTAGAGGTTCCTTAAAACAAGCGACCCGGGCGGGTCTGTGAACCCGAGCCCTCGGGTCAGAAGACCCGGGCCCTCGGGTTAACAGACCCGGGCGGGTCCACTGGTAGGGGAGAGCTGCGAATCTTGCTCGGGCGACCGGGGCGGGTCGGGCGACCCGGGCCCTCGGGTCAGCGCCTTCCTCTCCTTCTTCTCCTCTTTCGAGCCCTTTAGTGCTCCATTTCTTCGGTGCTTAGTCCTCGGGCTTGTGCATAGATCCTCCAAGCGTGCTCCCAATCCTGAAATAAAAACAAACACCCAAAGAAAGAGCGCAAAGGAGGGAAAATGCACAAAAAGAAAGAAAAGGAATAAACTTAGCCTAAATTAGCCTAAAAACTATCACAAAAATTATTGAAAACTAAGCATAAATTAAGCATATAAACAGATCATCAGTTCTCCATCTTCAAATGAATTAATCATATAATTTGACATAATTAGATTGGTAATTATGATCTCCGAATTGATTTTAGGCTGTTTCACGTGTCTCACTTTAAATGGCCAAATTCCAAATAGTCAAACACAATCTCCAAATTTGATTACAAATTGATCATTTCTCTCTAAATGACTTAATAATCTTCAATTAAGATTATTTCTAAAAAAAGCCTTCAATTAGGAAGCAAACCTTTTTTCTAAGACCTCTTAAAAATCATAAGCGTGATCACTAATTAAGGTGGTTATTTCAATCCTCGATTAATCGCTAATTAGAGTGGTTAACTCAAACTTTTCATTTAATCACTAATTAGGGTGATTATATTAAACCTTGGTTAATCACTAATTAGGGTGATTAGTTTACCCTTTCATCATAATTAATCACTAATTAGGGTGATTATCATAAACCTTGGTTAATTACTAATTAGGGGGATTAGCTTAACCTTTCATCATGTTTAATCACTAATTAGGGTGATTATCTCAAACCCTTTTTAATCACTAATTAAGGTGATCAACTTAACCCTCTTCATTTAAATCACTAATTAGAGTGATTATCTTAAACCTTAATGATCGTTAATTAGGGCGATTATTATTCCCTTCATTTAATCATTAATTGGAGTGATTATCCTAAACCTTGAATAATCATCAATTAAGGTGATTACTTCCTAACCTTCATTGTTAATCACTAATCAAGGTGATTATCTTCCCTCTTAAAGTTTAGTCACTAATTATGGTGATTATCTTAACCTCCATTTCTAATAACTAATTGAGGTGGTTATCTTAATCCTTCATATTTAATCACTAATTAAGGTGATTATCTTAATCTTATTTTAATCGCTAATTGGAGTGATTACTTTATTCCTAATAGATTTGTTTAATTCTAAAGGTGAGTTATTCATAATCTATTTCCTTTTCTTCCCCAATGGAATTGGCCATTTAGGGTGAGACATAAGATCGAACTACGATGGTTTTGATCCATGAGTGGATTCCGATCCCTGCAATGATTGGGTACGTAGTGCAACTTCAATGCTCAAACCTACCATGTACAAATGATATATTAGTCCTAAATAAAAATGGTTGATGTGTATATGTGCAAATTATGTGATTTTCTTTCTTTTTAATAGCCATGATTAATTTAAAATGGAAAATAACGCATTTAGTAAGAGCCCATTCTGTAGAACGGAAGAGGAGACGAGTTCCAAACGTTCGCACCTCTTAACCTAAACCCCGAACCGTATCTCATGGTATGAAAGACCAATTTTTCAAAAAAGCCTTATCCATATGAAGTCATCATCGTTTTAAATGATATTTCTTGAAATTGACTTTAAAATGATTTATTAAATAAATCTGTCCCTATTCAGACATTAATAGGGTGGCGACTTCAAAGTTTTCTAAACCTCATAGTCCAATGAGAGACTTTCGTGGGATTCGGACCGTTAATTAAGACAATCAAAAATCGGATACCACACATACAAGGTCAAGCGAAAGACATAAGCAAACAGGTCCTTGCTCATGCCCTTAAGAGCCATAAAGATGGAGAAAGCTCTCAGATGATCATTTGGGTCTTCGACCCCCTTGAATTTTGGGAGGTCACCCAATGTTACCTTTTTAGAGAGCTTTTCCCTCAATTCAGGATCAATGATGTCATGGCCATGAACCTGACTCTCGAGTGCAGGAATTGACTGGATCAATTGCTCGAGTTTTTCAAACCTCAAATCCGTCTCAGTCTTGATCGGAGGTGGTGGTGGTGGTGGTGGAGTATCGCCTCGTTCTTCTTCTTCGATTAGTTTCTCTCTCAATGCCTTAATCTCTTTGTCTTGTTCCTCAAGACGAGAGTTCATCGTGTAAGTTGAGTCATAATGGCACCGAGCCGTTCATTAGTGTCCCCATTTCGGATGATGATTCGAAGAGTCGGAATATTCGTCCGAAAAAGGTTAGGATGCGCTTGACGAGTGCCGGGGAGAAGGTCGACCTTGTTGCCTCTCTGTTGGAAGTTCCCAAGTTATAATCTCACGACCTGTCCTGAAAAGAAATTGGATGGACCTCGTAAATTTTATGAAATAATGTTTTCGAAATGATGAATGGAGATGAGAAATGGAAATAGAAATGGGAGAATGGAAATGGAAATGAAAATGGGAAATGATTGGAGATGGGTATGATTTTGGATTAGTATGGGCTTGACCATGATGGAGACATGTGCCTAACTAAATGCACATGCAGACATGGACTAGGAACCTGGACTATGCAAGCGGACTCGATGATTGGACTTTATTGAGTACTAGACTTTGCACTTACAATAAGCAGACTAGACTCAAAGCAGGGTAGACAAGTAAAGGTGGTTAGACTTTAGGGGATGACTTTTATAGTCCGTAGACTGATTAGGGTTTACATATAATGCAAACTAGACCTAGGGAAATTCTATAGTCTCAAGACTGAACTTATATAATGCAAACTAGACGTAGGGAAACTTTATAGTCCTAAGACTGACTTTTATAGTCCGAAGACTGACAAGGGTTTACATATAATGCAAACTAGACCTAGGGAAATTTATAGTCCTAAGACTGACTTTTATAGTCTGATGACTGACAAGGGTTTACATATAATGCAAACTAGACCTAGGAAAATTTTATAGTCCTAAGACTGACTTTTATAGAAAAGACTGACTAGGGTTTACATATAATGCAAACTAGACCTAGGAAAATTTTATAGTCCTAAGACTGACTTTTATAGTTCGAAGACTGACTAGGGTTTACATATAATGCAAACTAGACCTAGGGAATGAATTAGGCCTAAATGGACCTAAGATTTGAATTGGAGTAGACTTAGACTTAGATTGGAATGGATTAGGAATAGACTTGGACTAGACTTCACATAAAAATACAAATGGGCCAAGATTTTGATATAAACTAGACTTATATGGGCCTAAGATCGACTCTAATGCTGGCGAATGTATGGACTCAAATTAGACGGGCCTAGGATGAATGCAAAATGGACTCTAATGCATATGGGCCTAGAATGAATGTAAATGGATTGGGTTTGGTCGATTGGATTGCATTGAAGGTAGGTGTTTGGACTAGGCTTAGAATTTTCGAAATTCATTTTTTGAAATAACCCCTTGTTTTATCTTTTGTTAGGAGAAGATGACGGATTAATTTTGAATTTTTTTTTTAAATGTCTTGTATAATGATAATGATTAGTAAATGCTTTTTGAAAAAGGTAGAATAGACATGAGTGTAAAATTGATTTTGAAAAGTTTTTTAAATTGTTGAATATGGTAAGGTAAGATTGATAGGGAAGATTTGTTGAACAGCAGGGAGAAGGTAGACAAGCATGATGATTCTAAATCTAACATGACCATTTTTCCTAGATGCACTTTTTAGGGCAGACTCGACGTTTCATGAAAAGACTGACCCTTTTTTTTTGCTTGAATTAGGTGAGACCTTTGATTAGACCATGTACTACGCGAATGCAGACAGACAAACATAGGACTGAACATAGGATCGACCATTATGACGACTAAATCGACGAAAAGCATGCGATGCACAGACTGCATGCCGCGCAGCATTGCTGCGCGCGGCGCCCAACCGTGCGTCTGGCGCGAGAGTGGTGCACCAGGCGCAACTTAATGCGCTTGGCGCACTACTCCCCGACACGTTTTTCGGGGATTTAGGCGACGTATTGGCCGATTGACGAATTTTCTATTGTTTGTTAGACGCGATTTTAGGAACGACGCATAATAATGACAATTTGACAAGATAATAACTGGCAAAAATTGCAATCACTGGCAAATGTCATATAACATGGATGCAAAAGTTCCAACCTAAAGTCCAGTTTTATGTTTGAAACTATTGGTCAGGTTTAAGTTAACTCTGAAAGGGTCCATGACTAAGAGATTGATCCCACGCTTCGTAGCCTTGCTTAAAGAGGTGGCCACGTGTAAGACGCACTCCAGTTCTCAAGTTAGGAATAAGAAAACAATGTCATGGTTGGGTAGGTTTGCTTATGACTAAGATCCAACACTATCGCTCAGGAAGCTTTTTGGAAAGACAAAGCGCAAACCCCCCGGGGGTGACCTCACACATAGAACATGTGCTAATGAGGCAAGGTAGATTGTCCTTATGGTGGCTGAAACAATAGCCATGCATATGCAAAATTGTAATGTCATTCTAAAGCATAAAAAGAGTATGAATCGTATTTTTCAAGTTTCACCCACTCATTTAAAAAAATTAATTTTTTTAAAATCCTCCCTAGTGGAGTCGCCAAATTGTAGACGTGTTTTTATTTCGCCTATGCGGGATGAGCGCGTATTTGATTTTACTACCCCATTGTTAAGGTTTTATTGAATATTATTTTGAAGTCGCTAACAATTCTTTAAAGGAAGAATCATATACCTAATTGGATATGGGAAACCGTAGGGACAAATTGTGGGACTTATCCAATGTAGATTTCCCCGTATAGACTCCATAGATGGTCAAAATGAACCAAAGATTGAGTTCGGGGGTGAGGGTACAACACAGTCATGAACCATGTTACCCATTGCTGGCATCTACTAAATATCGATTCATGTCAATTTTTATGCAATAGAATAACCAAGTAATATTTTCATGCACCCTAAAAATAATTTAGTCTAGGTTGGTTCAGGAAACACATAAAAAGACTATTTTTTAGTGATATGTTATTAAGCAGTAATATTACAAGGTACCTAGCAGGTTGTCCAAATTATCTGAATTAATTAGTTAGAACAATTCTTTAGGTCTTGTTTAGCAATAATAACATGTGGGTGATAAAATCAATAAAGCAGGAGAATCATATAATATGAATTGAATAATCAGGCAAGCATATAATAATATATACATATGAATAATAATAATATGAATATAAAACAAAGTATGGAAAAGGGATTAGAATATACAGTAGAACGATTATTAATTAAAGATCTACATCATGAATAAATTGTTAGTAATTTCTAGGCAATAGATATAATTGAATTATTCAAGGATCCTCAGGAATTATACATATGCGGCTTAGGTTGAAGAGCGCAACGATCGTTAGGCGGAGCAATCGTGGAACCAATAACGTAGTATGATCAGAAATTGGGAAAGTAATTGAAGTATTTGTATTTATGTTTGAGCGCGGCCGCCGCGTCCGGCTCATATTCCAGCATATTCAGTTTTTTATTAAACGCGTGCTTTGAAGATACTTTTCTATCCCTAAAATCCGGAGATTGAATGTTACTGAATAAAAATGTGATTTGTATTTAAAATATTTATCAAAGATAATAAAAACATTTATAAAAATATTTATTAAAATAATAAATATTTAATTAGGCTCTGAAAACAGTTTAAAGGGACTCAAAATATTTTATGGGCTTAAAATAAAATTAATCATAATGAATAATTAATTGGGCTTTAGAATATCATTTCGAAACACAATTTAGGATTGGTTATTCGGATTGCTCTTCAGTTACGTCGCGCCAGCTAAATACCGCGGTATGTTTCATCATTGGACCCTTAAATAGGGAGACACGATTATGTGTCTACAGAAGCCCCCACATTGACTGAGGTTCAGGAAACCGAAAGTCAAAGTATACGGTGTCGGGACGGAGAACGATTCTAAACGCTCTGCAGTTTAGAACTGATGTATATACGTCGGTCTCTGCAAAACAAAGTTAGTATGCAGGACCAGTACAAACCAAGACAGCGGGCAAATCCAGTGTTGGGTCTGCGGATCAGTACAAATCAAGACGGCGGGCAAATCCATTGCTGAGTCTGCGGATCAGTACAAACCAAGACAGCGGGTAAATCCAGTGTTGGGTCTGCGGACCAGTACAAATCAAGATAGTGGGCAAATCCAGCGCTGGGTCTGCGGACCAGTACAAATCAAGACAGCGGGCAAATCCAGCGTTGGGTCTGCGGACCAGTACAAATCATGACAGCGGACAAATCCAGCGGTGGGTCTGCGGACCATCATCAATACCCTGGAGCGGGACCATAATAGCTCTACCCCGACATGAGCCGGACTAGAATAGCTCATGATTCCTTTTTCCACATATACCCTGGAGCGGGACCATAATAGCTCTACCTCGACATGAGACGGACCAGAATAGCTCTACCCCCGATATGAGCCTGACCAGAATAGCTCTACCCCGACATGAGCCGGACCATAATAGCTCATGATTCCTTTTTCCATATATCATTTCATCTTTGCAAATTTACGATTATTTTGCAAATATGTTTCACATTTTGTTTCTGAAGCTTTTGCTTATTTTGCAGGTATTGGCGTAAAAGAGTGATTTTGGATTGCAGAGCATCTAGAATCATTCTCCGTCCCGACACGTATACTTTGACTTTTGGTTTTACAAACCTCAGTCAAAGTGGGGGCTTCTGTAGACACATAATCGTGTCTCCCCATTTAGTACCCTATGATGACTAATACCCCGCTCTAATTGGTCCGGATCGAGGAAATAATAGAGAACGAGTCTAAAATAAACATTTTAAGCCCAAAACCATTTCCTAACTCCTTTTATTAACCCATTTCCGAAAACCTTTTTTATAAATAGTTTTACTAAGCCTAGTTTCTAAAACGTTTTAAAATAACTTTTTAAAAGCCCATCTTCGAAAACTTTTAAAAATAGTTTTATGAAAGCCCAATTTTATAAAACCCATTTTCTAAGCCCAATTTAATAATGGAATTAATTAAGTATATTGATTATTTTTATTAATAAAAATATCTTTTATAATAATAATCTTTTTCCAAAGTGTTTTTAAATATTTTTTATCTAACTCTTTTCTAAAATCTTTTTTAATAAAAATCTTTTAGAGACCTACCATCTTTCAAAAACATATTACATCCCAAATTCCCAACTACATAAACCTATATATTACCGCCTACCCGTCTCATAATCTTCATGGCTGAATATTCACTAATTCCCACGGCAGCAAGACCCTCATCTCACAAAAAACTCACGGCCTACCCCTAATCTCACCCCACCTGATAATCATTAGTTCATCATCATCTTACCATCATCTCACAAAACTCTCTCTGCAATTCTCCATGCCAACACCCTACTCACCTTCATCTCTCACGCCACATCATCACTGCCAGCTACATCTCACGCCACTCATCCTACAACCTGCCATCATATTCACACCACAATATATTCACACCACCGCCTAATATCAATCAACCCCCCAAATATTATATTAATACTTCTTCCCATACCCACGTTTACTGCACAAATACAAAAATCATCCTACCATACTACTCTTCATCCTCACCACTAAATCTTCCAAAAAACTACAATCACATTACAAACGCAACATATGAAACAAAAGCACTCGCTTGTTTTGTGCGCACAACATAAAACCCGAGAATCAATCTTTTTTCAAGACTTGTTCGACATTCAATTTTCCAAGATCCGTACAAATCAACGACACCGGAATGTGGTATAATTTCTGAGGGTCAACTAAATTAACCATCTTTATTTATTTATTTATTTTGATTATTCTATTGAAGTTACTAACCTTCTATTCGTGATGTAGATTGTTAACATATTCCCGCGACTGTAAGTATTGTATATTATACTAACTCCCTGCAATATTTTATTCTATTATTTTTATTTCTTTTCATGAACATATTAATTTTATGCCTAATTGCAATATTTATCACATTGTATTTATTGTTAATCAAGACCTAAGGAACTATTCTAACAAATTCAGATAATTTGGACATCCTGCTAGGAACCTTGTAATATTATTGCTTAATAACTTGTCACTAAAAATAGTCTTTTATGTGTTTCTTCAATCCTTATCATTCACAATCCCCTTCTCTCTTTAACGTACCTCAAGTGAAGTACATTTGACAACCATTCAATGTAAAGGGCAAGTAAAAAAAGAAGAGAGCACCATAAAAAAAAATCAAAGCAAAAAAAGAAAAAAAATATAAGCGAAAAAGCAAAAGCAAAAGCAAAAATGACAAAAAAAAAAGAAGTGCAAAATATCAAATATAAAAAAAAAGGAAGTGTTGCAAATAAGCCTATCAATAGCTTTCTCAAAATTACTTTCTTTTCAAAACATTCAACCTTCGATTCCAAACCTCTAATTTCAAATCTCTGTGATAAATCTTTTTAACAACCATGCACATTGCTTTCCAATAAGCCATAAAAGACAAACCAAAGCCCGCTTGGGCGAAAACCCATAAGGGTGACTTAGGCAAAAGTCAGGGCACCTTCTCATTCATTGGCCTGAACTACGAATGGTCTGATTCTGCTAAAGATACGTAAGAAACCTCACCCTGAGGTCCGACCGCTTTAAAATAAACCAAACCTACATCATTATCCACCCTTGCCAAAGACCTTTTCCAAATCAATGCTTAATTCATTGCAAATGGCTCCAAAGCAAAATGCTCGGCCACCAATTAAAGTGTAAGAGCTACGACTGGCCTGATTCCATCATCGATACGTAGGCAACCTCTTTTGAGGCCCGGCTATTTTATTTCAAAACATATTTTTAAGGCTCGCGTAGGCCCATGAGAAAACCGCGATCGCCTAAAAAATCATGAATTTTCAATGCTCATCCCTACCCTTAGAACTAGACTTGGATTTGAACCTGCATCATTAGCCTACCTTATTGCGTGAGTCGATTCATTATGGCTCTGCCTTTTTCTTATTCTTATCCCTTGCCGTTTCTCAGCTACATTATCGCTTCTAAGCCAACCTTAGCATAACCTTTCAACACTCAGCGCTATAACCGCGCGTCATCCTTTGAATGTTCTGTTAATTGGCCTTTCTTGTCCTTTTCACCTTAGGAACCCTATATGGAATCTTCGGTCGAAACTTCGACTAAGCGTGACGAGATATCTTCAAAATCAAGCAATCAAGATGAGTACTTCATCAACCCCGTCTTACTGGAGGCTTCATTCACTGGTCCATCCAGAAAATTGTAGGCTCCAAGTCCAGACCTATTGAGGGACTTCATTACGAGTCCATATATGACATCTTGGGTTTTAAACCCACACGAATCCAGCATTGCACCTATTCATGGGCTCACTTAGGCCCTTGACATACGAACTTGAAGCATAACAACTCAAGCGCTACAAAAGGTCGTTCTATAACGTATTTCAAATCCAACATTGTCTATTAACTGAATAGATCATCCTTGGGCTCCAGGTGTACCTTGATAAGGAGTTCATTAGGAGTCGATATAAAAAATTGTGGGCTCCAGACCCATACGAGATCCTAACTATTTTATTGGCTCACTTAGGCCCGTAACAACTACAACGCATTTCGAATCAAACATAACTTACATGCATGGATCATCTTTGGGGGCTTCCCATTTCTATTCTTTCGAAAACAAGTTTTCTAAAACGAAAATTTGAGCTTCTAATGAAACGATCAAAGCATCATATCATGTCATATGCATTAGGGTCATATCTCTGCATTAGTGTCACATCTCTTCATTTGCATTACATATCTGCATCATCCAAACATTGTGTCAAGCATTGCATCCTTCGTCCTTAGTTATATAATTCTTGCGTAAGTCATGGAGTCGCATACACACGTACGCTCACACATGTATGCACGCACGATAACACCTTTAAGTCGTCGTCGAAGTCGAGTCGAGTCGGGTCGAGTCGAGTCGAGTCAAGTCGGGTTAAGTCGAGCCGAGCCAGGTCGAGCCGTCGAGTCGAGTCAAGTCAGTCGAGTCGGTCAAGTCAAGTCAAGTCAAGTCAAGTCAAGTCAATACAAGTCAAGTCAAATCAAATCAAGTCTAGTCAAGTTATGTTCGATCAATACACTAGCACCCACATCACGGGACACATGCATGTCCCTAAATTGTTTATCTATATATCTGTGTATTCTATGCATTTACAGGTATCCAGCGTTATTTCCATAAAACACCTTGCCCAATGCGCACCACACGCAAGAAACGCGCATCCAGCGCATCTCGCTGCGCCAAGCACAGGCTTTTGCGTCATGCGCACAAGCCTATACAATGCGCTTGGGGGCTTCATAGCCAAAGCGGGGTTCACTTTTTCAGTTCTGAAAAAAACCTTATTTTGTAGGTCATTTAATGACATGCGCTAAGCGCGTAAATCAAGCGTCCAGCGCATTAACAATTCCGCGCCACGAGCATCTCGCTGCGCCAAGCGCAGGCTTGTGCGTCCGGCGCACGATACCGTACAATGCGTTTGGGGGCTTCATAGCCAAGGTGGGGGCCACTTCCTCAATTCTAAATGATTCTAAATGTTCGTTACGCTGCAATGTCGCGTACGACAAACCAACGAACTTTCAAAAATTCACAAAAATACGATTTTGCCATTCTTGCAACATATGACGCTCGACACAAAGTTTCAAAATGTACATTGCTCTAGAGGCAACAAATACTCTAGAGAGTTAACAGCGGCAAATAGACCGCCGGGTCTGCGGACCACATTCAATCATTGAGGCGACATACCACCGCCTGGTCTGCGGACCACCATCAATCAAGAGGCGACATACCACCGCCTGGTCTGCGGACCACCTTCAATCAAGAGGCGACATACCACCGCCTGGTCTGCGGACCACCTTCAATCAAAAGGCGACATACCACCGCCTCGTCTGCGGACCACCTTCAATCAAGAGGCGACATATCACTGCCTGGTCTGCGGACCACCTTCAATCAAGAGGCGACATACCACCGCTTGGTCTGCGGACCACCATCAATCAAGAGGCGACATACCACCGCCCGGTGCGCGGACCACCATCAATCAAGAGGCGACATACCACCGCCTCGGTGCCGGACCACCATCAATCCGAGGCGACATACCACCGCCTGGTCTGCGGACCACCATCAATCAAAAGGCGACATACCACCGCCTAGTCTGCGGACCACCATCAATCAAGAGGCGGCATACCACCGCTTGGTCTGCTGACCACCATCAATCAAGAGGCGACATACCACTGCCTGGTATGCGGACCACCATTAATCAAGAGGCGACATACCACTGCCTGGTCTGCGGACCACCATCAATCAAGAGGCAACATACCACTGCCAGGTCTGCGGACCACCATCAATCAAGAGGCGACATACCACCGCCAGGTCTACGGACCATCATTAATTAAAGAGGCGACATACCATCGCCAGGTCCACAAACTATTTTCAATCGAGACAACATACCTCCGACATGAGCCGGCTCGAAAATAGCTCTTGACACCTTTTTTCACACCATTTCAATTTACATCTTTACAAGTATATTTCACACATGCCTGTTCCTGAAGCTCTTGCTTAAAGAGTGATTTTGGATTGCAGAGGATCTAGAATCATTCTCCTTCCCGACACGTATACTTTGACTCTCGATTTTACAAACCTCAGTCAAAGTGGGGGCTTCTGTAGACACATAATCGTGTCTCCCCATTTAGTATCCTATGATGACTAATACCCCGCTCTAATTGGTCCAGATCGAGGAAAGAATAAAGAATGAGTCTAAAATAAAATATTTTAAGCCCAAAACCATTTTCTAAGTCGTTTTATTAATTCATTTCCGAAAACATTTTTTATAAATAGTTTTACGAGACCCAGTTTTCAAAACGTTTTAAAAATAGTTTTATTAAAGCCCATCTTCGAAAAACTTTTAAAAATAGTTTTTATGAAAGCCTAATTTTTTATAAAACCCCTTTTCTAGCCCAATTTAATTAATTAATTATATTAATTAGTTTTGTTAATAAAAATATATTTTTTATAAAAAAATCATCTTTTGCCAAAGTGTTTTCAAATATCTTTATCTAACTATTTTATAAAAGAAATCTTTTAAGAAACCCAATTGTTCTCGGAAACCTATCGCTTCCTAACTAACTAAACATATATATACTCCCTCCTCTCTAAACACTCGGACAACTCACATAAATCACACGGCTTAATACTCAACTAGTTTTTAACCCGGGCAAAATTGCACGGGAGGTTTTATGTGGATATGATTTGTACCCGTACATAATGCACAGAAAATGTCTTGTTTATTAAGCAGTTGTTTTAAACCAAATTTATTGAATCCATAACTATTATAATCCATGCATTTAAAGTCGAAATAATATAAAATGTTTAATTATAATACATTATATATAAAAATCCTTTGTTACAACATTTTAAAGTTTAAAAATCTTAAGATTGTGATATTTAAATTTATAAATATAATGAAACAAATAACACATCAAAATGCACAGGAGTTTTGTGTTTTATAAATTTAAGATTTTAGGATGTTTATCCTAAAATCATGGTTTGAACATTAGCTCGTGATTTAAAGTTCTTATAATCATATCGTCGTGTATTAAGAAAATATTTCAAAACTGACTTATGACTCGTGCGTTCAGTGACTCATGTAACTAATGTCATGATGGAACATGTGACCCGTAACTTTTTTTTAGATGAACCAAAAGTCTCCAGGCCCTATTGTTAAAAATAGGGAAGACCGAGAGCTAACTATCGACACTTTGGGTTATCCGGATACATACTTCGTGAAATGGTTCTAGGAGCTTTCACCCTACCCATTGCTTCATTCACAGGCTCATATATATATAATCACAATTCACACCACTACTTGTACTCAATCATGCTACCACTTCAGCTCCCCCGTTTCGCAGTCCCGCTCAATCCCTCTATCTTATTAAACTATCTTATTACAAATTTTTATTTTTTTATATGATTAGCTGAATTGAGTTGCCTTTGTCCTGATGTTACAGAAGGGAGACACGAGAGAAATATCAAAGTTATTGGTTACATTTAACATTGGTTTAGAAGAAGCTATCTGTCATGAGTTTAAAATATCTATGAATTACTTATCTAAGATGGAAAGATGTGAAGGATTATGACTTCTTCAATATGGGTTAAATGTGACGAATAAACAAGATCGTACACGATTATGTTTTTTCTTATTTATTGGAGAAAATTCAGAAGAATTTCCTTACGTATTAATAGTGTCAAAATTGGAAACGAAGAGTTATTTGGGGATATGAGGGAGTAACAGCTAAAATAAAAGTCTTTCTAATCCTATCATTTTTTGTGTTTGTAAAATGTTCTTAAAGAAGTTTAATTTGTTAGTTTTATAATTATTAATTTTGTCATTAGATTTAGACTTAATATTTTTCTTTATTAATATGCCACTTAACTTTTGAATTGGACAAAATCTTACCTAATAATGAGATATAGTGGAAATTACATATTTGATCCACTTAATGTCTAAATAAGTTAATAGTATTCATAAATTTAGGAAGTAATAAATTAATTTTACAAAATAAAAGGGTATATAGGTTATAAAAAGGATTTGATAAATATTTATATGTTAGATAGTAGGCATGATTTTAGGAATTATATCAACATAAAAAAGGAAATAGTACTTAAATACGAGGCACATAATAAATATACAAAAACAAAAAAAAATATTATACACTCATAACTAAATAAAGTGGGATAATAGGTGTGTTAATAGACGTGATTATTGATTAATATTACATAATCAAATATATAGCGCAAATTAATAATTAACATATTTGTCTATGATTAGCTTACATCTAAGGATCTAAATGCACGTACGATTCTTTACCTAGCATTTTATAAAGCAACTTAGGTTAGCTTTTATGATCAGAACGTCAGACTTCCATCCAAGGAGTCATACAAATTTTTTTAAGGAACTTTTCGTAATATATTGGACTAACTTTTGGACCCGTGCATGTTGTACGTGAGATTGGTATTATACTATCTGTTTAAGAACTTATGATAATTTTCTTAAATCGTAGTGTAAATATTCATAGATAATTAATGTAATATCAAAGACATGAAAGTAAGGCACATGTTATAAGGTACACCTTGGAGTATATAGAACTATGTACTCCCAATTCATTTAATTTAAGAGGCCCCACTCAGAAAAAATGAAAAATATATTGAGCTTGTTTCTTGGGATTACATAGCTCCTAAGGTGTACCATATATGTTATTCGTAAAGGTAATGACATATTAATTTAGCTTATGTACTAAATATAACTAAAGTAAAGTATACATAAGTTCAATTGAGATAAGATAAGTTTAAATAAGATAATATAAATTCATATATATAAGATGTGACAAGTTCAGTATTAAGTTAAGTTCAGATAAGATAAGATAAGATAAGTTATGTCGATCAAAATTCAGTCGTATGACTAACTTACTTGCAAATTGACTAATGATTAGCTATAATTTTCTAATTATGTCGGTCAAAATTCAATATTATAGCTTACTTCCTTGCAAATTAACTAAAACCCATCAACAAATTACAAAATCAACAGAAAAAAAAAATCCATAGTGAAATAAAAAAGGGTACATGTAGATTTCAGGTTGCAGTGTAGCAGACACTCAGTGGTGGCTGGTGGATGTTGGTCAGGTGCAGTGCAACAAGAGAGAAAGGGTGAGAAGATAAAATCATAATTGTACAACTCAAAACAAGATCATAACATCTAAATCTCAAGCTATTAGTTTTGAAATTTAAATAGAATTGTTCTCATGGAGTTCTCAAAGTCTAAAAGCACTGACTATAGTCAATGACATTGATGGTAATATGTAAAAAGTGTTTCATATTGCCAATTTAAAAGTATTGAACAAAATTTTCAGATATCAAATTCAATTTACGAAAATTATAGTTGTACAATATATGGGTCATAAGCCAGTTAAATTACTCTCAATGCAAGATCACAAAATATAAAATCACAAGTTATTGGTTTTGAAATGTAGATAGAGTTGTTCTCATCAAGTTCTCAAAGTCTAAAAGCATTGACTATAGTCATTGACATTGATGGTAATATGTAAAAAGTATTTCTTCCTTCTCTAGAATATCCATTCACTTTTATTCCAAGGTCCAAAGTTTGAAAATTTTAGTATAATTTTATCATAATACTTCGTATTTGTTAATAATGATGTATAAGATATGCCTGAATCCATTTAATTTGTTAGGTATATTACAAAAAATTGATGAACAAATGTGTGCATTTAAGACTCTGAACAAGCAAAACTAACAACATTAAAGATTACGTCAATAAGTAAATAATCATGAATTCAACCATGGATTTGCTATAGCTAACAACCTATGCTATAGAAAACCTTTATATGGTTAATAGCAAATTAAAATCTAGCTTTTTCGAAAATTTTTATGTATATATTTATTTTTTTTATTCTTAACCTTAAAATTGTCACTTTTATAGATTAACGGGTAAAATATTTCCACCCTGATTTTAGGGAAAATAACATAAAATCTTAAATTTATAAAACAAAAATCCTTTCGTGCAACTTGCACGAGTCTAAAATTAAAATCATGGTTAAGTGGGCAGTGGCCAGTGGTTGGCCAAATATGGTGCAGCGGTGCTGCAAGAAATGAAGAGAGAGGATGAACGAGAGAAGTGGGAGCATAAGCGGGTGTATGGCTGAATGTTAGTGGTAGTGCGGATTGTGATTTCTCTAAGGGAAGCAGTAGACAGAGCAAAGACTATCACTAGTGGAAAAAAACGCAAGGGCTGCGGTGCAAGGGCTGCGTTTTAGTGAAGGGCTGCGGTCAATGCAAAAACCGCAGCCCTTTTAGTGAAGGGCTGCGGTAAGCCAAAAACCGCAGCCCTTTTAGTAATAAAGGACTGCGGTTTTTGGGCTAACCGCAGCCCTTTATAATTAATTCTCGGGTTGATGGGCTTATATTGAGGGCACAAATGAAACCTAACTACCACAAAGAAATCTTCAAGCGTCGTTTCTCTCATCTCTCTCTCCTCACTCTAACCTCTCCCTCTCTCTCATTCGTCTCTCTCCTCTCACAAATCTTCACACTCTCAAATCTTCACCACAAATCTTCTCTCCTCTCTCACAAATCTTTCGCCGGAGATTTTTCCATCCGATTAGACTTCGCCGGATTATATGCGCACAGTCTCTCGCCGGATTTTTCAATTTGCTGAACTTGTACCAAGATGACGACGACGACATGGAAGATGCCGAGAAGACAGAAAATGAAGACGACGTAACAGAATCTGAGCCACAAAGAAGAGTAGAAGAACTTCGACGTGCGAACAAAAATGAAATTGATAAAGTTGGTGTGCCGACTACTACAGCTAATTCGACTCGATTGAATTGTTTCTTTATTCTCTTTTTTTTTGTCGGCAAGTTTTGTAGATGCCCATTTCATTGTTTTGTATGATTTTCACTGAGATTTTGTGGGTTTAGTTAAGAAAGATGTTTCCTTTTTTATTTTCTGCGAATTTTGCAGTTGCCCATTTCATGGTTTGGCATGATTTTTTCTGCGAATTTTGTAGTTTTTTGCCCATTTCATAGTTTTGCATGATTTTTACTAGGATTTTGTGGTTTATTCAAGAAAGATGTTTCCTTTTTGTATTCTGCGAATTTTATAGTTGCTCCTTTTATGGGTTTGCATGATTTTTTCTGGCATTTTGTGGGTTGAATTTCTGATTTTTTCATAGTAACTGTTTGTTTTTTGGTTAAATTTAGGACTCCAAAAATGAAAAAAAAAAGTCATGAAGGGCTGCGGTTTTGACCATTAACCGCAGCCCTTTATCACTTAAGGGCTGCGGTTAATGGTTAAAAACCACAGTCCTTAATTGATAAAGGGCTGCGGTTTTGAGCCTTAACCGCAGCCCTTCATTGTGAAGGGCTGCTACGGCAGGGGCAGCGTGCGAAAAACGCAGCCCTTAGGGCTGTTTTGACCGCAGCCCTTGCGTTTTATTCCACTAGTGTATTTCAATCAACTCTTTTAACGGTGGGTCACGTGATCCGCCATAACATTAACTATATCAACCACTAAACACACGGGTTAGAAGTCAATTTTAAAATAATCTCAATACATAATTATAAAATTTTAAATCACAAGTTAATATTCATCATCATGATTTTAGGAGAAACTTATTAAAATCTTCAATTTGTAAAACATAAAACTCCGTGTGTAGTTTGCTGGTGATTAAAGACAGATATTGTCTGTCGTTCCCAAAGGAACCAGACAAGATATTTTCTTCTCAGCAATCAACAGTTCTTACTTATGGGATTTTTTCGTGTGCTAAGATTAACGCAAAATATGCGTCTAAGAACAGGTTCCGGTAACTCGGATGTGGACGAAATTAGGGAATTCTCATAGTGGATTCTGAACATTGGAGACGACAAAGTTGGTGAACCAAATTACGGTGAAGCCGATGTAGAAGTTCCTCACGAGTCATTGATATGTGGATGAGATGACCCTTTTTCTCCAATAGTTGAGAGTACATATCCTGACCTAGAGGATCAGGATATGTACTCTTGGTCCAACTAATTAAATTATTGACATGGTTAATGAACACGTATTGTCTCGCTTGCCAGGTGAAGATTGGATATATATGAGCTCAAATGCAATTTCAGTCGAGGAAGAGAATTACATTGAAGGTAGGGGCACCGGTGATGTTCCTAAGGAATATTGACCAGACTTCTGGGCTATGTAATGGTACTAGGTTAGTTGTTAAGCATCTTGGCAATCGCATTATTGAGGCTGTTGTTGTGTCCGGCAGTAATGTGGGGGACAAAGTTTTCATTCCCAGAATGACACTTACACCATCAGACGCAACAAAGTTCCCGATAAAATTCCAAAGAAGGCAGTTTCCATTGGTTTTATGTTTTGCAATGACGATAAATAAAAGCCAAGGACAGTCTCTAGCTCACGTAGGATTATATCTCCCTCGGCCAGCATTCGGCCATGGACAATTACGTGTTGTTGTATCAACGAGTTACAAGCAAAAAGGGTTTGAAGATTTTAATCTGTGATAAAGAGCGTGGGAACTCAAATGTTACCACAAATGTAGTGTATAAGGAAGTATTTCAGAATGTGTAATAAATACTATCAAAACTTTGAATTTATGTGTTTAGTTTTACTTTGAATTTGTTAATATAGTCACTCACAGTTGTCTTATCTTCTACTTTGTTGCATATTATACGATAACTGCTTCTTTTTAAATAATTATATGCCACTTTGTTGTAGGGGTGTAAATGAGACGAGACAACTCGCGAGCTACTCGAGACCGACTCGGTCAAAACTCGGTCAAAGCTCGACTCGAGTAGGCTCGACTCGAACTCGAGCTCGACTCGATGACTAACGAGTCAAGCTTGAGCTACTACCAACTCGACTCGAAAAGCTTGTGAGAAACTCGAAAAAAAATTATATATAATACTTGCAATTTCAATAAATAATTCTCAAACTTTTCAAAGAATTTAATCCATGAAATATAATAAACACTTCCATAGAAAATATTTTCATTGTGGACTTTAATTATAGTTTGTCTTTAGCCTATGATTAACAAGTCGAGCACAAGATTTTAACGAGCCTTAGCCTTGGCTCGGTTCAAAATCTCATGAACAAAGTGGAAAATTATTAAAAATGATCTTTTATGTAAAATATTAAATGTCCCACATTGGTTTATAGTATAAACAATAGCCTTTTTTTTCTATAAAATATTACTACTCTAGCTATACTTATTGTTTGAATTAAAGTTGTCCCACATTGGTTGGGAAACAAAAGTTTAAGTTTGTGTTCTTTATAAATGAAACATAAACTTTTTGGTTGGAAACGATTTTTTTCTATGAAAGTTTGTTTCATAAAGTCCCACATTGGTTGGACAATGAAACACCCAACTTTTTTTTCTTTATAAAAGGCTACTCCAAGTACCTAACTCAAGGCACATGGATTGACTCAAGTTTCAGTTGAGCCTTGATTTGAGTTCGAGCTTGATTCGAGTTTGAGTTTCGAGTTCGAGCTTGATTCGAGTTGGATTCGAGTTCGAGCTTGATTCGAGTTCGAGCTCGAGTTCGAGCTCGAGTTTATTATTTTTATTTCTTTTCATGAACATATTATTTTTTATGCCTGATTGCAATATTTATCACATTGTATTTATTGTTAATCAAGACCTAATGAACTGTTCAAACTTTCAGATAATTTGGACAACCTGCTAGGAACCTTGTAATAGTATTGCTTAATAACTTGTCACTAAAAAATAGTCTTTTATGTGTTTCTTGAACCAATTTTGACAAATATTATTACGGTATATAAAAATATTATATGGTTATTCTTTTGCATAAAACTATGATATGAATCGATATTTAGTAAAGGCCAGCAATGGGCGAACGTGGTTCACTATGACCATATTCGTACCCTCACCCCCAAACTTAATCTTTGGTTCATTTTGACCATCTATGGAGTCAGGACGGGGAAATCTACTTTAGATAAGTCCCTAAGATGTCCCTAAAAATTTCAATATCGAATTAGGTTTATAAGTTTTCCTTTAAAGACTTGTTGGCGACTTCAAAATGAATTTCAACAAAACCTTAGCAATGGGGTAGTCAAATACGCGCTCACACCGCGGTAGGCGAAAATAAAATCACGCCTACAATTTGGCGACTTCACTGGGGAGGATTTTTTTTAAAAAATATTTTTTTAAATGAGTGGGTGAAACTTGAAAAATTAGTCAAATAACTTATTGTTTTGCATATCCATGGCTGTTGTTCAACCACCATAAGGACAATCTACCTTGCCTCATTAGCACATGTTCTATGTGTGAGGTAACCCCCGGGGGGTTTGCGCTTTGTCTTTCCAAAAAGCTTCCTGAGCGATAGTGTTGGATCTTAGTCATAAGCAAACCTACCCAATCATGGCATTGTTCTCTTGTTCCTGACTTGAGAACTGGAGTGCGTCTTACAGGTGGCCACCTTTTTAAGCAAAGGTACGAAGCGTGGGATCAATCTCTTAGTCATGGACCCTTTTCAGCCTTAACCTAAACCTGACCATAGTTTGAAATGTAGAACTTGACTTTAGGTTGGAACTTTGCATATTATCCTACTTGTGCATATTTGCGTGTGCGTGCCTTAATTATTCCGTGTTGTGTGATTTTTTTTTTCGTTTCGAGTCAAAACTATCGAACGAATTTATGAGATAAATACAAAGTGAAAATTGAGTCTCCGCCTAAGCTGCGCGTCGTGCACTCCATAAGCATCTGACGCTGTTTCTAGTCCGCGTGCAGCGCTGTTGCTTCGCGTCCCTCGCACTTGGAGCGCGTCCAGCGCTTCTAAGCTCGTCCAACGCAGATCTTCGCCTTGTTGCTTTTCGTGTTTTTTTTCTATCACCTTCCTTTTTCTCTATAAAATTTTTTAAAAACAATCCAGCTAAAAAAAATCTCTCCATCCTTTCTTTTTCCTCTAATCCTTTTTCACCAACAAAAAAATGATTTCAATCTCTAGTCACCATGTCTATTTCGAAAAATTATCCCCATCTTTTACCAAAAACATATATCTCCCATCTTTTTTTAAAAAAAATGATCTCCCATCTTGTTTGAAAATTCAACCCCATCTTTTTTTAAAAATCATTCTCCTATCTTTTTCAAAATTTCATCCCATCTTCAATCTCCTATCTACTTCAAAAATCATATTTTCACCTTTTTTTTTTAAAAAAAATCTACATCTTTTTTCCTATCACATATCTCTTTTCAAAAATTCATCCATCATCCTATATCCTATCTTTACATGTATATTATCCCTCCTTTATGTGCACATCATTTAGTGTTACTTTTAGTGTCCATCTTGTTGTAAAAGTCTCATCCGCTTAGGAATTCTAACTCCATTAGAAGTCCATCTAGCTCATATGTCTAGGTTCATCCAGTTTCACTCCATTTAGAGTTCTTCACCTCATCTAACTCTATTCACCATAGGAGTCTCGAATCCATTAGAGTTTCGCCTATATTAGGAGTCTAAAACCGTTTGAATTCCATTCATTTTAGGAGTCTAGGTCCATTAGAGTCTATTGCATATTAGAGGTCTAGCGTCCTTAAAAGTTCACCAAGTCTAAAGTTCTAACGTCATTAGAAGTCTATCAAGTTTAGGATTATGAAGTCATTAGAATTTCATATCTATTAGGACTGCATTCATACTAGAATCCTTTTGCATTGCATAGTCCATCATTCATACACCTCATGCATAATTAGAGTTCATAGGCATCTAGGAGTCTCATTGCATCCATACTTTCCATTTCATTTCATGCATTTCGCATTTAGTAGTCCTGAACTACAAGCAATCTAATTCCCTCTTTCGGGATATGTAGGCAGCCTTTACAGGTTCGAACGCATAGATTGGGTCATGCATACATGTATTAGGTCTAGGTGCATCAAAAAAAAAATCCATTAAAAAAACATCATCATGCATTCAGATTCGTTCCTAGAAGCTCGACTTTTAAATGGAAATTCTTTTAAAACAAACATACATTCTTCCATTCCATTTCTCTCTCTCCATCATCACTCTATCTCTAAATCTCAATTGATGATCCACGCAGATATCAAGGCTTGAGAAGATCGAGTCTGGTGAATCTCCTGGATTCAACAAGAAAATGGAGAATGTCGTTCATAGGGTAACCAATACAAATTCCTATTTTGAGCCTATTGATAATACCAAACTTAAGGGGAAACTTCCCGAAAAATTCTCTGCAACTAACATCCCTAAATTTAAACCAACTGATAATCCAAAGTATCATTTTAAGGAATTTTCGTGCAACCATGATCATCAAATCGGTTGACCCTAAACTTCATCCAATGGTATTCCCGATGTCGTTGGATCCAATTTGCCAAAATTGGTTCTATTCCTTGGACCCCATGCAAACTAAAACTTGGGAAGGCATCACCATTGCTTTCATGAAATAATACGAATCGATCGCACAACTGCAAACCTCCCTTAGAGAACTCGAGGTTCTTAAACAAGATGAAAATGAAGGTGTTACCACTTATTTGAACAGATGGAGAAAGGCCTGTAGAAAAAGAATACTTAATCATGAAATAAGCACTTGAATACTTCTAGATACAACTTTTGAATCACTAATCTATTTATTACTCAACAACAAAATTCTCACTTAAGATCCACTCTGAGCTCCCAACACGAACCTGCAATTACAAAAGAGAATACAAAACAAAAACAAAACTAAAATGAGCGGAAAGCTCAGTAACTTTACTTCAGCCCGTCAAAACGATTTTGGTTCGAAAACATATTTCATATAATAATCAAACTTGGTAATTGTTCGGAAAATCATTTATCCATTAAAAGATATCGCTGGCGTAGCTCAATCACTTAACACAAAATCGCTGGCAAGTACAGGATTTGACAGAACATAACGTAACATAACGTAACACAATATTCGACCTTATCTGGTCTTAACTTAACTTATATCAGAATCACTTTCCTCCACCCGTACCTTGCCCACTTTTCATCACAGTTCATAAGCTAAGCCAGCTAAAACAAATACGAAATCCTTTTTTACATTATCATACTCAAATCATATTCCAAGAAACATAAATATTTCCAAACAATTCTAATAACAGAACAAAAGTGTTCTTTTATAAACATACAATAACAATTCACAACTAACTCATATAAACACATCTATAACCATGGCCATGACTATAATCGGTATACGATATTAAAAACACAACACACACGCGGACATGTAAATACATTTTGCTGAATGTTTGGGCTCAAATAATCAGCAGCCCAATAAGGAGCCTAAAAGCCCTCAAAGCAGGGTACAGGTGGCAGCAGTGGGTCCCACTTATGAGTTGACCTAATCACCAGTGTTTGGGAAATCCCCAACACTATAAAAGCCAACTGCTTCATCAATGAACAGGTATTGAATTCTCACCTAAAAAACTAGAGCATCTCTCTCTAGACTTTATCTCTCTACCTCAATCTCAACTGACTTGAGCGTCGGAGGGGCGATCCCGGAAACACCCCCGGGGTAGTCTAACATCGTTTTGCAGGATTCAGGTGTACGGACATCGAAGCTCAGGCGAACGCTCTTGGGGCCCACATCAAATCTCACAACATATTACAATCCTTAATTTCTTAGCAGAAACAGTTTGGCGCCGTCTGTGGGGAAGTTACAATCAAAGTCGCTTCGCCACCACTCAGTAAGAACCACTTCACAATGGCCCCAGCCAAGAGCACTCGCACCAGACAGCCCTCAGCACAGGCTCAGAGGTCCGAAAGGGATCCTTCACCATCTCACCAGTGGAGGTCTAAACGGCCCAGGACGCCGACCGTTCAAACCCTCGACCATGAAGAGGAGCGGTCAATCGAAAATAGACAGGACCCCTCACAGCAGCTACAGCACGCTGACCCCCACCCCATATCCACGGCGGATATAAATTTGATAGCCGCTCAGCTTCAGCAGACCTTGCAGCAAAGCCTGATGGATATGCTAGCCAACCTACAGCAGGGACGCTTTCTTCAACCCCCTAAAGACCAAACCCTGGTCCCTTCCCTTTAGGTAGAGAACCAAGGCCAGCCAAGCCGGCAGCGGTCGGGCCCGAGGGAGCATAGCCAGCACGATCGGCAACGATCCAGACAGGGGAGGAAGAGCGGCACGGGTCTAAAGAGAGATCCACTCTGCGGGGGGAGGAGACGCACGTGTCCAACTCAACCAGGGGTAACGTCGGGAAATAACCCCAAGACGCTCGGCACTTCCTAAATGAGAAGAGGCTCAGCAAGGGCTTAGATGCTCGGCACATTCTTGATAAAAAAGCCGCTCAGCGGGAAGGGCGCGGCGACTCAGCCCAATCGAAACCCATTCGGATCAACAGTGGGGCGCTCAAGTTTATGGTCCCATTCAGCCAGGACATACTTGAGGCGCCCAGCCCGGGAAAAATTAAAACGCCTACCATCGAACCATTCACCGGCCTAACAGACCCGGATGATCATATGGCTACATACAAAGCACAAATGAGCGTTCAAACTGGCTGCGAGGCCACTTGGTGCCGTTTCTTTCCCACTACTCTGAAAGGACTGGCCCTGAACTGGTTCCAAGAGCTTCCCGCAGGGATCATAACGGATTTCTCAGTACTTGAGGACCTATTCATTCACCAGTTTGTCGCCGGAAAAAGACAAAAGAAAATAAGTCTCCATTTGATGGGAGTCAGGCAGGAGAAGAACGAAAGCCTAGCCGACTACATCAAAAGGTTCAATGAGGAGTCATTAAAAATCTCCGATCTACAAGATGCAGTAGCATTCGCCGCCCTAATGTTTGGCCTTCAGCCTGGTCGGCTAAGATGGTCCTTGGCTGAGAACGAAGTGAAAACCTTCTCCGAAGCAATGACTCGGGCCCAAAGATTCATCCAAGCGACTGACATATGTCGTCACTCAGACGATGGGAGCAAGAAGAGGAAATAAGAAGGAAATCATAAGGACCGATCGAAGCAACAAAAACGGGTGGTCGGTCGAGATAGGTTTAACGACCATGGCATCGACCCCCGATTCAACAAGAACAGAAGAGAAATCTACTTAGACATCAAGGACAAATCCATGATGCCCCGCCCACCTCCCATCAGAACGTCAGCCGCTCGGAGAGATAAGAGCCAATGGTGCGAATACCACAAAGAGTACGGTCACACCACCAAGGATTGTAGGGAACTTAAGAAATCCCTCGACAACCTAGCTGACCAGGGTAAGCTGAACCGATACCTCAAGCACTCTAGTGAGGCAAAAGGCAAACAGAAGGTTGGTCAATCCAACAGCGGGGATACAGAGGGCTTCATCGGGGTCTTAGCGGGTGGCTTCGCGTCGGGCGGCCTAACCGGCCGCTCACGCAAAGCCCACCTCCAGAGTCTAAAGCACCAGGTGCTCGACGTCCATCATCCCCGACCCGACTGTCCCATCATGACATTCGGGGAGTCCAGTCGGTCACTACACACGCCCCATGACAACCTCTTGGTCATCGAGCTCAAAGTGGCCAATGCCAGAATCAAACGGGTGTTGGTAGATAGTGGATCCTCAACAAATATAATCACACTAGAGTGCCTCAGGAAACTGAAGTACAATGAAAAGGATGTAACCCCACTCAATCAGCCACTCATAGGCTTCGGGGGAAATTCGGTACATCCTGTCGGATCCATAAAGTTGCCTACTCGCATGGGAGAGAAGGGCAAAGGAAGAAGCCAACCGATTGACTTCCTAGTGTTTGACATCCCTCTACCATACAACATCATAATGGGAAGACCAACCCTGAACAAGGTCAAGGCAGCAATTTCAATTTATCAGCTCCTCATGCAGTTTGAAACCGATGAAGGTAAAGTCGAAAAGATCTAGGGAGATCAGCAGGCAGCTAGGGAATGTTATGTAAACAGTCTGAAAAGCAAGGTCGACGTCCCAGAGGACTCGAAGAAAAGAAAACGAGAAGATGGTCAGCCTTCAAGTGGGCTCGAGGTTTACCTTACCGAGAATCCCAAGCAATATGAGCGCCCTCAGCCAGCCGAGGATGACAAAGAAGTCATCATTGATGAGAAACATGGTCGGACTTTGAGAGTAGGCAAGGCCATGGACCCTCAAACAAGAAAGGAGATCATTCAAGTGTTAACAGAGTACAGAGACTTCTTCGCCTACGAAGCTACTGAAATGCCTGGGCTCGACACTAAAGTGATGTGCCACGAGCTAAACATCAAAGAGGGGTTCAAGCTGGTCAAGCAAAAGCTGAGGCACCAAGGCCCCGAAGAAACACCGAGGCAGCGGCCGAAGTCAAGAAATTGCTCGAAGCGGGGTTCATTGAAGAATGTCAGTACTCGGAATGGCTGGCCAATGTTGTCCTAGTCAAAAAGTCGAGTGGGGCATGGAGAATGTGTGTGGATTTTACGGACCTGAACAAGGCCTGTCCAAAAGATAACCACCCTCTGCCCAAAATCGACAAGCTGGTCGACTCGACAGCAGGCCATGCTATCCTAAGCTTCATGGATGCAAACGCGGGGTATCACCAAATCCCGATGGCAGAACATGATCGAGTTCATACCGCCTTCGTCACCAATCAACGGGTGTATTGCTACAAGATGATGCCCTTCGGGCTCAAGAATGCTGGAGCTACGTATCAGCTCACAGTCAATAAAATATTCAGTGACCAACTAGGTCGGAACATCGAAGTCTACGTCGACGACATGATCGTCAAAAGCAAGATTCAGGGCGATCACCCCTCAGATTTGAAAGAGACACTCAGCACGCTGAGGCAATTCCGTATGATGCTGAACCCCAAGAAATGCGTCTTCGGGGTAAAGGGAGGGAAGTGCCTCGGATTTCTAGTGGATGAAAGGGGAATCGAAGCGAATCCCGATAAAATCAAAGCCGCAATGGAGATGAAGTCCCCTCGGAATGTAAGAGAAGTGCAACGCCTAACCGGCTGTCTGGCCGCTCTCGGCCGCTTCTTATCCCGATCGGCGGATAAGAGCCTTGACTTGTTCAAAGCTCTGAAGAGAAAGGAATTCACTTGGGATAACGAAGTCGAGCAGGCCTTCACCTCCCTCAAAACCCATCTATCAACACTCCCTTAACTCATTTCCCCCTTACCGGGAGAAACGTTGTTCGTTTACTTGGCCGTTTCAGAATATGCGCTCAGTGCGGTTCTGATAGCGGAGAGAGAAGATAAGCAGCACCCAGTCTACTTCATCAGTCATGCCTTTCGAGGAGCCGAATCCAAATACAGTGAAGTAGAAAAAATGGTCTTCGCCCTAGTAATGGCCAGTCGGAAACTCAAGCCTTACTTTCAGGCCCATCCCATTAAAGTTCTCACAGGTCAACCGCTCAGAAAGCTCATCGAAAGCAGGAACCACTCTAGTCGGATGACCGAGTGGGCGGATCAGCTAGCGGACTTTGGGTTAGAGTATGAGCCTAGGAGGGCGATCAAATCCCAGGCCTTGGCTGATTTCATCACTGAATGTACGTCCAGGCCCATGGTCAGCCGGCAAGACAGTTGGGAGTTGCAAGTAGACTACTCGTCCACCAAGTCAGGGTGTGGAGCCGGGTTGGTCATCAAACCCCCGGTCGGAGAAAAGATGGAATACGCCATCAAGTTCGAATTCTTGGGTTCTAACAACGAAGCTGAATATGAGGCCTTGATCCTCGGGCTGGAGTTGTGCATCTTGGTCGGGGCCACTGTCATCAACGCTAAATCCGATTCACAAATGATTGTGGGTCAGATATCAGGCGAGTACGAAGCCAAAGAAGACAACATGAGAATGTATCTGGCCAAAGCCCAAGACATCATCAAACGACTATCTCAGTTCACCATTACCCACATACCCCGATCAGAAAATCAGCAAGCTGATGCTTTAGCCCGAATGGCCAGTTCGGCAGAAGGGTCGGCTCCTCGAACAATCATGTGGGAAGTCCTTCGGCAGCCTAGTATCAATGCCACGGAACAGCTAGTATTGAATCGGACATCTGAATGGATGGAAGAGGTAGTCGAATATTTGAGAGACGGGAGACTGCCAGAGGATCGCAAGGAGGCCGACCGGGTCAAGCACAAGTCTAGATGGTTCCTATGGCATGAGAATCAACTCTACAAGAAGTCATTCACCCATCACCTACTCAAGTGCGTCACCCCTGAGGAAGGGAATTACATCCTCAGGGAAATCCACCAAGGGGCTTGTGGAAGCCATCAAGGGGGAAGAACCATAGCGGGAAAAGCCCTCAGAGCCGGATATTACTGGCCCACTCTGAAATCAGATGCTCGCGAGCTAGTTAAAAGGTGCCCGTCCTGTCAGATCCACTCGGACATCCCCAGAGCACCAACCACCCCCTTGACAACAATTCAAGCAGTCCTGCCATTTGATAAGTGGGGTATGGATCTACTTGGACCATTTCCCCCAGCCTCAGGTCAAAGAAAGTTTCTGATAGTCGCCATTGACTACTTCACCAAATGGACTGAGGTCGAACCACTCTCCTCCATAACAAATAAACAAGTTCAAGTGTTCATTTGGTGAAACATCATCACCAGATTCGGAGTTCCCAGGGTACTGATGTCCGACAATGGACGCCAATTCAACAGCGGCCCAACTCAGGAATATTGTGCCCGGTTCGGAATATGCACCAAATCCTCCGCTGTCTCCAGGCCACAAACGAACGGGCAAGCTGAGTCGGCCAATAAAATAGTCCTCAAAGGAATCAAGAAGTCACTAGAGGCTGCCAAAGGAGCATGGGTCGATGACCTACCCGGAGTCCTCTGGTCGGCGAGAACTACAACCAAGGAGGCAACAGGGCATTCGCCGTTCAGCCTTATGTACGGAAGTGAGGCGGTCTTACCAGTGGAGATTGGCATCCCATCCCCTCGAATGACGTTCTATGAATTTGAGAAGAACGAGGAAGAGAAGTCGGTCAACTTGGACTTGCTGCCGGAAACAAGGGGCAATGCACTGCTAAAATCCATCCGGTACAAACAAAGGGTCACTCGGATGTTCAACCGCCGAGTAAAATCCCGACCAATCCAACTCGGCGATTGGGTTGTCCGGAAAGTTGAAGCCACTAGACTCTCGCACTTAAAGGGAAAGCTAGGACCTAACTGGGATGGCCCTTACAAAGTGACGGAAATCATCAAGCCCGGGACTTTCCGACTAGAATCCCCCGAGGGTGTTCCCCTGGCCCGACCCTGGAACGCGGACAACCTTAAGAAATACTTTGTGTAGAGTTTGTTACTTGCAATAGGGGCATATATTGTAATAGCTGTAATTATAGCCATTCGGCACTTTGGTAGCAAGACCAAATTTCAAAAAATAGTCCTTTTTGGGAAATAGCCGAATTACAGCCTGTCGGCATATTTTGTACCATAGACTTAACCAGTCAAAACAAATTAACATCCTTTCTGGAATTATAGCTGGTCGGCAATTCTGCGACTGAATCAGCTCATTAATCAGTTTTTGTTCAGCCAAAATGAAATTACTCGAAAAATATTGCAATCAACAAACAAGGAAATTGAAGATAAAATGACGAGTTTCATTAAAGATGTCTCGAATTACAAAAAGGGGAGTCAGTACAAAAGCAAGGGAGGCGAAAGTGTAAAAAAGGCTAAGTACAAGCGCTACATTCATAAAGCTAGGGGGAGGGGGAAGATCAGTCATGCTCCCGGCGTTCGGCTCGGAGTCGTCACCAACCAACTCTTCACCCCGACCAGCATTGTCGGCCGCCTCGGTATCATCCTCATTGTCATCGTCATCATCGCCGTCAAGGACGTTGACATCGACTTGACCCTCTTCATCGTCGTCTTCATCATCTTCACCCCCCTCAGCTTTCAGCCGAGCCAGGATAGCAGCATTGTCAGCGTCGATTGACATCTGGTAACTCGACCAAACGTCTGCCCAGAACAAGTCAGGGTGGGACTCGGCAAGGACTTTTTTCAGCCGATCAAGCGCCTCATCCTCCCCCATTTTATGCGCCGCACTGCCGACCTCGTTGGCATAGACCTCGGCAGCGTCAGATTTCTCCCAGTCGGAGAACCACTGCGCCTCGTTGTTAACTTGGCCCTCCAACTCAGTCAGCTTGACCTCGAGGTCGGTCACCTTTTGCTCGGCCTCCTTCAGCTTGACCAAGGCATCGGCATTCTCGGTTTGAGCAGCGTCCCGTGCTAGGACCAGGTCGGTTTTCTCCTTAACCCACTTTTCCCGTTCCTCCTCGAAATTTCTTTGGTCCTTTTCAATGGCCGCCTCAGCATCACTGAGCTTCGACTCGGCTATCCGCTTGTCCTCCTTGGCGCGATAGACCTCGTCAAAGTGTGTCTTGGCCTTCTCCTTGAGATCGGCCACCTCTTCAGTAAGGCTTACTCGGTTCTGGGCCACATTGGCCAGCCGAACAGAGAACTGGAAAAAGAAGAGAGAGCCAATCAAAACAGAGAAATAGAGCGCACATGAGTAAAGGGTAAGGCACTCGGCAGAGAGGAAGGGACTTACATCATGCCATGAGCGGAAGAGCTCATTGGTCTCGTTCGGACCATGAGTTGCGTGAATATACTCCCGATCAGCGGCAATATACATCAACTCTATGGCCTTCGTCCAGCGACCGTCCTTCTCGGCTCGACTGAGCCCGGTGAAGGGCACGCCGAGCATCGCCCCCTCGCCTAGTTCATCCTCAGGACGGTCGGCGGAGGGAGACATGGAAGTATACTGAGGGCTCCCAATCGGCCGAAAATCTGAGGAATGAAGCGAGAGAGATCCGCCATCGCCAGGCCGCGGCGGCCCCCTCGGGCTGATAACCTCAATAGACTTGGCCTTTTTGGCCTCCTTCTCCCGATCAGCCATCTCCCGATCGGCTTTGGCTCTCGCGAGCGCCTTCTCGGTCAGAGCGACCTTGTCGGACGACCGCTCCTTCCTCTTCTTGGACTTGGGCTTGGCAGGATCCTGAGGAAAAAGAAATACCTCCTGTGAATCGCTAATTACAAGAAGAAACGCCGCTCGGCTAAAAGAGAACGGAAATTCTACCTTGGGAGGGGCTGGGACCTTCATGGTCTTAGAAGCAATCTCAGCCTTCAGCCGAGCAGCCCTCATCGCCGCTACATTCAGTTTGTCGGCCATGGTCGGATCTACCTCGTCTATATACGCTCGGGCAGGCTCTACAAAACAAAACGAAAAGCAAAAGTATTACTCAAACAGAAAGATCAAAACATCACTCTGACCACCCTAAGCCATCCCCTCGGCAAATTACCCTTCGGGAAGGTCGAACTTAGGCCCATAGCCGAGAGGAAATGCTCATCACTGAAAAGATGGCAGTCGGGCAACCATTGGCCAGGTACGAATACCTCACCCCCGTTTACGATCCTCGACTCGGTCTGCATATAGCAGGCCGCAGCTCCTTCCTCATCATCGAGCTCGCCTACCCGGCAATTTAAAGCAACGACGGGCTCGGTCGGGGGAGGGACCAGCGGAATCCCCCAATCTCCGCCGAAGTAAATGTAGGCAAACTCCCTACGAAACCCTTTCTGGGATCTAGGAAGATTGAGGACGGTCCGATATCCCGGTCGGACCTGAAAGCTCCACCAGCCAGGTCCGTTAGTCGCAGCCATAACCTCGACCAGCTTGTACATGTGCCTCCACAGCTTAATGGTCGGTCGGACACCTATCAAGTTGCAAATGACCTGGAAGACATTGATCCCCCCCCATGAGTTCGGAGAAACCTGGCAAATTGCCAAGTTGTAGGCATTCAGCAATTCTTTGACAAAGGGAGTCAAAGGGAACCGAAGACCCATCTCCATTGACTTGTAGTAGACCGCAATGCATCCGGACGGTGGAGACAGGACTGTATGGTAAGCCTCTGGTTGGACGAGATAATAAGGGTCCTTTATTTGGAACCTCGTCGCCGTCCCTCGAAGATCTTCGGTCAGAGATTTTATTACACCAGGCTCAGGAAAGAAAGTTCCTGGCCCCCCTTTCGGATCCAGATCAGGGTATTCAAGCTCCCGACCCGAAGTGGACGTTTCTCCTGCTCCCCTCGGCATGGCCACCCGCACTACATCATGAGACAAATATTTGTCTAAGTAACTCCTTGAGGGGGGGTAGGCTAAAGACACCTCCCAGGGGTACGGGATAAGGCCCTCGGCCTCCTCCTCCACCGAAGAAGACGGGCTCTGAAGAGCAACCGCGTCAGGTACAGCCGAGGGGTCGGGACAACTTATTACTGTCGACACCAACGTTATTCCCATCCCCCTCACCTCCTCGGCTAAAAGATAGGGAGGTGAGGTCGGGGGTGTCGACGACTCGGACGAATCTCCCATTATTTATGGACAAGGGAGTCGGCCGAGATTATTCGAAAGAAAAGAAAGAAAAAGAAAGCGTAAAAGAGCAAGAGCGTACCTGGTCGGACGTAGAAGCTGGAAGAAGAGCTTTGGAAACTTGAGAGGATTTGGAGATTTTTGAGAGAGAAAGATTGAGGAAATGAGCAAGTAACTCTGAAATTCTCTCCCCTCTCATACCTATATAGGAGTATCTTGGGGGATATGCAACGCAAACCCCCCTGCGTCGCTCTAATGGGCTTCTAATAGAGGCCCAACTGGACTCCTTCAGTCCATTCCATGAGGAGTCCAGTAAAATCAAGAAAAACATCCCATGCCCGAGGAAGTCGAAGCGTCAAAACTCCTTGAGGCGCCACTCCAGCTCGGCCTATAACAAGAGTCCCAACATCCCAAGTATCAAGAGTGGACATGTGGCGTGTCAAGTTAGACACACCCGGTCGGACAAAACAGGTGCAGCCCCTCATCCGAGTGGCTCGACATCCTATTCGGCCAACAGGAGCTCCTCTCCATTGCCGAGGCGCTTCTATGCTTGGTCAAATATGGCCAAGTATCAGCTGGCACCCACTCGGACAAACTAGGGGCTCATTAGCTCCTCATCCGAGTGTCTCAACACCCTACTCGGCCAACAGGAGCTCCCCTCCTTTGCCGAGTCGCTTCTATGCTTGGTCAAATACGGCCAAGTATCAGCTGGCGCCCTCTCGGACCAACTCGGGGCTCACTTGCTCCTCATCCGAGTGGCTCAATTCCCTACTCGGCCAACAGGAGCCCGTCTCCTTTGCCGAATCGCTTCAATAAAAGGTGACCGGGTCAGCATCCCTTCTTCAATAAGAAGAGACCCAGTCGGCCCTCTCCTCCTTCAATTATAGGGTACCGAGTCAGCATTCTCCCTTCAACAGGGAGAGACTCGGTTGGACCTCTCCACCTTCCGACGAGAGATGACCGGGTCGGCTTCATTCCTTCAGTATGAAGGGACCCGGTCGGCCCACTTCTCCAACAATAAAGGGGAGATCGGGTCGGCATCCCTCCTTCAATAGGAAGGGACCCGGTCGGCCCCCTCCTCCTTCAATAGAAGGGGACCGGGTCGGCATTCTTCCTTCACCAGGGAGCGACTCGGTCGAACCTCTCCACCTCCCAACAAGAAAGGACCGGGTCGGCGCCCTTCCCTCAATTGGAAAGGACCCGATCGACCCTCCTCCTCCAATCAGAAGGGACCGGGTCGGCATTCTTCCTTCAAAAGGGAGTGACCCGGTCGGACCCTCCTCCTCCAATAAGGGACCGGGTCGGCATTCTTCCTTCAACAGAGAGTAACCCGGTCGGACCTCTCCGCCATCCAGCAAGAGGAGGCCGGGTCGGCATTCTTCCTTCAACAGGGAGCGACCCGGTCGGACCTCTCCCCTTTCCAACAAGAGGAGACCGGGTCGGCACACTATTTTCACCAGGAGAAGACCGGGTCGGCATTCTTCCCTCAACAGGGAATGACCCGGTCGGCCTTCTCCCCATTCGAGCCAGAGTGACCGGTCGGCCCTCTCCCCCATTCGGTGAGAGGTAACCGAGGTCGACATCTTTCCTTGGCGCGGAAGGGGACCCTGGTCGGCGTTCCTCCTTCTAGCAAGAAGTGAGCCGGTCGCCAACCAGTCAGAAATGCAACGGTTGTTATTCCGCCACAGACAGGCATCTCGCCAGTCAGGTTCCCGCGATTCCCCATCTATGGCGTGGGGCTAATTGTTTGGGCTCAAATAATCAGCAGCCCAATAAGGAGCCTAAAAGCCCTCAAAGCATGGTACAGGTGGCAGCAGTGGGTCCCACTTATGAGTTGACCTAATCACCAGTGTTTGGGAAATCCCCAACACTATAAAAGCCAACTGTTTCATCAATGAACAGGTATTGAATTCTCACCTAACAAACTAGAGCATCTCTCTCTAGACTTTATCTCTCTACCTCAATCTCAACTGACTTGAGCGTCGGAGGGGCGATCCCGGAAACACCCCCGGGGTAGTCTAACATCGTTTTGCAGGATTCAGGTGTACGGACATCGGAGCTCAGGCGAACGCTCTTGGGGCCCACATCAAATCTCACAACATATTACAATCCTTAATTTCTTAGCAGAAACACTGAACATGAAGATTACCTCAACTCAAGAACAATTGTACGAAACCTCCAAGCATCAAAACTCGATTCCAAATTAGCTTGATTTATACGCATCTCCATAGTCATCCTCCAACAACCACCTCACAACAATAACAACAATCATTAACCATCCTCACAACAATTCAACTAAACAAATTGAATCCCTCATACTTTTAAAACTCTTCCATGAACTAATCACAAACCCTATATGCAACCCATTCTACTAATCCAACTCATAACATCAATCTAACAAGCTCATTCTAATTAAACCAAAATCTGATTCATAGAGAATATTATCAAACAACATAGTTTATAAAAAAAATCAGATTTTATAACTTAACTTAAGAAGATTAATTCATATTCGAAGCTTCAATCCATTAAAGAAAGATAAAAGTTTCAATCTTTAAGTTTAACAACTCTTATATAACTAAATTTGCTAATCAATAACAAGATTGAAAAATAAATTTATTTTTGAAATCATAATATAAAATCCAATTGCATCAGACTTGAATTCGAATCAAAGAAGAGGAAGAATTAAGAAACTTTAGCTTATACCTTCATATGAAAAGGAATACCAAAACAATGACAAATTAGGGAGGAACTAGAATTGGTTTTGGAACGGCACCTCCAGCAGCCACGACGGCAGAACTCCGGCAAGACCGCGACCACGACAGCAGCGGCAGCGGCACGACATCAGCAACGCAAGACAGAGGAGAGAGAACCCGAGTATGAATGAAGGTGGAAACTTGGACGAGCTGCCGTTGAAGACTTCAGTTGTTGATGAAAAATTCAGGCGAGGCTTCTACATGTGTATATGAACAGAAGAAAAAATTGTGAAAGGGAAGAAAGAAGGATGGGGTTTTCAATCTTGGTGGAAGGGTTTTAGTTTTTTGACAACAAAACAATCTTGTGGCTCTTCTTCATTAAGTCACGAGAGATTAGAGATTGTTTTTTTGTTTTTTTTTTTCATTTCTTGTTTTCCTTAAAAATTCAATTAAAACTTATGACTTCATATCCCAGTAAAAGAAATTAATACTAAAGTTACTAAAATCATATTCAAAGAATAAGCTCATATATCTCAAATTAATTTCATATAAACATCTTTGCATAATCAAAGCTAATACAATATGATTAACTTTTAATTAAAGCTGCTTAACAACTGGTAGAGCAGGGTTCATTCTTAGTTATTTTGCAGGTATAGTGCGCTCCAGAGAGAAAAGATTGGGATCGTAAGTTAGTGATCAGAGAGGTGTCTCGTTTAACTCAAGATATGGATTATATTGTTGCTTAGAAATAATCTTATTATGTATTATGGTATTCATTTGGAGATTGTATTAGTTTAGCTCATGAAGTTGTATGAACTATTTTGGGTTGTTGTATTGTGGACCATAAAAGGTCCAGGATTGCGTTTGAGTTATGTTCCGCTGCAGGTGTCTAATTGAGGTTAATAAACGTTAACTGAGATTTGTGAATGTTAAGCGTGATTAGCTAGCAGCTCGGAAGTGCGGGCTGTTGCAGAATACAACAACCCAAAATGTATATATAAAGAATTGATCAAAAACAAGTCTCCAAGACTATGCAATAATATACCATGAAAGTTCTCTTAGTTAAACTATGTAATTAATCTTCACTATTATTGCTCATCCGAAAGTCATTTTATATAACACTTCTGTCCATGTCCACTATCCATTCCGGAGTTCTTATAATACATGCAAAATCACTAGCAATGAACACTGCCCCCCACCATAGGACAGTTTCCAAGAACAAAATCAGTGAAACTGAGTACACAATGTACAACCATAAAATCATTTTGGTGGCTTAAAACATATTTTCGTTGTTAAGCTTATCTTGTGAGACATTTGAAAACAAGATATAGAGAAGGCGAAATGAAAGAATATAGCAATTACTTGCACCCAGTTTACAATGTTACTTGTTTGAAATAAAAATAATACGAGTATCTCACAAAATAAATAGTATATACTTCTAATTGGAGGAGCCGTGAGGATTCTATAGAATCTAATACGATCTTCCAAAATCAATTCTAATTCTAACATACTTTTAAGACATAACAATATTCCCAATTCTATGATTCAATGTAATAACCTTTAATCCAAATATGTATAGCATAACTCCTTTCATTAATTCCAAATGACTTCCTTAGAAAATCATTCCCATATTCTGTGTAGAAAATCCATAAACTTGGATGAGTAAAGATTATATTACTTGGAATAACGTTTGAAATATCCTTCCACGAAACCACATGCATATTCAAATACATAATTTATTTCTTTCAGAAATCATCTTATACTGGGGAAGAGAACACGAATAGAGTCGCCATCCAGGCGCATTCTCTAAACTTTTACAAGGGACGTCTCCCTCTTCTGTTATGTACTGCTTGCAAGACTTTTCAGGACATGTCCCCAAAATACAAAATACAGAATATTGTTCATCACTGCTTTAGCAGCTTCTTCCCCTCACAATTACATAAGTCACAGTTCAATATTTTCTAAAACTCATATTCATAATTCTCGAGTCAGATATATTAAAATCTCGTAATATAATCGCATTTGGGTATTTCATATACAAACTCAAATTGTTTGATAAACAATATACTTGACTTTCAAATAAATCAGTATAATTCAATCCTTTACAAAATTCATTTGCTAAAACCCATTTAAATACGGACTTTAAAGGAAATATAGTCAAATTCTATAATCTTAACATAATTAAATCCTAAAACATATTTTATCAATCAGAATCCCAAAACAAAATGTAAGTTTTACATAAACTTTATAGCTTAGTTACAAAGGTTCTTATTCAGAAATACCTTCCATATAATCTTATTTAACGACCTATATAGCTTATAACCTGAGTAGATCTCGATGTATATACTTATGTTAATCATAATGATTATAATATTCTTGTCATATCCCAAGTAGAATTCATGTTATTCATTGTGAATACTCTCTTAAACGTCAAAATGTAATGATACTAGTAAATTGTACATTACTCGTATCTATAGATTTCAAAGTTCGGATCACATATACTTAAACCTTATGTTACACAACATCTCATAACATAACTCTGTAATTTAGATGCATAGGAACTTATGTCTTTTAGAATACGGACTTATATTTATAATTATAGCTGCTCCTTCCAAACGACTTGATGGTTAATCCCACATCTTAATGATTTAACACTTCATACTTGAACCTCTGATCTTCTAGTAACTCAATTTCTATCATATTTGGAAACAACTGTATGACCTCAACTTATTTGTGTCCCCAACTTATTTCTTTTTCTTGTTTCGGTCATTTGTTTGCACTTTATAATCCCAATTATATAAGTTTACATCTAAATTAATCTTACATTTATACTCCCATCATTATTAACTCATATCACTAGTTCCCAACACTCCATTATACAAGATCTATATATACTCCCCCGACCTTCCTCTTTATATCTTTTTTCCCTTTCAATGAGAAAGTAAAACATATAGCCTTGCGATTCAACCTAGTTTGATATTCATAGTATAAAATTCCTAGCTCATATATAGTTTCTCATAACTTAGTATTATAATTTTATTATATTGTTTGCTACTCCTTCGGTTCATTACTCTTTTCCTCAACAATTATATTCCTAACATAACCTTCACATATCAAACTCTTACTTACATATTTCAACCCTAGTTGCCCATCTTATCTACCTCACATGCCATCTTATATTCTAAAAATAAAATTCCTCAAACTGGCCATTTATCCTACACCCATCTCAGTATAGATTATCATTCTTAGAAACCCAATTTCAAAGATTTTTCAAAGATACCTCTACTTAAAATAATTGTAACTTTTAGTATGAACTTCTCCTCATTACTAAGTTAGAATCAAAAGGTTACTTTATAACTTTACCAATTTAAACTATATCTAACCTCCCATAGGATTTATTATTGCTAGCTCGAATAATTATCATAAATTCAAAGCGTATAACTAAATCTTTCACAAACATAATTTATACTATAGCAACATCTCCAAACAATAGCTAGTTTACTTTTGAAATCCTCAATTTCACACTTTCCATGACCCAAATAATCCCCAAGTACACCAAGCTCATATAAGATATATTATAAAATCTTGTATTACAATCAGAACTTTCAAACCCATAATTCCCAAAAGCCAAATCTATATTCCTCAAACTTGATAGACAATTATCTTCAAAATCTTGTATCTTATTTCTCACATAATATATAAGATACTTGAAACGGAAGACACTTGATTATCAAATTTAGGACAAAGAATCACACTTTCAAACAATCTTGAGCTTAAGTACATAAACGACAACAATTTCAAGTCGGAAAACAAATTTTTATTTGACAACTCACAAAATTCATACAACTTACAATTGAAGTAACATAACTGAGTTTATAAGGTGGAAGGACAATGACCTAAGTTTTGTTTTAGAGGAACTCTTCTGAGCTCTTCATCATCTATGAACTTGGGCTTCCTCTCATAGTTGTCTACCTTTTTACTGGCAACATTGATAATTACTGGAGTATATATCATAAGATGTTTTGGTGTTCCTTAAGTATATATCATAATCTACAAACGATCCTGGACCTATGGGTCAGGGCCCACAACAAAACATCTTCAAAACCAAATATCATACTATACAATACTTTATTCGATTCCCAAACAAAGAATATTTTATTCTCAAATAAATACTTGAATACTTCTAGATACAACATCTCAATAATTAATCTAATTACAATTTCATAACCAAACTCTCTCTTTTCATCCACTCCAAGCCTCCGACATACACCTGCAAATTACAGAAGAAAAATACAAAACAAACAAAAACTAAAATGAGCGGAAAGCTCAGTAACTTTACTTCAGCCCGTCAAAACGATTTTAGTTCGCAAACGTTTTTCATATAATAAACAAACTTGGTAATTGTTCGGAAAAGAATTAATACTTTAAAATATATCACTGGCATAGTTCAATTACTTAACACAAATCGCTGGCAGGTATAGGTTTTGGCTAAACATAACGTAACATAACATAACATAACATAATATTCGACCTTCTTTGGTCTTAACTGAACTTATATCCGAATCATTTTCTCCACCTGTACCTTGCCTACTTTTCATCTCAGTTCCTGAGCTAAGCCAGCCAAAACAAATACGAAATCCTTTTTACATTATCATACTCAAACCATATCTAAAGAAACATAAATATTTCCGAACAATTCCAATAACTGAACAAAACATACTTTTGATCAATCAATATAATTTCACAACTCAACACATATTTAAACATCTATAACCATGGCCATGACTATAAATGATATACGATATTAAAAACACAATATTCACGGGCATGTAAATTCATTTTGCTGAACATAAACGTTACCTCAATAGCAAACCAATTTCTTAAGATGCAAATCCAATAACTCATAACCTTTAAACTCATTTAGTTTCTCCGAGCTCCACAAATCAATAACCGAAATACACCTCAACAACAATGCCAATAATTAACAACCATTCTCACTACCTTTCAGATAAAGAAATTGACCTGCTCACTTTCTAAACTCTCTCATGCACTAACTACAAATCCATATATGCAACTATTCCACTAATCTATCCCCCATCATTAATCTCACAAGCTAGCTCTAATAACCCCACTTTGGAAATTACCACACTAATTTGCAAAACGTGAAATTATGATTTCAATTTGAATTATAAAACTTATAAAATCTGATTTAGCAAACTCACTAAAATTATACGTTCCAAAACAATTGTTCCAATCTATTAAACAAAATGAAGTTTCAATCTTTGTTCTCAATATCCAAAAGAACTATTTAAAACCAATAATCTGATTTATAAACAAATGTACTATACATCGATTATGAGCTATAATGATACAACTCCAAATATAATTCAATCATCCAAACTATTTGATGCCATTGAAGTTGAAATAGAAAGAGGCACGAGAATCACTTTGATACATGCCCAATGAAATTCAAGACTGGGTAAAGCTCAACAATGACACAACACCACCGCACAACAACATCACCAATACCGATGCACATCAGTAGAATAGAACACACAACAGCAGCAACAAGGAGGAGAGAAAATTTACAGCAGAACCATCACAGCTCGGCGGTGATAGAACCACCAGCACCATCGATGCAGCACCGAATAGCAGCGCTAGAGGCAGACGAAAACAAGAGGAGAGAGAAAATCCGCCGACATCACAGCAGCAGCGGAGTGGAACAACAGCACCGGCAAACCTCCGGTGAGACCCAACAGCAGCGCCGACAGATTAACGGCACCACAACCATGGACAACGATAATCGGACAACATCAATTTGAGTGAGAGAGAAGATGCGAGAATGAAGAATGAGAAATTGGGGTTTTTAGCTTTTCCCAAACTAAGCAGAAAATTAAGGAGGATTAGTCTCCATTTATGGAGTTTGCATGAAATTGAAAACCAAAGGGGAGGTTTTGCTCCATTTGACACGATGATAGAACTGATGAGTTGTGCCTTTCAACCATTTGACACGAGGAAAGGAAGAATGAAAAATAAATTTAATTTTAGGCTTTTCTCTTCTCTTGTTTTTTTCTTTCTAAAATCGTATTTTTACTTGTTAAAAGCCCAAATCATTTTTATTTATAAATTACCTCCAATTCAAACTAAAAGCATAACTTTACTAATATAATAATTAATTTTAACCTGCTTAAAAAATTCGGCTATTATTTTAAATATATTGGTTATCAACTTTGAGGAATATGAACTTGACTTTTGGAAGAAATGGGTTTAAAAATCTGACTATAATACAAGATTTCGGGATATATCTATTTTGAGTTTTGTGTGCTTGGGATTACTTGAGTAATGAAAAGTTCAAGGTTAGAGATTTCAAAAATAAACTGTTGTTTGGAGATGTTATATATAGTATAACTTATGACTTGCGGAAGATTTAGCTATATGATGGATTTGTGATAATTATTGGAGTTGACCCTAAATTCTTCTATGGGATATTAGATGGAGTGTAAGTTGGCAAGTTATAAAGTAAGCTCTCTGATTCTGTTTTTGTGAAGAAGGGAGGTTCATTTATAAATTAAGCTATACTATTTAGAGGTATCTTCGAATAATATTCAAGAGTGAGTTTTATGAGATTAAAAATTTATTGTGGAGTGGTTGTAATTAAGTCAATCTTGTTATGTATTGAAGAATATTCTGGATGAGATCTAATAATATAAGTTAATCGATAATCCACATTTTAAGGTATTATATGAAAGTTTTGGATATTCGATTATGAATATTTAAGTAAGAATTGTTGATATAATTTCCAATGTCTTTACAAGTATATTATTCAGGGGAATTTTAGTATGCTTTGCAATAAGGGATATAATTAAGTCAATGGGATGATAAGTTTATGAAACCTAGTTAGGTGTTCGCTAAAATTCGTCTATATATAATTATATGTTGTATAAATGTACCAAGAGTTTCTTCTATAGAATGCTATTGAGTGACCAAGTAAATTACTAGAGGTGGTATCAGAGCAACCCTGCGACCGTGTGCCAAGTCAGCCACCTAGAGGGGGTAAAAGATTCTTGGGATTGTCTGAAATCGATTTGGGTTATTAGTTGTTAAGATTCGAGGAATAAAAATTGATAAATTGAAGGTTGAATATTGAACTTTTAGATTTGGCAAAGTGATGAAAGATATTGGTATTTTAGAATGATGATTTCAAGGAAATTGAGTTATATCCATTAGGAATTATTCGAGTTTAGTGATTATTTGTTGAGGAAGCAATTGATCTTTTGAGGTACTAAAGACTTAGAGTTAAGTTAAGAGTTGATTTGATTTGATTTATGTTAAAAATGTTTTATGTGATCTTAATCGTTTCCACATGTTCTAAAGTTTTATGTTTTTAAATTTCGAGGCAAATTTTTTTTTAAGGGTGGTAGTATGTAACAGCCTAAGATATATTTAATCTAAGGAAGATCAAATAACATGCGGAAAACGTGTGTTACCTATGAATGTTCGAACAATGTAACTAGGATAGAACTTAGATGCTCGATGATAAAGGCTCAGCCACCACAAAGAACAAACTAAGGGTTTTGATGCGTAAAGGCTAAGCCACCAGCAATTAAGGTTGTTTGTGTTTGCACACTTTAAGTTTTAACAAAACTCACAAAACTTTAATCAATTCACTCGCATCTTAAAATAAACCATACAACCTAAACTATTTATAAGGAAAACAAAACCGACTCCTACTATGCTTAGGACAAGTACCTAAGTCATACTCCTAATAAAACTCACAAAGATAAGATTAAACAAACAAGATAACAAAGAAATAACAAACTCCTAAACCAAGCAGAACAAGCTCAACTTGGCGCCTACTAACTAGACTCCTATTGAAGATATAACTCTACTCTAATTAGAATCCTAATCCAACTAGGATTTGGATTTCTAACTCAACTAGAATTTATAAACTTTTATACTCCTAATAGAACTAGGAGTTCTGTTCCTACTAGGATTAGGGAGTTCTATTCCTACTAGAACTAGGAAACAACACAAATCCTAACATAACTAGGATTTGTAGAAATGAGCCATCTCTCACATGGATCAGATTTTAAGCAGCTTTCTTAATTGGTTATTATGATCGTTAGTTTAATTAATGTTTTTAATCTGCTTTATTATTATCGAGTTTATTGAACTCTTGAAATTATGATTGAAATCAAAGTTGGATTTTTACCTTAATAATGAAATTACAAAAATGCCCTTTTGTCTTTAAAAAAAAACAAAAAAGAGACGAGAGAAAAACAAATAAGAAGTTAGAGGTGTTGGAGTTTTTAGTATAAACTTTAAGTTTGCTTCAAAAGAATATGAAGAGTCAATTTTTCCTTTTGTCCCACATTGAAAGAATATAAGGGAAGAGTAAGGTTTATAACCATTCCTCATCCTCTACCCTTTGAGTTGAGTAGCAATGAGGCTTTTAGTGGGTTTGTGGTGATGTGTGGTTACCACACGCACGCCGCCCGCCCAAACCGGGCCAGGGCCTTGGGCCTTGGGGAATAAACGCAGAGACCGTGTATCCCTGGAGGTTGATTGATGTGAGTCCGTGTGTTGTCACAGGGCAAATTCAACTTTAGGCCACTGATCTTCTCACGCCACGATGGTCAGTTAAGTGTATCAATTTAGTTACCAGTTTTTCGTTCCTACAAGAGGAACTCTCTAGATATATGAAGAAACAACAAATGACCCATTATAAACATCTTCACTGAACCAAAACGCCAATTCCCCTATATCACCCTCTCTCGTGTCTTCTCTGTTCTTCACCTTATGTTTGGCGGAATTCGACGAGGAAGTTAATGCTCAAAGTTCTTCCGAAGCTTTACACCATTTCCATTTCACCATTTCCATCTCATTGAGGAAAAAAAAATATTAGTTCTTGATTAATTTCAAGCTCTTACCTTCTTGTCCCTAATTCTCACTGTTGGTTTCTCAAATTGGTGCCATGATTGAATTTTTAGAACCAAACTTCATAACTTGGTTGTTCAGCTTGAATTAAGAGGAAAATGAAGGAAATCCCAAAGACCCAAGTGTTTATGTCTACCATCATGCGTCGTTAATTGATACTGGTTCTGGCCCTGTTTTGGTTGGTCGTGTTTCTTCGGTTTCCTTAATTATTTCTCCTTTTGCATGTGCCGACTCGCCGACATTGCTTCTGCCGAAGCTATGGTTGTTGTTGAATGTTTCGGGTCCTCATTATACTTCCAATTTCAGAGAATTTTGTTATATTGAAGGTGAAGGATTTTCCTCTTTTGTGTATTTTTGAAAAATTCAAGATAGTTATGGGTAGGCTTTATATTGGCAATTTACTATACTTTTCAAAATAACCAATAACATGATTTGAGTATTCTCTTTCTTATTATGACTTGATGGGAATGATTAACGGGTGGTTATTGGGGACATGTCCCGAAAATTAAAATGCCATGATATGTAAACCCCGCAATTATCGGGCTCATGAAGCATTATAATTTTATCATGGAACCTATAGTTTATAACTTAATATAACGAGAACAAGATATGATATACTCTAAGTATTACTTACGGGTGTTATCCTTAAGTAATTATGTTAATATCATAATTTATACTATTAAATTAAACTATAGGTTCTGTTAATATAAACCCTTAAGTATTTCAAATGAGAAATACTCTTAAAATAAATCATAGTAACTTAAAATAAACTATCATTAAATAAGTGAAATACTCCAAGGAACACCAAAGATTTGAATCTTATCATTCAAGTTCTAATGAGAAAACCCCCCCAAAACCCCTATTTTCTTCCTCGCACGCGTGGCCTTTTTGCTCAGACCATTGTCGACTCAAATTCCTCGTCGGTTCTTCTACCAGGCCTTGTCGTCTTTCTATCCGTCACCACTTGTGTCGGTAGTGCGAGTGGTGGCGCCGCCACCGTATGCCTTTGCTTGCTTGCCGAGTCGCCGGTTATCACAAATGATTATAATATTCTTGTCATATCCCACGTAGAACTCATGTTATTCATTGTGAATACTCTCTTAAATGTCAAAATGTAATAATACTAGTAAATTGTACATTACTCGTATCTATAGATTTCAAAGTTAGGATCACATATACTTAAACCTTATGTTACACAACATCTCATAACATAACTCTGTAATTTAGATGCATAGGAACTTATGTCTTTTAGAATTCGGTTATATATTATAGCTGCTCCTTCCAAACGACTTGATGGTTAATCCCACATCTTAATGATTTAACACTTCATACTTGAACCCCCGATCTTCTAGTAACTCAATTTCTATCATATTTGGAAACAATTGTATTACCTCAACTTATTTGTGTCCCCAACTTATTTCTTTTTCTTGTTTCGGTCATTTGTTTGCACTTCATAATCCCAATTATATAAGTTTACATCCAAATTAACCTTACATTTATACTCGCATCATTATTAACTCATATCACTAGTTCCCAACACTCCATTATACAAGATCTATATATACTCCCCGACCTTCCTCTTTATATCTTTTTCCCCTTTCAATGAGAAAGTAAAACATATAGCCTTGCAATTCAACCTAGTTTGATACTCATAGTATAAAATTCCTAGCTCAGATATAGTTTCTCATAACTTAGTATTATAATTTTATTATCCTTTTTGCTACTCCTTCCGGTTCATTACTCTTTTCCTCGAACTATTATATTCCTAACATAACCTTCACATATTAAACTCTTACTTACATATTACAACCCAAGTTGCCCATCTTATCTACCTTACATGCCATCTTATATTCTTAAAATAAAATTCCTCAAACTGGCCATTTATCCTACACCCATCTCAGCATAGATTATCATTCTTAGAAACCCAATTGCAACGATTCTTCAAAGATACCTCTACTTAATATAATTTAACTTTTAGTATGAACTTCTCCTCATTACTAAGTTAGAATCAAAAGGTTACTTTATAACTTTACCAATTTAAACTATATCTAACCTCCCATAGGATTTATTATTGCTAGCTCGAATAATTATCATAAATTCAAAGCGTCCATCGTACGGTTTTCCATTTTTGCGTATTAGTCATGGAGTTTCGGCTTAGAAATATAATTTCCGTGAGTCGTAGTCAATAACTACAACCACCGTTTTAATAAAATGATTCGTAGTATAATCACGCTCGTTTTTACTAATTTGACGAGCTTTCGTTAATTGTCTTAAGTGAGTCTTTCAAAAAACGAAAAAAACACGAGTCGCAATTAGGCGTTGGGATTTTAATCGTATCCCAAAACCGGTAGTAATCCATTTTCATGATGGTCAAGTCATTGTCCATTGAATAAAGAATAAGAATATATATTCTTTATCCACTAATCCCATCCTTTATCCATTGGTTAAAGAATAAGAATCATGAAAAGGAGTGAGAATAAAAATCAAATCTCATGTGTAAGAGGCAAGAATCCGAATTTTTCCACCGGATTCGAGTTGCGCGCCAGGTACACAACCATGCGCCGGACGCATGATTGTGCGCCTAGCGGCACAGCATCTCGGGCCGGATGCGGGGCCTTGCGCCTAGCGCCCGGAGGCTGTGCCTAGCGCAGGCTCCTGCGTTTGGCGCAACGTTCTAATCAGCTTTGTTTTGCACGTTTTTCGATGCATTTTTTTATGTATTTGGGTGTATTTAGAGAAGAATATATTCTGAAAATCTGATTTTGCTTCATTGATGAGAAAATCCAAAAAGAATAAGAATATTTGTGTTTCCAAAGAGATTTGATGATGTCATTAGGGTGAGGTCATTAGAGTGATGTCATTAGGGTGATTAAGGATGAGCAAAATCAGATTTTTTGGGTTAAAAATCTGATTTTCTAGTTCTTTGAAACCCTAGTTCATTTCCCTCATTTCCCTATAAATACCCTCCTTTTTTACTTCAAAACCAAGTTGAGCTAAAACACAACTCAACTTCATAACTTCTCTTCCTACTACTCTTCTCCTCCTTAATCTTTCCATCTAATCAAAAGTCTTAATTAGTAAGTAAAGAAGTTGAAAAAACTCAACTTAATTTCACTACTTCTCTCAATACTCCTCTCATCTTCTCTACTACTTCCTTCCTCTAAAAAATCTCATTCAAGAAAAAGAAAGTAAAAGTTAGGAAAATAATTAGTAAGTAACGAAGTTCATCAAAATAAAAAAACACAAAAAAGAGTTTAAGTTAGTAATTAAGTGGATTTAGAAACTCACTTAGAAATTAAGAAAATCACAAAAAAAGGTAGAAAATTTTGCAAAAAGGAAGTGCATCATTGAGCTAGCAAGGTAAAGTTGAAGGTTTTGTTATTTCTTTGATTTTCTCCTCAATCATCTACTAACTCTCTCCTTGTTTCTTCTTATTATTTTTTTTTTTTTTTGGAGTGATTTGGGTATGAGGAAGTCCTAATAGGTTTCCAACCTTAAATCACCCCACCTAGAATAGTCAACTTTAATGGGGAGACTCTTAGGAAATAATGTGATTATGTGATTTTCCTTAATCAAGTTGTTGTTCATCACCAAAAAATGTTTTCATAAGAAAATTCAAGACAAATTGTGCATAAACATCTCCATAAAAAGAGAATGTGATGCTGTAATTATAATCCGTTTTAATTTCGTACTTCATTTCATTTTTTCGTCTGTATTATCAGAATAGTTTGTAGGATTTAATATTTTTCCTATGAAGTGCAAGATGCTTCCAGCAACTGGGCTTTAGAATTTCGAAATTTTTTTTTTTGTATAAATAATTAAAAATCATACAACTTTGTTGTGCAAAACTGATTTTGTCCAGTACCACATAAGCTTATTCTGTCAATAAAGTTTAAAATAAACTCATTGAGAGAAAACTAAAAATATCAAGTTTAAAGAAAACATCAGTGGCTTTCCAAAAACATAAAAATCATGTTCATATGAATTTTATACAATTTTACATCATTTTTACAAAAACGTTCATGTAAATCACTAAATTCCAGAAAACTGATATTCTCTTCAGTTAAGAAAATAAATAAAAAAGGGTCTTAAAAGTGTCCAATTCAAGTGAAAATTTCTAGTATAGTCTTTCAAAGTGTCTTGAATGTTCATACCAAAATGTTAGATGTCAAAGAACAAATTTGATAAAGGTCCTGTTTTGACCAGTTTTGGCATAAAATTCACCATAATTCGAGTTGTCTCTAAAAGCTTATGAAATTTTGACACAATATATAGAACCCACTGATCTATCCATAGACGTATCACATGCTCAATTTAACGCTTTATAGAGAAAGTTATGATTTTTACACGTCAATACAAGAACAAAAGTGCAATCTAGAAAATGAAATAAAGTGATTAACTCAACTTTCATAAAAAATGTTTTCTTGATACGATCGTGAAATTTTAAGTTTCTCTTAAAATGACTCACTTTTATCATGTAAATAAAAATCAATAAAAATTGTCATAAAAAATCAAAATCAAAGAGGTTAATTAATCTCCAATTTTCACAAGTTTTACAAATAAACATGAATTTCAAAGCCCATTCAAGGAGTTGAAGATCAAGGAGAATCATGGTGAATAGCAAGATTGAAGACTTTGTATAGATCATAGATTTTGCACATTTTGTTGTAATAATAACTTTTTGTAAATAGTTATTACATCACTCATTAATTTTCATAAATAATTCCACAACTCTTTTTTAATAAAATGAGCAACCAATGTTACAAATTTTGCATGTTGGGCCAATATGTCATAGTATATTAATTAAATGACCCAATCTCAATTAAGAGGAAAAATTACAAATCTAAGTAAGTTAAATTGTATGATGATCCATCTTACATTTTAAATTTGTTCTTGACGGGTTGTTGTATACTCGCCGCAATATAACCTAATTTATCCAATATAGGATAAGTATAGGGTCGAATCCACAAGGAAGTAGGGTTAAATCAAGAGTTAATTAGCTAACTACAATGAGCTAAATCAATTTTTGGGTTTTTGAAAGTTTAACAATGATTCTAAAATCTAAATAAACTAGGAAATTTGCAAAGTAAATCAACAAGCAAGTAAAGGAGATAAAACAAGGGTAAAAGGACTAGGGGATTAGGGGATGCACCAACATTCAATCCAAGAATCCAACAATTAAAACCAAGGGGAAACAAATGGGGGATCACAATGGGAAAATCACGCACATATGAACTCTAATTACTCTCTCGAGCTAATTAGAGGAGCTTGATTAGTCACTCATGACCTATTCTCATGGCATGAGCAACCAATCTAGCCAAATCCAGTACAACATGATTAATCAAGCTTCCCTAAACAAGAAAATGCCTATTTTCATAGAGATCCTAGTCTAGCAACCAAACTTAGTTTATTCCTAGCTTCATCTCTCAATCCTTCACTAGGAATTCCAAATATGCAAGTTAAGTGGTGATCAAGCACCCAACAAACCAAGTAAAACAAGTTTGATCAACAAGTTCAACCCAAATGTTAACCGCCTAACTTAGATCTAAGATTCAAAGAGTAAATGAAGGTTACATCCCTTCCCCTAGTAAGAAACTACTCACACATTATGGAAATAAAACAAAACAAAGCTTGAAAAAACTTCATCACTATAACCATGGAGGAAAAAGAGAAAAATGCAAATAATCAACTAATAAAGCAAGATCTAATCAAATAAAGCATGAAATAAGCAAGAATAATGGAAGAAAAGAAGAAAATAAGAAAATAAGAAAATAAACAAAGATTACCAACTTTAAGCTTTCATAGATGAAGAATGGAGATCCAAAAGCTTCAAACCTCCACTTTTCTTTCTCCTAGGGTTTTGCTCTAAACTTGAATGCTAAAACAAGATCTAATTTCTCTCTAATCTCTCATTAATAATTGCCTAAGTTAAAATAAGAGGAGTCCCTCTTATATAGTCATAAGAAATAAAACAGAAAATTACAAAACAACCCCCGCATTAAAACAAACAAAGTCCCAAAACCGTTTCCGGAAAGATGACCCAACCCGGGCGGGTGACATGACCCGAGCACTCGGGTGGACTGACCCGAGCCCTCGGGCCACCAGACCCGGGCGGGTCAACTAATCAGGAATCCTAGAGGTTCATCAAAACAAGCGACGCGGCCGGGTCTGTGAACCCGAGCCCTCGGGTTAACAGACTCGGGCGGGTCCACTGGTTGGGAAGAGCTGCGAATGCTGCCTGGGCTGACCCGGGCCCTCGGGTCAGCGCCTTCCTCTCCTTCTTCTCCTCTTTCGAGCCCTTTGGTGCTCCATTTCTTCGGTGTTTAGTCTTCAGGCTTGTGCATAGATCCTCCAAGCGTGCGCCCAATCCTGAAATAAAAACAAACACCCAAAGAAAGAGCGTAAAGGAGGGAAAATGCACAAAAAGAAAGAAAAGGAATAAACTTAGCCTAAATTAGCCTAAAAACTATCACAAAAACTATTGAAAACTAAGCATAAATTAAGCATATAAACCAATCATCAAACTCCCCCAAGCTAGATCTTTGCTTGTCCTCAAGCAAAATAGATTAAAACACAAGTAGGAGAATGAAAACTTATTTGAAAACAAAATGAAGAAGAAAGAGGGAAGAAAAATGAAAAAGGAAGGAAGGATAAAGAATTTACACTAACTCATTTTCGTAGGAATCACGATTGCATTTAGCACATGCAACAAGCTCTTTAAACCCCTAGATCGCTCTAGAGGGCGAGTGGGATCTCGCGAGGGTTTCCAAAGAGTTTTCAAACCCACAACTCTAGTTTTTCATCAACCAATTATTCAATCAAATTCATGAGTAATGCCCAAGTCAACTATCAATGAAATGGTTCACAAGCAAAGATAGAGAGCAACTTTCAAAACAACTAATTTCCAAGTGTACTCATAGGTTATGGGTGGAGAAAGAAACTAATCAAGATTGCAAAAGGACACCTAATTAGACTTTTTACTCGCTCATTAGAGAACACCTAGCTATCCAAAAGATTTAGAGCCCTTCAAGTGTTATAGAAGCTCAAACCACTAGTCCACCATCCCTAGACACACAAATATGCCTTAGACTCCACTCTACTCAAAACTTTAGAAAAATTAGTACTAAGTGTGGGAGGTATCCATAAATTGACCCCTTTTATTGGAATTCTTCCACTCTTTTTGCTTTTCGTTATTTTTTCATTTTTTTTTCCATTTTTCACGCCTTTTTTGACTGTTTTTGGCTTTTTCTTTTTCCGTTATTATGGGAATTTTTGCTATACAAAAGAGGAGTAACTACTCACTAAAGAGAAACATGAGAACTTGTGGCTTTTTGTACCACTTATTACAAACGAAAATAAGTAAAAACTAAGCTTTCTGTAGAGTTTTGTTTGGGGACATGATGAGCATATCTAGGGACATTAGGGACCGCAAATTTGAAGCTAAATTTATTTAAGCATGGGCAACATAGTCAAGATTCAAGACTAGACATCCAATTGAGCATTCATTGGTTTCATTTTGGTTGATTCTAATGCAATCAAGATTAATTACCTCCTAAAGCACCACAACCCAAGCTCACACTCTTCCAAAAGAAGCCTCTAAACATATACTCAAAATCCAAGCAAGGAATTCACATATATCATCAACTAGCATCTTCCTTGGGCAAGGAAATCAAAACTTTATTCAAAGCTAAAACTTCTTTTTGTTTTTCTTTGTTTTTCAGTTTTTTTTTTGCTATTTTTGCTCTTTTTCAAAAAAAAATTCTTTTTTTCATTTTTTTGAACTAAAAACAAAGATTGAAAAAGAAGGGAAAGAAAAGAAAAATAAATAAAGCTAAAACAAGGAAAGAAGAAGAACAAAAAGGAAAGAAAATTGTTTTTGGGGTTTTTTTAAAATAAATGTTTTTTTTCCTTAAAAGCTAGGAAAATAAACAAATAAGAAAAATGAAATCATGGCACACCACATATTAACAAGCATTGGCCCATTCACCAAGCTTAACCACAATCACAAACACAATTCAATCAAAATAGCAACAAGGATCTCCTAACGTCTACCTCGTAAAGTAAAAACAACCCATACAATAAAAATACCCCCCAAGCCAAACCAAACACCGTCCTCGGTGTGAAATGAAGAACAAGTGGGGAGGGGGGGTGGGGAGAGACCAACTCTAGGGTCTAATTCCTCTTCCCCCTCGGCGGGAGGAGGGGCCGCATATAGGAGGGGTCGGGGGTGCCGGGAGGGACCATGTTGTTATCATGAAAGAATGGCAAGATGGGGGTAAAACTCTCTCGCATCTCGTGTTGGAAGGTGGTTAGTCTTTGTTCAAAACTATCAAACTGCTTATCAATATGGGCATAAATAGGGGCATAGTCGGGAACATAGGTGGGATGGGGTTGGGGAGGAGGAGGGGGAGGGGCGGAAGAGGAGGAGGCAAGCTCATGGGGATCCCGCCTATGGTAAGTGCGGATCTCCGGGCCCCGTTTTAATCTCAGTGATGCGGCGGTTTGGAAGTTGAATGGAAGGTATTTTACCAATCTTCCAAGTAAAATGGATTCCAGTCACTATAAACCAATACGCATCTTGTTGGTGTTGGTCTATGAGGGTCGGCCCTGGGATCTCGGGGGTCCAAGGGTGAACCCTAAAGTGCTCAGCAATGGCGGTAATCAAACCGCCTACAACAATCGACCCACGTCCGAGAGTCTTTGGGGTGCCTACCCTTTGGAGATGGCGGGCGAACATCAAAGGTATGTTCAGCTTCTTCTTATTCCATAGGTAAGAACCTATTATCATAAGTTCCGACTGACATACCTTTGAGTTATCCTTTCTCCCAAAGATAGTGTTCCCCAAAAATTTGCGGAAATACCGGATAGCCGGTTGGTGGATAAGTGAATCATTTGCATTTTTGGCTTCATAACTCTTTCCGTCACTTATCTTAGACCAACAATCATAAAGGTTTAAAGAAGGTGAGGGAGTGGTGCTCGATTCAATTTTCAAGTCAAAAATTTCAGCAAAATCGTTAATAGCCATAGAACGAGCAACATTCCCCAACCAAAAATTGAGAACGGCTTCGGCTCCAGTTGAGCACGCAAGCCGTTGTTCTCCGGTAACTTCCAAGGAGCTTAAGAATTCAAGTGTTATGCATTTGTAAGTTTTCTTTCTCAACATCAACACTTTTTTCATATTCAAACCATCGGCTATATTATTAACATCCCCCCGAATCCCCCATAATGACAACAAGGTCTCATCAATAAAACGAGTAGGGGCGAATTCCTTAGCCTTAAGGGCTTGGAATCTATTAAAATGCTCTAAACCATCAAAAAGAATGAAAGGGAATTCGGGATCATGGAACTCACCGGGGGCATTAAGCCCCGAGACGTTTTCCCCTTGTGATTGTTGGCTTGAGCTAGCTTGCCCCGCTTGCCTACTCTGCTTTGATTGCCTCCTCTCCATGCTTTGAATTGCTTGTTGCTCAAATTTTTAAAATCCTGTAACTAACTGGTGAGGGTGGAAAAAAGTGAAAAGAGGATGAAGATTTGTGAGGGATTTTAAGTTTTTGAGTGGTGAGATGAGTGATTTGAGTGAGTTTTAGGAAGTTGGGGTTTGGAGTTTGAAGAGGGTTAAAGAGAGTTGAGAGGTTGAAGATGAGGGAAGATAGAAAAAAAAATCAGAATTTTCGGCCCCCTTTACTTTGCCAACTGATCGCCCGACCCGGGCGGGTCGCCTCACCAGAGCCCTCGGGTGGCGCGACTCGGACGGGTCAGATCGTGGCAGCTGCTTCTCCATAATTTAGCCGACCCGGGCGGGTCAGTCCACCCGAGTGCTCGGGTCAGTCCACCCGAGTGCTCGGGTCTAGCTGACCCGAGCGGGTCACGCTGTCATGAAGCTTTTTTTCTTCGCCTGGCCACCAGCGACCCGGGCGGGTCCATGGACCCGTTCCCTCGGGTCACCTTGTTTGACTCGTTTTTTCTTTCTTTTTCTTCTCTCTTTGCTCCAACGTTCTCCAAATCAATCCTACACATACCTAAATCACAAAATCACCACAACAAGCATTTCAAAAATCATAATAATATGTGCAAAGCCATCATTCCAAGTAAATCAAAGCTAAAAAGAAAAGAAAGAAATAGAGGTGAGAAAAACGGGTTGCCTCCCGCTAAGCGCTTGTTTTAAGTCATTAGCTTGACTACCATAAATCTTCAATCATTGTGATGGGAGTAGTCTTCAAGAGCAATAGAGTATGCTTGTTGAATAGGTGTACCATAATAGTATATCTTGAGCCTTTGTCCATTCACCTTGAAGCACCCTTTTGCATCATTGCAAATCTCGACCGCACCATGTGGGAATACTTGATGCACGGTGAATGGACCACTCCACATTGATTTGAGCTTGCCCGGAAATAATCTCAACCTTGAATTGAATAAAAGGACTTTGTCACTAACTTTGAATTCCCTTTTCATGATTCGTTGATCATGCCAAGCCTTTGTTCTCTCTTTATATACCCGGGCACTCTCATAGGCATTCCTCCTAAGCTCCTCAAGCTCATGGACATCAAGCATCCTTCTTTCACCCGAAGCTTTAAGGTCAAAATTCAAAGCCTTGATGGCCCAATAAGCCTTGTGCTCCAATTCCACGGGCGAATGACACGATTTTCCATAAACAAGCTTGTAAGGTGTCATGCCAATAGGGGTTTTGTAGGCCGTGCGGTAGGCCCACAATGCATCGTCCAACTTGGAAGACCAATCCTTTCGAGATCGGTTCACCGTCTTCTCCAAAATGAGCTTGACCTCTCTATTAGATATCTCCGCTTGACCACTAGATTGAGGGTGGTAAGAGAGACCCATTTTGTGATGCACCCCATACTTAGCAAGAAGGGCTTTGAATGATTTCTTGGCGAAGTGTGATCCCCTATCACTAATGATGGCTCTTGGAACTCCGAAACGGGGGAAGATCACCTTCTTAAATAGCATGACCACTACCTTGGCATCATTTATAGGGGAGGCGATTGCTTCAGCCCATTTGGAAACGTAATCAATCGCTACCAAGATGTAACGATTACCAAGGGAGGAGGGAAAGGGACCCATGAAATCAATCCCCCCAAACATCAAAAACTTCCAACTCCAAGATGCTTGTAAGGGGTAGTTCATGCTTCTTTCAGATATTGCCAACTCTTTGGCACTGATCACAAGCTTTGACAAAGCCCCAAACATCCTTGAACATGCTTGGCCAAAATAATCCACATTGCAAAATCTTTGCCACGATCTTGTCGGCTCCTATATGACCACCATATGGGGATGAATGGCACATCCCTATTACATCCTCAATTTCATCATCCGGGAGACACCTCCGGTAAATACCATCCACCCCCCTCTTGAACAAGTATGGGTCCTCCCATACATAGTGCTTGGTCTCATGCATGAACCTCCGCTTTTGTTGGTAGTTAAGATCATTCGGTATGACTCCACTAGCAAGAAAATTAGCAAAATCCGCGAACCAAGGAGCATACATAGCCTTCACCACATATAGGAAATCATCTTGGAGAGAATCATTGATGGGAGGGTCCAAGTCATGTGAATCATCCATAGGAAGGCGAGAAAGGTGGTTGGCAATCGAGTTTTCGGTCCCCTTCTTGTCTTTGATCTCAATATCAAACTCTAGTAGGAGAAGGATCCACCTAATCAAACGAGGCTTGGCATCCTTCTTGGTCATGAGGTACTTGATAGCCGCATGATCCGTGTATACCACCACCTTGGAACACACAAGATATGACAGAAACTTGTCAAAAGCAAACACGATTGCTAATAGCTCTTTCTCCGTGGTGGCATAGTTCCTTTGAGCGGAATCAAGCGTCTTGCTTGCATAATTGATCACATGGAGCTTTCCTTCTTTTCTTTGCCCTAAAATGGCTCCCACTGCGCTATCACTAGCATCACACATTAGTTCAAAAGGCAAGCTCCAATCCGGAGCTTGCACTATGGGGGCGGAAATTAGGGCCTTTTTTAGAGTTTCAAAAGCATGCCGCATGCCCAAGAAAAGATCTCACTCCCTTCACCGAAGTTGAGGGAGGCAATTTCTCAATAACCTCAATTTTAGCCCTATCCACCTTAATCCCTTTTTGAGATATTTTATGACCAATGACTATGCCATCTTCAACCATAAAATGGCATTTTTCTCAATTAAGAACAAGATTCATATTTTGACATCTCTCCAAAACCTTTTGAAGGTTGGAGAGATAAATGTCAAAAGATGAACCTACCACGGAGAAGTCATCCATGAAAACTTATATGGTTGATTCAAGCATGTCCGAAAAAAATGGCGGTCATACACCTTTGGAAGGTGGAAGGCGCATTGCACAATCCAAATGGCATCCTTCGATAAGCGAAGGTACCAAATGGACATGTGAATGTTGTCTTCTCTTGGTCATCGGGGTGAATGGGGATTTGAAAGAACCCCGAATAACCATCCAAAAAGCAAAAATGGGTATGACCCGCCAATCTTTCAAGCATTTGGTCAATAAAAGGGAGGGGAAAATGGTCTTTCCGGATGGTCTTATTCAACTTACGGTAATCAATGCACATGCGCCACCCGGTGACCGATCTTGTGGAGATAAGCTCACCTTTGTCATTTTTAATGACGGTCATTCCTCCATTTTTTGAGACAACTTGGACGGGGCTAACCCACCTACTATTCGAGATAGGGTAGATTATCCCCGCCTCAAGGAGTTTCAAAACTTCCTTTTTTACCACTTCCTTCATGTTAGGATTTAGCCTCCTTTGAGGCTCAATTGAGGAGGCTTGACCATCATCCAAATGAATTCGATGCATACATAAGGTGGGACTTAGACCCTTGAGATCATCAATTGTATACCCAATGGCACTTCGATGTTGTTTTAGAACACAAAGAAGTTTGTCAAGAGAAGGGCCATTGAGTGTAGAATTGACAATGACGGGGTAAGTCTCGTTATCTCCAAGAAAAAACATACTTCAAAGAAGGGGGGAGGGGTTTCAACTCACATGTAGGAGGAGGCGTGGTCCTCTCCTCTTTTTATAATGAAGCCTCCAAAACCTCAAAGCTTGCATGAGTAGGTTGGTAGATTGGTGCCTTGTCCATGGCTTGCTTGAGGTGCCAAGCTTCACCCTCCTTTTCTTGTTCTTCCCCTAGGAGCACATCTTCAAGAGGATCCCTTGCTTCAACCCAAGCCCTTAGGCTTAGCACTTCTTGCTCAAGAGTATCGATGCGATGTACTTCCTCCATGATTGGAGCCTTCATGCTCTTATTGAAAGCGAACTCCATCTTCTCATCCCCAACCCTCAATGTCATTACATCTCTCTTCATGTCAACTAGCACTCCGGCCGTTTTCAAGAATGGCCTTCTCAAAATAAAAGGGACTTGGGAGTCTTCTTCCATTTCCATCACTACAAAGTCACAAGGGATGAAAACCCTCCCAACTTGCACCGGAACATCCTCCAATTCTCCAACGGGCACCTTAACCGAGCAATCCGCTAGTTGTATATCCCTTCTTGTTGGATTAAGCTCAAAGTTGAGCTTCTTTGCAATGGAGAGTGGCATTAGGCTTACACTAGCTCCAAGATCGGCCAATGCTCTCTTTGGCTCTAAATCTCCAATTCTCAAGGGTATGGAGAAGAACCCTGGATCCTCAAGCTTTTTAGGGAGCTTGTTTTGGAGGACCGCACTAACTTCGGCGGTGAGAGCAATGGTGGAACTTTCTTCAAGTTTGGAGCTGTTAGAAAGAAGTTCCTTTAGAAACTTGGCATAAGTAGGCATTTGAGCCATAGCTTGGAGAAATGGAATATGAATTTGTAAACCTTTCATTACCTCAAGAAACTTGACAAATTTATCATTAAAGTGCTTCTTTGCTAACCTTTGAGGATATGGAACCGGAGTGTAGTTCTTCATTGGAAGAGGCTCTTTGCTTGATGTTTCGCGTTCAACAACTATAGGAGTCCCATCCTCATGAATGTCTTCCACAACGACATTTTCAATCTCTTTATCAACTTCACTATCCACATTTTCACTCTCATTGGAGGGGTTAGCATCATCAAGTGTGGGCATCTTAGGACCCTCATAGTGAGCCCCGGATCTTAAAGTAATGGCTTTAGCTTGCTCTCGAATGATGGGTTGGCTAGGAAGTTGGGTGGAAGAGTTTGAGGAGTTATTGCTCACTTGTTGAGCGACTTGGGCAAGTTGGGTTTCAATGATCTTATTGTGGGCATTCATTTGTTGGAGGGAAGTGTGTATGTCTCCAAACTTCCTATCGTTATCGGCATTGGTTTTTGTTTGTTGAGCTAGGAAGAGTTGAACGGTTGATTCTAGGGAAGATTGTTTTGGTTGATTTGGTTCAAAGGGAGCTCTAGGGGGTGGTTGTGTGAATGTTTGTTGGGGGTGATTAAATCCGGGTGGTCTAGCTTGGTAAGGTTGGGGTGGTTGAGGGTTCTTCCATCCTCCACTCGCATTGTTATTCCATCTCCCTTGGTTGTTGAAGTTAGGATTTTCCTCACCCCTAGTATTCACCCAAGCAACATGGTCCATAGACCCACCACAATAAGAGCTAGCGTGGTCCGACCCACCACAAATCTCACAAGAAAAAGCTTGGGAAGTGCTTTGGCTAGGAGATGCCATGCTTACCTTTTCCAATTTCTTTGCAAGGGTATCAAGTTTTGCATTGATGTGGTCAATGGCATCAAGATCATACTTGCCTTTGCTTGCACTCTTCTTGCTTGCGGTTCTAGTAGAATTCCCCAAGAGTAGTGTCTTACTACCTCTTCAATTGTAGGCTCGATAGTGTCAACCGGAAGCTTTGTTAGTTGGTCTCCCGCACCCGAATCAAGACTTGCACGGGTCATAGGAAGGAGACCATCATAGAAGCTTTGCATAAGCATCCATTGACTATAACCATGGTCAGGATAAGATCTTCGAAGATCCTTGAACCTATCCCAAGCTCCATACAATGTCTCATCCTCCTCTTGAGAGAAATTAGCTATCTTCCTCCTAGCTTCGGAGGTCTTCTCTTGAGAATAGAATTCATCCACAAAAGCCGTGGTAACTTGTGCCCAAGTTGTCAAAGAGTCTTCCGGAATGGATTGCAACCATTTCTTAGCCTTACCCACAAGAGAGAAATGAAATAGGTTGAGCCTCACAAACTCTTGACTCACATTGTTTTGCTTCACCGTGGCACATAGAATTAGTCAAATGCTCAAGAGGGCACTCATGAGTCATACCCCCAGAGGGCTCTTGTTTGATCATGCGAATCAAATGCGGAGAAAATTCGAAGTTGGCGGTAGTAGTTGGGCGGTGAATACCACTTTTGAGTTCAAATGTCTCGGGATGCCCAAAATCTCGTAATGCTCTAGGAGCCTCCTCATCCGCCATAGTCCTAGAAGTAGTGGAGATAGACGACTTTTGTTCAAAACTCGGTTGTTCAACAATCAATGGTTGAGGTGTGGGTTCCCTAAAGATTCTCCTTAATTGCCTCAATGTATTTTCAAGGTTATGATCGATTGGGATGGTTGGATCGCCCCTCAATCTCCATGACATGCAACCAACAAAGCTAAGGAGAATATTAGTAAAAACAACCAAGAGGTAAACACACCAAAATAAAGAAAAAGACAATTTAGTCTCAAAATTATCCAATTAGCTAATGTTAACCGCTACTTCCCCAGCAACGGCGCCAAAATTTCACGGGTCATTGTATACTCGCCAAATATAACCTAATTTATTTGGGTTTTTGAAAGTTTAACAATGATTCTAAAATCTAAATAAACTAGGAAATTTGCAAAGTAAAACAATAAGCAAGTAAAGGAGATAAAACAAGGGTAAAAGGACTAGGGGATTAGGGGATGTACCAACATTCAATCCAAGAATCCAACAATCAAAACCAAGGGGAAACAAATGGGGGATCACAAGGGGAAAATCACGCACATATGAACTCTAATTACTCTCTCGAGCTAATTAGAGGAGCTTGATTAGTCACTCATGACCTATTCTCATGGCATGAGCAACCAATCTAGCCAAATCAAGCACAACATGATTAATCAAGCTTCCCTAAACTAGAAAATACCTATTTTCATGGAGATCCTAGTCTAGTAACCAAACTTAGTTTATTCCTAGCTTCATCTCTCAATCCTTCACTAGGAATTCCAAATATGCAAGTTAAGTGGTGATCAAGCACCCAACAAACCAAGTAAAACAAGTTTGATCAACAAGTTCAACCCCAAAAGTTAACCCCCTAACTTAGATCTAAGATTCAAAGAGTAAATGAAGGTTACATCCCTTCCCCTAGTAAGAAACAACTCACACATTATGGAAATAAAACAAAACAAAGCTTGAAATAACTTCATCACCATAACCATGGAGGAAAAAGAGAAAAATACAAATAATCAACTAATAAAGCAAGATCTAAACAAACAAAGCATGAAATAAGCAAGAATAATGGAAGAAAATAAGAAAATAAACAAAGATTACCAACTTTAAGCTTTCATAAATGAAGAATGGAGATCCAAAAGCTTCAAACCTCCACTTTTCTCTCTCCTAGGGTTTTGCTCTAAACTTGAATGCTAAAACAAGATCTAATTTCTCTCTAATCTCTCATTAATAATTGCCTAAATTATAAATAAGAGGAGTCCATATTATATAGTCATAAGAAATAAAACAGAAAATTACAAAACAGCCACCGCATTAAAACAAAGTCGCAAAATCGTTTCCGGAAAGATGACCCGACCCGGGCGGGTGACATGACCCGAGCACTCGGGTGGACTGACCCGGGCCCTCGGGTCACCAGACCCGGGTCCTCGGGTCACCAGACCCGGGTGGGTCAACTGATCAGGAATCCTGGAGGTTCCTTAAAACAAGCGACCCGGGCGGGTCTGTGAACCCGAGCCCTCGGGTCAGAAGACCCGGGCCCTCGAGTTAACAGACCCGGGCGGGTCCACTGGTAGGGGAGGAGAGCTGCGAATCTTGCCGGGCCCGGGCGACCGGGCCCTCGGGTCAGCGTCTTCCTCTCCTTCTTCTCCTCTTTCGAGCCCTTTAGTGCTCCATTTCTTTGGTGCTTAGTCCTCGGGCTTGTGCATAGATCCTCCAAGCGTGCTCCCAATCCTGAAATAAAAACAAACACCCAAAGAAAGAGCGAAAAGGAGGGAAAATGCACAAAAAGAAAGAAAAGGAATAAACTTAGCCTAAATTAGCCTAAAAACTATCACAAAAACTATTGAAAACTAAGCATAAATTAAGCATATAAACAAATCATCAGTTCTCCATCTTCAAATGAATTAATCATATAATTTGACATAATTAGATTGGTAATTATGATCTCCGAATTGATTTTAGGCCGTTTCACGTGTCTCACTTTAAATGGCCAAATTCCAAATAGTCAAACACAATCTCCAAATTTGATTACAAATTGATCATTTCTCTCTAAATGACTTAATAATCTTCAATTAAGATTATTTCTACAAAAAGCCTTCAATTAGGAAGCAAACCTTTTTTCTAGGACCTCTTAAAAATCATAAGCGTGATCACTAATTAAGGTGGTTATTTCAATCCTCGATTAATCGCTAATTAGAGTGGTTAACTCAATCTTTTCATTTAATCACTAATTAGGGTGATTATATTAAACCTTGGTTAATCACTAATTAGGGTGATTAGCTTACCCTTTCATCATAATTAATCACTAATTAGGGTGATTATCATAAACCTTGGTTAATTACTAATTAGGGGGATTAGCTTAACCTTTCATCATGTTTAATCACTAATTAGGGTGATTATCTCAAACCCTTGTTAATCACTAATTAAGGTGATCAACTTAACCCTCTTCATTTCAATCACTAATTAGAGTGATTATCTTAAACCTTAATGATCGTTAATTAGGGCGATTATTATTCCCTTCATTTAATTATTAATTGGAGTGATTATCCTAAACCATGAATAATCATCAATTAAGGTGATTACTTCCTAACCTTCATTGTTAATCACTAATCAAGGTGATTATCTTCCCTCTTAAAGTTTAGTCACTAATTATGGTGATTATCTTAACCTCCATTTCTAATCACTAATTGAGGTGGTTATCTTAATCCTTCATATTTAATCACTAATTAAGGTGATTATCTTAATCTTATTTTAATCGCTAATTGGAGTGATTACTTTATTCCTAATAGATTTGTTTAATTCTAAAGGTGAGTTATTCATAATCTATTTCCTTTTCTTCCCCAATGGAATTGGCCATTTAGGGTGAGACATAAGATCGAACTACGATGGTTTTGATCCATGAGTGGATTCCGATCCCGCAATGATTGGTACGTAGTGCAACTTCAATGCTCAAACCTACCATGTACAAATGATATATTGGTCCTAAATAAAAATGGTTGATGTGTATATGTGCAAATTATGTGATTTTCTTTCTTTTTAATAGCCATGATTAATTTAAAATGGAAAATAACGCATTTAGTAAGAGCCCATTCTGTAGAACGGAAGAGGAGACGAGTTCCAAACGTTCGCACCTCTTAACCTAAACCCCGAACCCTATCTCATGGTATGAAAGACCAATTTTTCAAAAAAGCCTTATCCATATGAAGTCATCATCGTTTTAAATGATATTTCTTGAAATTGACTTTAAAATGATTTATTAAATAAATCTGTCCCTATTCAGACATTAATAGGGTGGCGACTTTAAAGTTTTCTAAACCTCATAGTCCAATGAGAGACTTTCGTGGGATTCAGACCGTTAATTAAGACAGTCAAAAATCGGATACCACACATACAAGGTCAAGCGAAAGACATAAGCAAACAGGTCCTTGCTCATGCCCTTAAGAGCCATAAAGATGGAGAAAGCTCTCAGATGATCATTTGGGTCTTCGACCCCCTTGAATTTTGGGAGGTCACCCAATGTTACCTTTTTAGAGAGCTTTTCCCTCAATTCAGGATCAATGATGTCATGGCCATGAACCTGACTCTCGAGTGCAGGAATTGACTGGATCAATTGCTCGAGTTTTTCAAACCTCAATCCGTCTCAGTCTTGATTGGAGGTGGTGGTGGTGGTGGTGGAGTGTCGCCCTGTTCTTCTTCTTCAGTTAGTTTCTCTCTCAATGCCTTAATCTCTTTGTCTTGTTCCTCAAGACGAGAGTTCATCAGTGTAAGTTGAGTCATAATGGCACTGAGCTGTTCATTAGTGTCCCCCATTTCAGATGATGATTCAGAAGAGTCGGAGGATTCGTCTGAAAAGGTTAGGATGCGCTTGACGAGTCTGGGAGAAGGTCGACCTTGTTGCCTCTCTGTTGGAAGTTCCCAAGTTATAATCTCACGACCTGTCTTGAAAAGAAATTGGATGGACCTCGTAAATTTTATGAAATAATGTTTTCGAAATGATGAATGAAGATGAGAAATGGAAATAGAAATGGGAGAATGGAAATGGAAATGAAAATGGGAAATGATTGGAGATGGTTATGATTTTGGATTAGTATGGGCTTGACCATGATGGAGACATGTGCCTAACTAAATGCACATGCAGACATGGACCTCGTAGACTTGACTTTTATTGTCCGTAGACTGATTAGGGTTTACATATAATGCAAACTAGACCTAGGGAAATTCTATAGTCCCAAGACTGAACTTACATAATGCAAACTAGACGTAGGGAAACTTTATAGTCCTAAGACTGACTTTTATAGTCCGAAGACTGACAAGGGTTTACATATAATGCAAACTAGACCTAGGGAAATTTATAGTCCTAAGACTGACTTTTATAGTCTGAAGACTGACAAGGGTTTACATATAATGCAAACTAGACCTACCTAAGACTGACTTTTATAGAAAAGACTGACTAGGGTTTACATATAATGCAAACTAGACCTAGGAAAATTTTATAGTCCTAAGACTGACTTTTATAGTTCGAAGACTAACTAGGGTTTACATATAATGCAAACTAGACCTAGGGAATGAATTAGGCCTAAATGGACCTAAGATTTGAATTGGAGTAGACTTAGACTTAGATTGGAATGGATTAGGAATAGACTTGGACTAGACTTCACATAAAAATACAAATGGGCCAAGATTTTGATATAAACTAGACTTATATGGGCCTAAGATCGACTCTAATGCTGGTGAATGTATGGACTCAAATTAGACGGGCCTAGGATGAATGCAAAATGGACTCTAATGCATATGGGCCTAGAATGAATGTAAATGGATTGGGTTTGGTCGATTGGATTGCATTGAAGGTAGGTGTTTGGACTAGGCTTAGAATTTTCGAAATTCATTTTTTGAAATAACCCCTTGTTTTATCTTTTGTTAGGAGAAGATGACGGATTAATTTTGAATTTTTTTTTTAAATGTCTTGTATAATGATAATGATTAGTAAATGCTTTTTGAAAAAGGTAGAATAGACATGAGTGTAAAATTAATTTTGAAAAATGTAAGTTTTTTAAATTGTTGAATATGGTAAGGTAAGATTGATAGGGAAGATTTGTTGAACAGCAGGGAGAAGGTAGACAAGCATGATGATTCTAAATCTAACATGACCATTTTTCCTAGATGCACTTTTTAGGGCAGACTCGACGTTTCATGAAAAGACTGACCCTTTTTTTTTTGCTTGAATTAGGTGAGACTTTGATTAGACCATGTACTACGCGAATGCAGGCAGACAAACATAGGACTGAACATAGGATCGACCATTATGACGACTAAATCGACGAAAAGCATGCGATGCACAGACTGCATGCCACGCAGCATTGCTGCGCGCGGCGCCCAACCGTGCGTCTGGCGCGGGAGTGGTGCGCCAGGCGCAACTTAATGCGCTTGGCGCACTACTCCCCGACACGTTTTTCGGGGATTTAGGCGACGTATTGGCCGATTGACGAATTTTCTATTGTTTGTTAGACGCGATTTTAGGAACGACGCATAATAATGACAATTTGACAAGATAATAACTGGCAAAAATTGCAATCACTGGCAAATGTCATATAACATGGATGCAAAAGTTCCAACGTAAAGTCCAGTTCTATGTTTGAAACTATTGGTCAGGTTTAAGTTAACTCTGAAAGGGTCCATGACTAAGAGATTGATCCCACGCTTCGTACCCTTGCTTAAAGAGGTGGCCACGTGTAAGACGCACTCCAGTTCTCAAGTTAGGAATAAGAAAACAATGTCATGGTTGGGTAGGTTTGCTTATGACTAAGATCCAACACTATCGCTCAGGAAGCTTTTTGGAAAGACAAAGCGCAAACCCCCCGGGGGTGACCTCACACATAGAACATGTGCTAATGAGGCAAGGTAGATTGTCCTTATGGTGGCTGAAACAATAGCCATGCATATGCAAAATTGTAATGTCATTCTAAAGCATAAAAAGAGTATGAATCGTATTTTTCAAGTTTCACCCACTCACCCGCCTAAAGATTATTAATTAAAGATCTACATCATGAATAAATTGTTAGTAACTTCTAGGCAATAAATATAATTGAATTATTCAAGGATCCTCAGGAATTATACATATGCGGCTTAGGTTGAAGAGCGCAACGATCTTTAGGCGGAGCAATCGTGAAACCAATAACGTAGTATGATCAGAAATTGGAAAAGTAATTGAAGTATTTGTATTTATGTTTGAGCGCGGCCGCCGCGTCCGGCGCATATTCCAGCATATTCAGTTTTTTATTAAACGCGTGCTTTGAAGATACTTTTCTATCCCTAAAATCCGGAGATTGAATGTTACTGAATAAAAATGTGATTTGTATTTAAAATATTTATCAAAGATAATAAAAACATTTATAAAAATATTTATTAAAATAATAAATATTTAATTAGGCTCTGAAAACAGTTTAAAGGGACTCAAAATATTTTATGGGCTTAAAATAAAATTAATCATAATGAATAATTAATTGGGCTTTAGAATATCATTTCGAAACACAATTTAGGATTGGTTATTCGGATTGCTCTTCAGTTACGTCGCGCCAGCTAAATACCGCGGTATGTTTCATCATTGGACCCTTAAATAGGGAGACACGATTATGTGTCTACAGAAGCCCCCACTTTGACTTAGGTTCAGGAAACCGAAAGTCAAAGTATACGGTGTCGGGACGGAGAACGATTCTAAACGCTCTGCAGTTTAGAACTGATGTATATACGTCGGTCTCTGCAAAACAAAATTAGTATGCAGGACCAGTACAAACCAAGACAGCGGGAAAATCCAGCGTTGGGTCTGCGGATCAGTACAAATCAAAACGGCGGGCAAATCCGGTCTTGAGTCTGAGCGGATCAAGCTAAACCAAGACAAGGGTAAATCCGAGCTGGTTCATGGACCGAGTACAAATCAAGATAGTGAGCAAATCCAGGGCCTGGGTCATGGACCAAGACAAATCAAGACAGCGGGCAAATCCAGTGTTGGGTCTGCGGACCAGTACAAATCATGACAGCGGACAAATCCAGCGGTGGGTCTGCGGACCATCATCAATACCCTAGAGCGGGACCATAATAGCTCTACCCCGACATGAGCCGGACCAGAATAGCTCATGATTCCTTTTTCCACATATACCCTGGAGCGGGACCATAATAGCTCTACCTCGACATGAGACGGACCAGAATAGCTCTACCCCCGATATGAGCCTGACCAGAATAGCTCTACCCCGACATGAGCCGGACCATAATAGCTCATGATTCCTTTTTCTATATATCATTTCATCTTTGCAAATTTACGATTATTTTGCAAATATGTTTCACATTTTGTTTCTGAAGCTTTTGCTTATTTTGCGAATCTTGGCGTAAAAGAGTGATTTTGGATTGCGAAGCATCTAGAATCATTCTCCGTCCCGACACGTATACTTTGACTTTTGGTTTTACAAACCTCAGTCAAAGTGGGGGCTTCTGTAGACACATAATCGTGTCTCCCCATTTAGTACCCTATGATGACTAATACCCCGCTCTAATTGGTCCGGATCGAGGAAATAATAGAGAACGAGTCTAAAATAAACATTTTAAGCCCAAAACCATTTCCTAACTCCTTTTATTAACCCATTTCCGACAACCTTTTTTATAAATAGTTTTACTAAGCCTAGTTTCTAAAACGTTTTAAAATAACTTTTTAAAAGCCCATCTTCGAAAACTTTTAAAAATAGTTTTATGAAAGCCCAATTTTATAAAACCTATTTTCTAAGCCCAATTTAATAATGGAATTAATTAAGTATATTGATTATTTTTATTAATAAAAATATCTTTTATAATAATAATCTTTTTCCAAAGTGTTTTTAAATATTTTTTATCTAACTCTTTTCTAAAATCTTTTTTAATAAAAATCTTTTAGAGACCTACCATCTTTCAAAAACATATTGCATCCCAAATTCCCAACTACATAAACCTATATATTACCGCCTACCCGTCTCATAATCTTCATGGCTGAATATTCACTAATTCCCACGGCAGCAAGACCCTCATCTCACAAAAAACTCACGGCCTACCCCTAATCTCACCCCACCTGATAATCATTAGTTCATCATCATCTTACCATCATCTCACAAAACTCTCTCTGCAATTCTCCATGCCAACACCCTACTCACCTTCATCTCTCACGCCACATCATCACTGCCAGCTACATCTCACGCCACTCATCCTACAACCTGCCATCATATTCACACCACAATATATTCACACCACCGCCTAATATCAATCAACCCCCCTAATATTATATTAATACTTCTTCCCAAACCCACGTTTACTGCACAAATACAAAAATCATCCTACCATACTACTCTTCATCCTCACCACTAAATCTTCCAAAAAACTACAATCACATTACAAACGCAACATATGAAACAAAAGCACTCGCTTGTTTTGTGCGCACAACATAAAACCCGAGAATCAATCTTTTTTCAAGACTTGTTCGACATTCAATTTTCCAAGATCCGTATAAATCAACGACATCGGAATGTGGTATAATTTCTGAGGGTCAACTAAATTAACCATCTTTATTTATTTATTTATTTTGATTATTCTATTGAAGTTACTAACCTTCTATTCGTGAGGTAGATTGTTAACATATTCCCCGCAGATCGTAAGTATTGTATATTATACTAACTCCCTGTAATATTTTATTCTATTATTTTTATTTCTTTTCATGAACATATTAATTTTATGCCTAATTGCAATATTTATCACATTGTATTTATTAGGAACTATTCTAACAAATTCAGATAATCTGGACATCCTGCTAGGAACCTTGTAATATTATTGCTTAATAACTTGTCACTAAAAATAGTCTTTTATGTGTTTCTTCAATCCTTATCATTCACAATCCCCTTCTCTCTTTAACGTACCTCATGTGAAGTACATTTGACAACCATTCAATGTAAAGGGCAAGTAAAAAAAGAAGAGAGCACCATAAAAAAAATCAAAGCAAAAAAAGAAAAAAAAATAAGCGAAAAAGCAAAAGCAAAAATGACAAAAAAAAAGAAGTGCAAAATATCAAATATAAAAAAAAAAAAGGAAGTGTTGCAAATAAGCCTATCAATAGCTTTGTCAAAATTACTTTCTTTTCAAAACATTCAACCTTCGATTCCAAACCTCTAATTTCAAATCTCTGTGATAAATCTTTTTAACAACCATGCACATTGCTTTCCAATAAGCCATAAAAGACAAACCAAAGCCCGCTTGGGCGAAAACGCATAAGGGCGACTTAGGCAAAAGTCAGGGCACCTTCTCATTCATTGGCCTGAACTACGAATGGTCTGATTCTGCTAAAGATACGTAAGAAACCTCACCCTGAGGTCCGACCGCTTTAAAATAAACCAAACCTACATCATTATCCACCCTTGCCAAAGACCTTTTCCAAATCAATGCTTAATTCATTGCCAATGGCTCCAAAGTAAAATGCTCGGCCACCAATTAAAGTGTAAGAGCTACGACTGGCCTGATTCCATCATCGATACGTAGGCAACCTCTTTTGAGGCCCGGCTATTTTATTTCAAAACATATTTTTAAGGCTCGCGTAGGCCCATGAGAAAACCGCGATCGCCTAAAAAATCATGAATTTTCAATGCTCATCCCTACCCTTAGAACTAGACTTGGATTTGAACCTGCATCATTAGCCTACCTTATTGCGTGAGTCGATTCATTATGGCTCTACCTTTTTCTTATTCTTATCCCTTGCCGTTTCTCAGCTACATTATCGCTTCTAAGTCAACCTTAGCATAACCTTTCAACACTCAGCGCTATAACCGCGCGTCATCCTTTGAATGTTCTGTTAATTGGCCTTTCTTGTCCTTTTCACCTTAGGAACCCTATATGGAATCTTCGGTCGAAACTTCAACTAAGCGTGACGAGATATCTTCAAAATCAAGCAATCAAGCTGAGTACTTCATCAACCCCGTTTTACTGGAGGCTTCATTCACTGGTCCATCCAGAAAATTGTAGGCTCCAAGTCCAGACCTATTGAGGGACTTCATTACGAGTCCATATATGACATCTTGGGTTTTAAACCCACACGAATGCATCATTGCACCTATTCACGGGCTCACTTAGGCCCTTGACATACGAAACTCGAAGCATAACAACTCAAGCGCTACAAAAGGTCGTTCTATAACGTATTTCAAATCCAACATTGTCTATTAACTGAATAGATCATCCTTGGGCTCCAGGTGTACCTTGATAAGGAGTTCATTACGAGTCGATACAAAAAATTGTGGGCTCCAGACCCATACGAGATCCTAACTGTTTTATTGGCTCACTTAGGCCCGAAACAACTACAACGCATTTCGAATCAAACATAACTTACATGCATTGATGATAACACGTTTATATACTCATTTTTATGTGTTATATTTGTGTGTTTCCATCATATTTTCTCCATATTTTTAATCTTTTAGAGCTATTATTTTTATATTTCGCTATTGTTCCTCTCGGGTTTGTTTTGTTTTGTTTTTGTAGGATTATGGTGTTTATGGCTAGGATTATTCGAATTGATTGGAATTTGCACGGAAGTTTGGATGATTGCGGAGCATTCGGACTGATTCATATCTTTTATTTTGCGATGCTTTTGAAGACCTATTGCAATATGGCGTTGGTAACTCATTAATTACCATGCCTAAGAAGCAACAAGTTAGATTTTTGATAGCAAGAAAGCACAAAAAAGCATATATCGCCACCCTTTGGCGGTCCTCTCAAGCTTACCGCAAGCCTATGGCAGTCTCCTATTCTAATACTACGTAATCCTAGTTTTGGAGTATTTTAGGAATCCAAATCCTAGTCAAACTCCTTGTATTTTCATAGCATATAAATAGGTTTTAGATAGACAATTATTTGGGGGCTGATTCATAAAACATATCACGTAATATTATAGACTAGAGAAGGTTTTGGTTTTCTTGGTTCTTCACTGTTCATCAACGCTTATTGGAGTTTTCTCAAGATTCAATTTTGCAACTTTCATCATAATTCAATTCAAGTATTATTTTCTTTTCTCTATTCTATTATTATTATTATTAATCATGCTTTCTCTTAATCTTTATTTTGTTTATTCAATCATCATGTGTGAGTAGTTTTCTATTCTAGGGTTAGGTTGAATCCTAACATGAATTGATGCACGTTTATTTCCCAATTCCCAAAACATGATTAATTTATGATTCATTTATTTTAGGGTTGGTTTTATTATCAATTTATGACTAGAAATAGTATTTATTGAATGTGATTATTTTTGCAACGAAAGTTGATTCTTAATCGAATCTAGAACCCTAATTTAAGATAAAGGAAATTGTCACGAAAGTAGTTGGTGGAATTTATTAGGATGTTAGGATGCTATGTTTAAAGTCTTTAATTTGCATGACTCCATGAAAATAGGCACGATTGCATTGTTAAGGAAGCTATTGATTGATCGAAAGAAATCCTTAGTATCATTAGGGCGCGTCAATCCTATGAATTATCTATTAATTAATTAAGGGAAAAGGGATTGTTTGTGGCATTAATTCGTGTTAGTGGGGATACTTAAACCTAGATGTCTTTAGTTCTTGATTCATTCTTAATAATTTCATTTGCTTTAGTTAATTATATTAGTTCATCATCACTTATTTTGATTACTTGCTTAGCATTAATTAGAGTCAATTTAACTACTTTGAATCAATTAGTCTCTTGGGATTCGACCCTACTTGCCCGATTGCATTAGTTAGGAGGAATAGTTAGGTTATTTTTGTTAGGTACGCGACACGCCTTTCAAATTTTGACGCCGTTTCCGGGGACTAACGGTGTTTAAATTAGTTATTTTTGATTTATTTTTGCTAAGCTTTTTCTATTTTTATTTAGTTTGTTGCTTCGGCTATTATTTCTTGTTTATTTGATTTTTTTGTTTCTAGTTTTTCTTTATTGCATGCAAACTCGACGTACAGGTCCACAGAGTTTGATTCCTCTAGACCCTGAAATCGAAGCCCTTGCACGCAAGCAAGGAAGCACAAAGAGACGAAATAAGAATAAGAAGAAAGCAATGGGTGAACAACCAACTAAAACTCTTTGGGAGTATGGTGTACCGAGACACTACAACCGGTGCATTATCGAGCATTGTTCGGCACCGGCCGTCACCTGCTGCAAATTTCGAACTTAAGCCTCAATTCATCCAGTTCATCTCTAATGATTCATTTGCAGGGTTACCCAATGAATGCCCTGTAAGCCATATTGCGAGTTTCTTGGAGAAATGCGATACAGTGAAAATCAACAATGTGAGTGAGGATGCTATTCGATTACGCCTTTTTCCTTTTTCTCTTCGAGATAGGGCAAGGGAGTGGTTGAGAGATGAAGGAGTCGGATCTTTTGATACATGGGGGAAACTTGCCAAAGCATTCTTGGTGAAGTTTTTGGGGCAAGAAAAGACCGCGAAGCTTAGGAACGAGTTAGCAACCTTTGAGCAACCCGACGACGAATCGTTGTATGAAGCATGGAGAAGGTTTCTACGTTTGCAAAGACAATGCCCTCATCACGGGATTCCTGAGTGGATGTTGATACAAACTTTCTACAATGGTTTGACGCATGAGTTTCGTATCTACATTGATGCTGCTTCAGGTGGTTCCCTTATGACTAAGAATCCAACCGAAGCAAAGGAGTTGATTGAGAAGATGGCGGCCAATGACAACTACCATCCAAGTGGCCGGAATCGTGCTAAGAAGAGAGGTAAATATGATGTTGATGCGTTAACCACATTGACTAATACTGTGCAGGCACTATCTCACAAATTTGATCAACTCCAAGCTAGTTCATCTATGATGGTCTCATGTCAGATGTGTGGAGTACAAGGACATGCTGCTACTGAATGTCAAATCAACAATGATAGGATGACAATTGAGCAAGCCAATGCTCTCTATAATTCCAATCCCAAGCGACCATATGATCCTTATTCTAACACGTATAATGAGGGATGGAAGCATAATCCTGCATTCTCATACAAGAACACTCAAGCACAACTCAATCCATATCCTTCGCCTCACAACAACTTTAATGCACCACCAGGTTTTCAAGCTAGAGCACCATTCAATCAACAATTCAATCAAGGTGTTAATCAACAACCTCCTCCAATTCAACAGAAGAGCAACTTAGAGATTATGATGGAGAACCTTTTAGCCCAACAAACCAACTTCATGGCTCAATAAATTAAGCACAACGAGAAGACACATAACACAATTCAACAAATTCAAGCTCACAACAAGCTCATAGAAAGTCAAATAAGCCAACTTGCTCATCAAGTGGGCCAATTTTCAAAAGCTCCAGCTCATTTTTCGGGTAATACTTGAGCAACCATCTAAGGGTCATATCAATCTTTGTGACTTTGAGGAATGGAAAAGAGCTCCAAGATCCTCCTTTGAAGGAGCCATCAAAAAGAGTTGTGGAAGAGGTAGTTGAAACTAAGAAAGTTGTAGAGAATGAGATTGTCGAAGAAGAAAAGAACGAATCTACTCCTACCCCTATTGAGCCATATAAGCCACCGGTTCCATTCCCACGAGGGGTTAGCACGAGCAAGGCTAGAGAAAAAGTATGGGAAATTTTTTGACATTCTGAAAAAGCTACACATCAACATTCCATTCTTGGATGCTATCTCAGAGATGCCCTCTTACGCCAAGTTCTTAAAGGACATGCTATCAAATAAGAGGAAGATAGAAGAGAATGCTACTGTTTCATTGACAGCTGAGTGTAGTGCTATTTTGCAAAATAAACTTCCCAAAAAGTTAGGAGATCCCGGGCGGTTATTCTATTCTGTCGAAGCTTGGTGATATTGCTATCAAGAATGCTCTATGTGATCTTGGGGCTAGTGTCGGTCTCATGCCCTTATCATTACGCAAGAAGCTCAATATGGGTGAACCGAAACCCACATGCATCTCTCTCCAACTAGCAGACAGAACAATCAAGTTTCCACTTGGTATCCTTGAAGATGTCCCCCTTAGAGTTGGTAAATTCTTCATTCCATGTGATTTTGTTGTCATGGAGATGGAAGAAGATGCTCGGTTCCCATCATCCTTGGGAGACCCTTTTTGGCCCTTCTTTGGAGCCATAATTGACATGAAGAATGGTAAGATCACCTTTGAAGTAGGTGACGAGAAGATGGAGTACACACTCACTAACTCCTTGAATTCTCCTTCAATAGAAGAAACTGTTTATAGAGTGGATGCTCTCGATGAGGTGGTAGAAGCCAACGCCTTCGCCTACAATTTGATGATCCATTACAAACAAGTCCCTATGGGTAGTGTTGATGAAGAAGAATGGGCGCTTACCAAATACAAGAAAACACTAGAGAAGACAGGGGTAGTATCATTTGAGAAGCCTATCAAGGAGGTATTGCACCCGAGAGAATCTAAGGAGTGTTCTAAGTCTCCTTCACACCACGCTGATGAGCTCTATTTAGATGCTTATGAAAGTTCTCGCCTCTACAAAGAAAGAATTAAGAAATGGCATGACAAGCCGCTCATGCAAAGGAAGCATGATTCTTTCGAGGTGCATGGTAGTTGTCTCGAAGCACTACCGAGAAGGTGAACCCATTGAAGGGAAGGCGGTTTACACCCTTTTCGAGTCTTATTCGAGTGACGTGAAATGGTGGTCAAGCTAGATGACCTTAAACTAGCGCTTCTTGGGAGGCAACCCAAGCTTTCTCTTTCACTTTTCTTATTATTTATCCTTTAAAAAAAAAAAAGAGGAAAAAATAACAAAAACCAAAAAATATTCTCATTTACTTATTTTAGTTTGTCTAGCTTAGTCTTAGTTCTTATACTATGTAGACATAGGACCTTAGTTTATTTTGTTTTTAGTGATTCATTAGTTTATATTCTTAGTTAGTCTAATATTGTAGTCTTATTATATGTTTAGTTAGTGTACGTATTAGGCATAGGATTTAGGAATCTAGTATTTTCTTTTTCTTTTTAGAGTATAATAATTTTGTGTAGCTTTTGGTGTGTGTTTGTACGGGTGGAATCGGCATTATATTGTGCTATTCACGAGAAGTAGATAGACTGGAGTTTTTGAGGGACTACTCAACCGCAATGAGCAATCCATCAAATTCGAAGAGCAAGCGACAATTCCAGGTGGCAACTGCAAACCCATCGCAAGCACATACCGGTCAACCGCGACAACATCGCGATCGGTAAGAAAATAAAAGAGAAGAGCAACCACGAAGTCGGTGGTACTGCGAACCCATCGCGGTTCGTTTCCAACTACCGCCAACCCATCGCGGTTCACCACAACCCACCGCGGCCCCTTTGCGGTTCGACCATACGGCGAAAAAAAAAAAACAATAAAAAAAAAAGAGAGAGGAGACAAACGAGAGGAAGAGAGATAAAACCGACAACTTACTGAGATTGGAACTCCATTGTTTTTCCTCTTGGTGATTGAATCTGGTATTTCAAGGCTGAATCTAATCATCTCTCTCCTTCGTGCTTTTCTTGTAACCGAACTCCATTGTTGCTCTTTGCTTCAACAATACCCACGAAATTCCCTCGATCTTGACCGAAATTCGACTACCGAGTTCGAATTTTCGAGTAATAGATGGTCAGTACTTGCGACAATTCTTGATTACATTCGATGCTATTCACTCCTCTCTTGAATTAGATTCTTGACTCGATACTTCGAAGAATTTCCTGCATAACTTGCTGCGAATTTGATTGTTTGGGGATTTTGTGCTTGAATTGATTGATGTCAAACCCTATTCCTGCTTGCCCCAAAGTTCGAACCCTAAATTCGAATTATTTGACGGCAATTTCGCACCCAAGCATTTGGGGTTTATTTTATTGCTGGACTATTTGGTAAAAATTTGCAAACATTTCAGCCGTCTATTCCATCTAGCACATCTGAAGGTTCTAGCCCTTCTTCTACACCGACCCGGAGAGCACTTGACAAACTTGAGCAACTTCAAACATCGGTGGATGGAATCATAAACGAGCCGAAGGAAATAAGGCAGCAATTGTCATCTTCCCCTCCTCATTGAGATCTTGTGAGTTGTGAGTACCTCTTCCCTTTTTCTTGTGCCTTACTATTGCACTGTGGACATTGCCACATTTTAGTGTGGGGGAGGGTATTATTCATTGTATATAGTAGTTTTGTTTTTTTTTGTTTCTTTTTGGTAGTTTTTCTTTAGTTTAGTTTGATATTTTCAAATCGAATGGCAATTCAAGTGAGATTTTTGAAAACTATTGTTTAAAATGTTTTGTTATGAATTGACTTGCGCTGAATTGATGATAAATAGCATGAAAAGATAGCATAAATCCCCCTTTGATTTGGTTTGTGGCTAGAATGGTCTCCTTTGATATTGACTCGACCGACAATAATAGCTTGAGCACCTTGGTAAGGAATTTGAGCCATATTCGACTGTCGCACGTTATTTCAGTCGTGTTCTTTTCATGTGTGTTAGTTATCCTTCATGTAATTTGAATCTTGGATTTGCTCTGTGACTATTCGAGACTTTGTGATGCAACATGGAAGTATGATTGATGTTCTTTCTAGATGTTTAGAGCTTCAACATCTTAGATCCACAATAAGTTTTCTTCTTTTTACATTCACTCCTAGGATGAACCAATTTGAGCCTCATGATTCCCTTTTTGATACCCTTACACTTTACGCTCTAGAGCCTTTTTTTTGTAGGTTTTGTCTTGAAGGTGGATTAATCTGTATGCCCTATGAGTGATTTGAAAAAGAAAAGAAAATATGGAAAAGAGATATTGGTTGAAAAAGAGAAAAAAAAAATGAATTCGAGTAAAAGAAATAAATGGGGGAAGAATAAAGAAAAGAAAATATATAATGTAATCCCCAAGTATATGCATTATTTTCTCAATGTAAGTTTTAAGGTTCATGCAAGTTCCTTAGTTTCATCTCAAAATAAATTGATTGTGAGAGAAGAGAAAAGGGCAAGCTTATATAATGAAGTTTGGAGGATATAAGGTTGGATTGAACCCGACATCTGGAATCTATAGTGGGATTAAGTTTTCTTTTATTTTTGAGCACCACATTCCCAAATAACATCATCTAACCCCATTTAACCAAGCCTACCCTTTTATAGAACTCATGACTTCTGTGTTTGCATCCTAACATTATAAGTGGAGAAAGTCAATTTGCAAATCTAAAGAGGACGGTTACGTGAAGTTGATGTGCTTTATTGCATTTAGGATGAGTGATTCTTATTCTAACCTTATAAACACATGAGTGGCTTTATTGTTTTGTTTTACACAACTAAAGTGAGAAGCTGTTATTGTACAACTGAGTCGAGTTTGGGGGAGATGTGTGGTAAGATTGGTTGATCACTGAGGGTGCTAAGTCTTGTTTGTATGGAAAGTTGATTCGTGCTTGTTGGTTTGTAATGCATAAATGATTTCGAAAGAAAATGAATTTTGTTTTTCACGACTATCTTGTTTTGCTATTCGGTTTGGAAATTCGTCATTTGGCTTTGTAGGTATGCCTTCTGAAAACCTTCACGAGACCTTACTCGTCCACTAGGGTAGCCTAGGGGTTTAAAGGGCTTGTTGCACGTGCTAAGTGCAATCGGGATTCCTACGACAGTGAGTATAGGTCTTATTGCTTTCTTAGAATAGTTTTTTTTTTAGTTTCTTTTCTCGAGGACGAGTAAAGGTTAAGTGTTGGGGAATATGATAACACGTTTATATACTCATTTTTATGTGTTATATTTGTGTGTTTCCATCATATTTTCTCCATATTTTTAATCTTTTAGAGCTATTATTTTTATATTTCGCTATTGTTCCTCTCGGGTTTGTTTTGTTTTGTTTTTGTAGGATTATGGTGTTTATGGCTAGGATTATTGGAGTTGATTGGAATTTGCACGGAAGTTTGGATGATTGCAAAACATTCGGACTGATTCATATCTTTTTTTTTGCGATGCTTTTGAAGACCTATTGCAATATGGCGTTGGTAACTCATTAATTACCATGCCTAAGAAGCAACAAGTTAGATTTTTGATAGCAAGAAAGCACAAAAACAGCATATACTGCCACCCTTTGGCGGTCCTCTCAAGCTTACCGCAAGCCTATGACAGTCTCTTATTCTAATACTACGTAATCCTAGTTTTGGAGTATTTTAGGAATCCAAATCCTAGTCAAACTCCTTGTATTTTCATAGCATATAAATAGGTTTTAGATAGACAATTATTTGGGGGCTGATTCATAAAACATATCACGTAATATTATAGACTAGAGAAGGTTTTGGTTTTCTTGGTTCTTCACTGTTCATCAACGCTTATTGGAGTTTTCTTAAGATTCAATTTTGCAACTTTTATCATAATTCAATTCAAGTATTATTTTCTTTTCTCTATTCTATTATTATTATTATTAATCATGCTTTCTCTTAATCTTTATTTTGTTTATTCAACCATCATGTGTGAGTAGTTTTCTATTCTAGGGTTAGGTTGAACCCTAACATGAATTGATGCACGTTTATTTCCCAATTCCCAAAACCTTGATTAATTTATGATTCATTTATTTTAGGGTTGGTTTTATTATCAATTTATGACTAGAAATAGTATTTATTGAATGTGATTATTTTTGCAACGAAAGTTGATTCTTAATCGAATCTAGAACCCTAATTTAAGATAAAGGAAATTGTCACGATAGTAGTTGGTGGAATTTATTAGGATGTTAGGATGCTATGTTTAAAGTCTTTAATTTGCATGACTCCATGAAAATAGGCACGATTGCATTGTTATGGAAGCTATTGATTGATCGAAAGAAATCCTTAGTATCATTAGGGCGCGTCTATCCTATGAAGTATCTATTAATTAACTAAGGGAAAAGGGATTGTTTGTGGCATTAATTCGTGTTAGTGGGGATACTTAAACCTAGATGTCTTTAGTTCTTGATTCATTCTTAATAATTTCATTTGCTTTAGTTAATTAGATTAGTTCATCATCACTTTTTTTGATTACTTGCTTAGCATTAATTAGAGTCAATTTAACTACTTTAAATCAATTAGTCTCTTGGGATTCGACCCTACTTGCCCGACTGCATTAGTTAGGAGGAATAGTTAGGTTATTTTTGTTAGGTACGCGACACGCCTTTCATGGATCATCTTTGGGGGCTTCCCATTTCTATTCTTTCGAAAACAAGTTTTCTAAAACGAAAATTTGAGCTTCTAATGAAACGATCAAAGCATCATATCATGTCATATGCATTAGGGTCATATCTCTGCATTAGTGTCACATCTCTTCATTTGCATTACATATCTGCATCATCCAAACATTGTGTCAAGCATTGCATCCTTCGTCCTTAGTTATATAATTCTAGCATAAGTCATGGAGTCGCATACACACACGCTCACACATGTATGCACGCACGATAACACCTTTAAGTCAAGTCAAGTCAAGTCAAGTCAAGTCAAGTCAAGTCAAGTCAAGTTAAGTCAAGCCAAGCCAAGTCAAGTCAAGTCAAGTCAAGTCAAGTCAAGTCAAGTCAAGTCAAGTCAAGTCAAGTCAAGTCAAGTCAAATCAAATCAAGTCTAGTCAAGTCATGTCCGATCAATACACTAGCACCCACATCACGGGACACATGCATGTCCCTGAATTGTTTATCTATATATCTATGTATTCTATGCATTTACAGGTATCCAGCGTTATTTCCATAAAACACTGCCAGCGCCGCACCACACGCAGCAAACTGCGTCCAGTGCATCTCGCTGCGCCAAGCACATGCTTTTGCGTCATGCGCACAAGCCTATACAATGCGCTTGGGGGCTTCATAGCCAAAGTGGGGTTCACTTTTTCAGTTCTGAAAAAAACCTTATTTTGTAGGTCATTTAATGACATGCGCTAAGCGCGTAAATCAAGCGTCCAGCGCATTAACAATTCCGCGCCACGAGCATCTCGCTGCGCCAAGCGCAGGCTTGTGCGTCCGGCGCACGATACCGTACAATGCGTTTGGGGGCTTCATAGCCAAGGTGGGGGCCACTTCTTCAATTCTAAATGATTCTAAATGTTCGTTACGCTGCAATGTCGAGCACGACAAACCAACGAACTTTCAAAAATTCACAAAAATACGATTTTGCCATTCTTGCAACATATGACGCTCGACACAAAGTTTCAAAATGTACATTGCTCTAGAGGCAACAAATACTCTAGAGAGTTAACAGCGGCAAATAGACCGTCGGGTCTGCGGACCACATTCAATCATTGAGGCGACATACCACCGCCTGGTCTGCGGACCACCTTCAATCAAGAGGCGACATACCACCGCCTGGTCTGCGGACCACCTTCAATCAAGAGGCGACATACCACCGCCTGGTCTGCGGACCACCTTCAATCAAAAGGCGACATACCACCGCCTCGTCTGCGGACCACCTTCAATCAAGAGGCGACATATCACTGCACGGTGCCGGACCACCTTCAATCAAGAGGCGACATACCACCGCTGGTCCGGACCACCATCAATCAAGAGGCGACATACCACTGCCCCGGTTCGCGGACCACCATCAATCAAGAGGCGACATACCACCGCCTGGTCTGCGGACCACCATCAATCAAGAGGCGACATACCACCGCCTGGTCTGCGGACCACCATCAATCAAGAGGCGACATAGCACGGCCTGGTCCCGGACCACCATCAATCAAGAGGCGCATACCACCGCATTGCCCGCGACCACCATCAATCAAGAGGCGACATACCACCGCCTTGGTATGCGGACCACCATTAATCAAGAGGCGACATACCACTGCCTGGTCTGCGGACCACCATCAATCAAGAGGCAACATACCACCGCCAGGTCTGCGGACCACCATCAATCAAGAGGCGACATACCACCGCCAGGTCTGCGGACCATCATTAATCAAAGAGGCGACATTCCATCGCCAGGTCCACAAACTATTTTCAATCGAGACAACATACCTCCGACATGAGCCGGCTCGGAAATAGCTCTTGACTCCTTCTTTCACACCATTTCAATTTACATCTTTACAAGTATATTTCACACATGCCTGTTCCTGAAGCTCTTGCTTAAAGAGTGATTTTGGATTACAGAGGATCTAGAATCATTCTCCGTCCCGACACGTATACTTTGACTTTCGATTTTACAAACCTCAGTCAAAGTGGGGGCTTCTGTAGACACATAATCGTGTCTCCCCATTTAGTATCCTATGATGACTAATACCCCGCTCTAATTGGTCCAGATCGAGGAAAGAATAAAGAATGAGTCTAAAATAAAATATTTTAAGCCCAAAACCATTTTCTAAGTCGTTTTATTAATTCATTTCCGAAAACATTTTTTATAAATAGTTTTACGAGACCCAGTTTCCAAAACGTTTTAAAAATAGTTTTATTAAAGCCCATCTTCGAAAACCTTTTAAAAATAGTTTTTATGAAAGCCTAATTTTTTATAAAACCCCTTTTCTAGCCCAATTTAATTAATTAATTAGTTTTGTTAATAAAAATATATTTTTTATAAAAAAATCATCTTTTTCCAAAGTGTTTTCAAATATCTTTATCTAACTATTTTATAAAAGAAATCTTTTAAGAAACCCAATTGTTCTCGAAAACCTATCGCTTCGTAACTAACTAAACATATATATACTCCCTCCTCTCTAAACACTCGGACAACTCACATAAATCACAATGCTTAATACTCAACTAGTTTTTAACCCGTGCAAAAATGCACAGGAGATTTTATGTGGATATGATTTGTACCCGTACATAATGCACAGAAAATGTCTTGTTTATTAAGCAGTTGTTTTAAACCAAATTTATTGAATCCATAACTATTATAATCCATGCATTTAAAGTCGAAATAATATAAAATGTATAATTATAATACATGATATATAAAAATCCTTTGTTACAACATTTTAAAGTTTAAAAATCTTAAGATTGTGATATTTAAATTTATAAATATAATGAAACAAATAACACATCAAAATGCACAGGAGTTTTGTGTTTTATAAATTTAAGATTTTAGGATGTTTATCCTAAAATCATGGTTTGAACATTAGCTCGTGATTTAAAGTTCTTATAATCATATCGTCGTGTATTAAGAAAATATTTCAAAACTGACTTATGACTCGTGCGTTCAGTGACTCATGTAGCTAATGTCATGATGGAACATGTGACCCGTAACTTTTTTTTAGATGAACCAAAAGTCTCCAGGCCCTATTGTTAAAAATAGGGAAGACCGAGAGCTAACTATCGACACTTTGGGTTATCCGGATACATACTTCGTGAAATGGTTCTAGGAGCTTTCACCCTACCCATTGCTTCATTCACAGGCTCATATATATATAATCACAATTCACACCACTACTTGTACTCAATCATGCTACCACTTCAGCTCCCCCGTTTCGCAGTCCCGCTCAATCCCTCTATCTTATTAAACTATCTTATTACATATTTTTATTTTTTTATATGATTAGCTGAATTGAGTTGCCTTTGTCCTGATGTTACGTAAGGGAGACACGAGAGAAATATCAAAGTTAGTGGTTACATTTAACATTGGTTTAGAAGAAGCTATCTGTCATGAGTTTAAAATATCTATGAATTACTTATCTAAGATGGAAATATGTGAAGGATTATGACTTCTTCAATATGGGTTAAATGTGACGAATAAACAAGATCGTACACGATTATGTTTTTTCTTATTTATTGGAGAAAATTCAGAAGAATTTCCTTACGTATTAATAGTGTCAAAATTGGAAACGAAGAGTTATTTGGGGATATGAGGGAGTAACAGCTAAAATAAAAGTCTTTCTAATCCTATCATTTTTTATGTTTGTAAAATGTTCTTAAAGAAGTTTAATTTGTTAGTTTTATAATTATTAATTTTGTCATTAGATTTAGACTTAATATTTTTCTTTATTAATATGCCACTTAACTTTTGAATTGGACAAAATCTTACCTAATAATGAGATATAGTGGAAATTACATATTTGATCCACTTAATGTCTAAATAAGTTAATAGTATTCATAAATTTAGGAAGTAATAAATTAATGTTACAAAATAAAAGGGTATATAGGTTATAAAAAGGATTTGATAAATATTTATATGTTAGATAGTAGGCATGATTTTAGGAATTATATCAACATAAAAAAGGAAATAGTACTTAAATACGAGGCACATAATAAATATACAAAAACAAAAAAAATATTATACACTCATAACTAAATAAAGTGGGATAATAGGTGTGTCAATAGACGTGATTATTGCCTAATATTACATAATCAAATATATAGCGCAAATCAATAATTAACATATTTGTCTATGATTAGCTTACATCTAAGGATCTAAATGCACGATTCTTTACCCAGCATTTTAAAAAGCAACTTAGGTTAGCTTTTATGATCAGAACGTCAGACTTCCATCCAAGGAGTCATACAAATTTTTTTTAAGGAACTTTTCGTAATATATTGGACTAACTTTTGGACTCGTGCATGTTGTACGTGAGATTTGTATTATACTATCTGTTTAAGAACTTATGATAATTTTCTTAAATCGTAGTATAAATATTCATAGATAATTAATGTAATATCAAAGACATGAAAGTAAGGCACATGTTATAAGGTACACCTTGGAGTATATAGAACTATGTACTCCCAATTCATTTAATTTAAGAGGCCCCACTCAGAAAAAATGAAAAATATATTGAGCTTGTTTCTTGGGATTACATAGCTCCTAAGGTGTACCATATATGTTATTCGTAAAGGTAATGACATATTAATTTAGCTTATGTACTAAATATAACTAAAGTAAAGTATACATAAGTTCAATTGAGATAAGATAAGTTTAAATAAGATAATATAAATTCATATATATAAGATGTGACAAGTTCAGTATTAAGCTAAGTTCAGATAAGATAAGATAAGTTATGTCGATCAAAATTCAGTCGTATGACTAACTTACTTGCAAATTGACTAATGATTAGCAATAATTTTCTAATTATGTCGGTCAAAATTCAATATTATAGCTTACTTCCTTGCAAATTAACTAAAACCCATCAACAAATTACAAAATCAACAGAAAAAAAAAATCCATAGTGAAATAAAAAAGGGTACATGTAGATTGCACGTTGCAGTGTAGCAGACACTCAGTGGTGGCTGGTGGATGTCGGTCAGGTGCAGTGCAACAAGAGAGAAAGGGTGAGAAGATAAAATCATAATTGTACAACGTACGGGTCATAAACCCGTTCTAATTATTCTCAAAACAAGATCATAACATCTAAATCTCAAGCTATTAGTTTTGAAATTCAAATAGAATTGTTCTCATGGAGTTCTCAAAGTCTAAAAGCACTGACTATAGTCAATGACATTGATGGTAATATGTAAAAAGTGTTTCATATTGCCAATTTAAAAGTATTGAACAAAATTTTCAGATATCAAATCCAATTTACGAAAATCATAGTTGTACAATATATGGGTTATAAGCCAGTTAAATTACTCTCAATGCAAGATCACAAAATATAAAATCACAAGTTATTGGTTTTGAAATGTAGATAGAGTTGTTCTCATCAAGTTCTCAAAGTCTAAAAGCATTGACTATAGTCATTGACATTGATGGTAATATGTAAAAAGTATTTCTTCCTTCTCTAGAATATCCATTCACTTTTATTTCAAGGTCCAAAGTTTGAAAATTTTAGTATAATTTTATCTTAATACTTCGTATTTGTTAATAATGTTGTATAAGATATGCCTGAATCCATTTAATTTGTTAGGTATATTACAAAAAATTGATGAACAAATGTGTGCATTTAAGACTCTCAACAAGCAAAACTAACAACATTAAAGATTACGTCAATAAGTAAATAATCATGAATTCAACCATTGTTGTAGGGGTGTAAATGAGACGAGACAACTCGCGAGCTACTCGAGACCGACTCGGTCAAAACTCGGTCAAAACTCGGTCAAAGCTCGACTCGAGTAGGCTCGACTCGAACTCGAGCTCGACTCGATGACTAACGAGTCGAGCTTGAGCTACTACCAACTCGACTCGAAAAGCTTGTGAGAAACTCGAAAAAAAATTATATATAATACTTGCAATTTCAATAAATAATTCTCAAACTTTTCAAAGAATTTAATCCATGAAATATAATAAACACTTCCATAGAAAATATTTTCATTGTGGACTTTAATTATAGTTTGTCTTTAGCCTATGATTAACAAGTCGAGCACAAGATTTTAACGAGCCTTAGCCTTGGCTCGGTTCAAAATCTCATGAACAAAGTGGAAAATTATTAAAAATGATCTTTTATGTAAAATATTAAATGTCCCACATTGGTTTATAGTATAAACAATAGCCTTTTTTTTCTATAAAATGTTACTACTCTTGCTATACTTATTGTTTGAATTAAAGTTGTCCCACATTAGTTGGGAAACAAAAGTTTAAGTTTGTGTTCTTTATAAATGAAACATAAACTTTTTGGTTGGAAACAATTTTTTTCTATGAAAGTTTGTTTCATAAAGTCCCACATTGGTTGGACAATGAAACACCCAACTTTTTTTTCTTTATAAAAGGCTACTCCAAGTACCTAACTCAAGGCACATGGATTGACTCAAGTTTCAGTTGAGCCTTGATTTGAGTTCGAGCTTGATTCGAGTTTGAGTTTCGAGTTCGAGCTAGATTCGAGTTGGATTCGAGTTCGAGCTTGATTCGAGTTCGAGCTCGAGTTCGAGCTCGAGTTTAGGATTTCGAGTTCGAGCCGAGTTTGATTTTTTCAAGCTCGCGAGTTTTCGAGTCGAGTCGAGCTTGATTTCGAGTTTTCGAGTTCGAGTCGAGTTTAGCCAAACTCGAGCTCGACTCGCATCATTTACACCCCTACTTTGTTGGTTGTATTTATGTCGCATTCATACTCTTTGAACTTTTTAAAAAAATGAAGGCAAACAATTAGCATCCCGTGCAGTTCTGCACGGGTGTTAAACTAGTATATATATATAGATGAACTCTCGGCACTCCCTCATCTTACAACTCACTACATCCTAATTCATCACTACCTAATCATCATCGAACACCTCTCCTAATTCCACTCTTAATCTTGGCGCCTAACATCATACACCACTAACATATTCATCGCACCGATTTCTCCCTTTCGTCTGCTTCCCTATTACTCCAATACACTACATCTAACAAATACCGAAGATCATCACTGATTCATCATCTCATCACCATCACTTGATTCTCGCACCTAATTTTCTCGCCTAAGACCCCGCCTACCTGATCATCATCATACTACTTTTTACAATATCCCACTACTATAAATTAATACCTTCCTACACCCCTTATTATCTAACACTTTTCAAATCATCATCATCAACGCACCATCATTTATAATATAATTCCAAGATCCAGTTCATCATAGTAAAAGGTCAATCTTGTTCGACTCTAACGCAAGCAACATATAAACAAAACACACAACTTTTTTAAGACTCGTACGACAATTCAATTTTCCAAAATCCGTACAAATCAACGACCTCGGACGGTGGTATAATTTCTGATGTATATTATACTAACTCCCTGCAATATTTTATTCTATTATTTTAATTTCTTTTCATGAACATTTTTTTTTGCCTGATTGCAATATTTATCACATTGTATTTATTGTTAATCAAGACGTAAGGAATTGTTCTAACTAATTCAGATAATTTGGACAACTTGCTAGGAAACTTGTAATATTATTACTTAATAACTTGTCACTAAAAAATAGTCTTTTGTATGTTTCCTGAACCAATTTAGACTAATATTTTTACGGTATATACAAATATTATATGGTTGTTCATTTGCATAAAACTATGATATGAATCGATATTTAGTAAAGGCCAGCAATGGGCGAACGTGGTTCACTATGACCATATTCGTACCCTCACCCCGAACTCAATCTTTGGTTCATTTTGACCATCTATGGAGTCAGGACGGGGAAATCTACATTGGATAAGTCCCTAAGATGTCCCTACAAATTTCAATATTCAATTAGCAGGTTTATAAGTTTTCCTTTAAAGACTTGTTGGCGACTTCAAAACGAATTTTAATATAAACTTAACAATGGGGTAGTCAAACACTAGTGGAAAAAACCTTATATGTCATAATAAAACTGATCCGATTCTCTCAAAACCGGATCAGTAAATCCACCCAATTATGAGTGCTAAATTTTGGGTCAATTAACTGATCCGGTTGGGAGAAAAACCGGATCAGTTTTCATTACCTGATCCGGTTTGACCCAACCGGATCAGTACGGCCCAAAATGACTGCCCAGCATCCAAATCTCTCGCTCACTCACGCTAACAGTACCCCCTATCCCTTCTCATTTCACCCTACCACACCCCTCTCCCCTCTCTTTCTCTCTCCTCCATTTCCCTCAAAACAAACGCCAACCTTCCCGAACCCTAATTTTCACATCACCCCAAAATTCCTGAACAATCATGCCGTTATTTCTCTCCAACGAAGAATTCGAGCGCATCAACATCTCCTTCATCCTCTTATATACCCCCATCACAGCTCTTCCCCAAATCTTAGGGTTTTAGTTTTCTAGGGTTTCATATTCTCGCTCGTTTTCTCTTCCTCTCTCACTTTCTCTCTCCTCAGATCTATTGCAATCATGGCGACTTAGATGAGCAAGAAGCGAAAGTTCGTCGCTGATGGAGTTCTTTACGCTGAATTGAACGAAGTTTTCACACGAGAGCTTGCTAAAGATGGTTACTCTGGTGTTGAAGTTAGGGTTACTCCTATGCGTACTGAAATCACCATCCGCGCTACTCGCACTCAGAATGTTCTCGGTGATTCTTCATTTTTTTTATCTCCTATGATTTGATTTGATCGATTTTTATGCGTTTTTGCGGTTGTAATTTTTGTTTTTTTTATTGAAATTTGTGTTTTTTTGGTGTGATTTCAACTGAGTAGGTGAGAAAGGAAGGAGAATTAGGGAGCTGACTTCGATTGTGCAGAAAAGGTTCAAGTTTCCAGAAAACACTGTTGAATTGTATGCTGAGAAGGTAACAACAAAGGTCTTTGCGCTATTGCTCAGTGTGAATCTCTTCTTTACAAGCTTCTTGGTGGTCTCGCTGTTCGTAGGTACATATTTTTTAACGATCTCTCTTTTTTACTTTAAAATTTAATGTTTGTTTAAAATTTATGTTTGTTAATCTTATAGATTTCAAAATACGATTTTTGTTGAGATTTAGATATTTTAGCATTGATTACTGTGTCATTTGATTGTGGAAACATCAAAACTTTTTTAGATACTGTGAATATTGTATTATCTGTGTAATTTTTAGCATTGTTGATTAGAAAAGGCTGAATTAATGTTTCAATTCATCACCCAAAAAAAGCTTTTTATTTGTTGTGCTTTGATAACCATAGCACACCAATTCTGTCATTTGCTCTCAGATGAGGTTCATGTTGTCTAAATGACATGCTTCGTTAGCTTTAATCTTGCTAGGATTTAAATTTTTGTAGATAATTTGGCACTAATTGATATGTTCGATTGCAATCACTAAATCTTAACTGCTATCCGTACTGGTTTTGTTGTTTATGCCATTCCTATGTCTGTTGCTACGCTGCTTAATATACTTCCGCTCTTATGCTTGCACTACCAATCTACTATCATCTATAAAGCAGTTTGGTGCATCTGTACCTATTCTGTGTCGGAAGATGACTATATTTATCCAAGGATTTTTTTGTTAGAAAGGACCTAATAAAATACAAGTTTTGTAGGGAAGGACCTAATAAATTTTTTTTTGTCTAAAAGGACCTATTAAAATACTTTCGATTGTTAACAGGAACCAGTTTATGAATTTTAGGCCAAAATTACTATATTCCGGCTTTGACTTTTTGCAATTGGGACACCACAACTACATTTGACACGAATTTTATTGCTTGAAGATGATTTCGCAGACATTTTCCTTCAATTTATGAAAAAAATTAGAGTTTTTTGGCCTGAAATTCATAAACTGGTTCCTCTTAGCAATCGAAAGTATTTTAATAGGTCCTTTTAGACAAAAAAAAATTTATTAGGTCATTGCCTACAAAACTTGTATTTTATTAGGTCCTTTCTGACAAAAAACCCTTTATCAAATCCTGTAGCTAACATCCTCGTGAGATGAACTGATTTTCACATAGTGGCTTGCACGATTGCAAATCTCTTTGAGTATTGATGACTTGAAATATATGCAAAGTATATCATCGAATGTTATGTGCCATCTCGCACCGGTTTTGTTGTTTATGCGCTTCCTTTGTGTGTTGTTGCTCCTTTAATCCGTAAGACTAATTATCTTGACCTTACGTGTAGATCGATTATCTTTGCCATACAATTACTGTCAATCTCTCTCCTTTTTCTCTCTCTCTCTCTCTCTTGCTTCTTCATTGTTCTTCAATTTGTGAAATTAATTGTTCTACTTAAGCTGCGATTCGATCGGTTATGTAAGCACTGTTATCTACTAACTTGCTTTTTATTTTGTGTGTGTGTGTGTGTGGTTGAATTAGGGTTTTAGATGTTTTTGATTTTGAAGGTATTTTGATTAGCTTTTTGCTATTAGTATCGAATATGCTGTCATTTTGCATTTTGTGTTTGATTCTTGAAAATGTTGTTACTAATGTGCTTAAATCCGTCAGTGAAGCAGACTCAATTATCTTTTTAATTATTCTTTTTGTCTTTGAATCCTGAATTTTTCATCTTGCTTTGATGATTATATTTTATGGCGGTAATTAGGCTTTCTTCAACGAGCTTTGTTTGAATCAGGGTCTATTTGACATCCCAGAAACGATTTGAATACTATATTCAGTTATCTTCTGAGATTAACAAGCTCTGTGTCGATTGTCGAGTGTCATTGAGCTTGAATCTTTGGAGTGAATGGATTTGGTTGAAGAGGTTGGTGAGCTTGTCAATTTGCATTTGAGCTGCTGAAAGAATGTCTCCAATTGCATGCTGTTGAGTTCCCTGGAATCTAACTAGCTTTGATCAGCTCATATGTTATACTAGACTTCTAGTTAATGGTCTGTTTTTGTTGGGCCTATTAAATATGTCATTTGTATGAATTGACATCACTTTGCTGTTCCGCAATAATGTCTGCATGTGCTTATATCGTTGTGCCTATTTTGCAGCTGAACACTTAAGTATGGCTCCTACGAGAAAGTCACAGAGTGTCAACAAGCGTTTTACCTATCCTAATGAGAGCTCTCCTACCAAAGATGGAGATAGTGCTAATAAAAGTAACAAGCGGGTGAGTTTTCACTTTTTTTTTTGCCTGTGCATTTGTCTTTTATTCTAGAAGTTGTTGCTTGGTGCGAACATCTGGTTGATCACTGCAAGTATGTCTTAAAGTGGATGATTGATTCAGCTGTATTGTCCATTACCCACTTCACAATTTTCAGTTGCTAAATATCGCTCTGTTTTTGTGTTTTCTTGGAGCCACTTGGAGCTACTTGGGTTTTACTATAGGGATTTGAGTACTGGCAGACAACTCAACATCTTTAGTACTGGCAGCATGTTCTTGCACTTCAATAACATTCTCCACGTCAGTATCAAACATATAAGCATCACCTGATGCACCATGTTCCAAGCATTCAGCCACTGAAGAGCCTGGTTCATATTCCTGTGCATGGTTAGCACCTTTATCAAATGACTTGACTGGAGAAGATGGTTGTCCATAAGTAGCATGATTGGCATATTATCTAGTTAAAAATGTATCTAGTTATAGTTGAGTATGATGTTAAAAGTATAGTTAATATTTTATGTATCTAATTATTTATGCTTATGCTTCAATTGAACATAATATGCTTAATAAAATGAGTATTGATATATATTATTGATTTGGTATTGATTAATAATAAAAAAATACAAAAAAAAAATTTGGTTTTTTTGGAGAGGGGGGTTTACTGATCCGGTTTTGAAGGAAAATCGGATCAGTTAAATGATTAACTGATCCGGTTTAGGATCAGATCAGTTAATCTTTACAAACTGCTGCGAGCCCACCCGATGCGGACCAAAACCGAATCAGTAAGCCCGGTTTTGACCGCATCGGATGGACTTTTTTCCACTAGTGAAATACGCACTCACACCGCGGTAGGCGAAAATAAAATCACGCCTACAATAAAATCAACCGATTTATATGCTTAATTAAAATGTCATTGAAAGGCTGGTGCCACAATCTTAGTTGTAATTCCTTTATTTTTCATCATTTGTAACAAGTTTATTGGTCATATGTCTATAGTTGGTCTTAGCCCAAGCTTTTAGATCAGTTTTAATACGGATGAGCTTTTGTTGAATGCGAAAGAACCGAGAGCCTGTAATGGGAATATTCCAGTTCTTTTTAACAATAGAGTGTGAATGTTTATCTAAAGTCCAAAAATTTTGTAACCGGAAAGGTGGTGGCCGAATAACATCTCCTTCATTAGAGGAGAAGATTATTGGAGCATGATATGAGACTGTGAAATTACTGTAAAAAATGGTACTTTTGTTAAAATCATCATAAAAGGAGTTATGGTTAACAACCTTATCAATTCGTTCGAAGATGGGATTGTTATTGTGAAAACCTCTCCAAGAGTAGGCCTGTTGGAGGCACGAGATGTCAATGGCACTGAAATTAGAGAGAAGAGAAGGTAATCGTTGGAGCTGACTTGATTTTAGCGAGCACCCCCCCCCCAATTTGTCTTGAGGAGATAATATTTCATTAAAATCCCTAAGCAAAAGCAAAGGGAAAGGAAGAGTAGTAATATTGTTATTCAAATAAGTTCATAACGCATCCTTTTCAACATTTTTAGCCGGACAGTATGTGCCCAAAATTGAATACATTTTATTGTTTGGTTTGTAAAGAACGTCGAGATGAACCAATCGGTCATGAGAATAGTGACTATGAATTGTAACATTGGAGCTATTCCAACACACCCACATTCCTCCCACATGGTTAATTGGGTCAATAACTAATTTATTGTGGAAATGAAGTGCTTTAAGGATTCGATGGCTATTATTATTATTAGTTAAGGTTTCAATGATGAAGACAACATCCGGTTTATATTTGTTCTTAAGGTAGAGTAGCTCACTCAAAGCTTGGGGTTTTCCCCCCTTAGATATTCCAACATAAAATCTTCATATAATAACCAGGTTGTAGAAATAGTCTTTTGATATGTTCATTATAAACCAGGGCACTAACGCCATGGTCGAAAGCAAGCCAAGAACATGGCCTCGTTACCTTTCGTCTACTCCTTGGATCATTGGTAAGATGAGAAAAGTAACCTGCCATAAGAAGAAAAGGTAGTCTATGATAATATGAATAATATATAGTGACTAGTGAGTGATGAGTAGTAAATTTCTAATTTTTGTTTGTTAAAGGTACCTTAATAATTTTTTTTTCCTCAAATAGTACCTTTTGTATTATTGGATTTTTTTTAGTGGTCAAATAATGCCTTGTATTACTGCGTTAATCTCACTTGTTTGTAAGATTTAATTAAGCGACTTCCTATCACAAAAGTCAAAATCAGATATAACTTAGTGAGATATTCACATTTTTTTTTCCCCTGCAAAACAAATTATTTTACCAATTTTTGGAGTGTTGAAGTTTCTTTCGAAAAAAAAAAAGAGAAATAGGAGGGAAGACTTTCTTCAAAGATGTCTCCCTGAGTCCTTGTCTTTAATCTTATTAACTGCATACGATTAGTGCTTTTTTTTTTAGGGGAATACGATTAGTGGCCCAAGACCCAAGTGGCCCAAGTAGACCCACTTGCTATGAGAAATCTTTTTTAATTTTTCTTCTACGCATATAGTTCGGTAAACAATCGATTGTTCTGGGTATTCTGGCAGTATGGACTATTAAGAAGCCAAACTCAAAATTTTTAGCTCGAAACTTGTGTATTAATTCTATATATCAATTTTTCTTATACGTTGATTGAAATATATTTTAGAAGTCGAGTTTTTTAGAATAATAATAAGGAAAATTGACATTAATAATCTTAACTTTCACCAATATTCTCAAAATAATTCCAACTTTGAATTATTTGAGAATAATCCCAACTTTAAGGATACCTTCTCAAAATAATCCAAATCATTAATTTTCAATATATTATAGACCTAAAATGGATTAGTATAGGCAAGAAAAAGGATATTTTGGCTTATTTTGAGAAGGTGCCCTTAAAAGTTGGGATTATTCTAATAAAATAAAAAGTTGGGATTATTTTGAGAAGACATTCATGTACATTTTTCCTAATAATAATAATAGAAAAAGCTCAAAATTATTATGAGACATAATTTCACCCTAGTGATAGGGGCTCGATTTTCATCCCTTATAAGAAGGATTCCTACTCTTCACCCTTCTTGTAATAGAATACCAAAAAAAAAAAACAAAAACAACACAATAATAGCCACTGGAGCAATAATATTGTATAAAATCTACAATATCCAACATAAAAAAATGAGTACAATATAGGATCGCTTACATAATACTTGTCCAAAATCGTGCCTTCATAAAATTTAAACTAGAACTGTGGTTAAAAGATAGAACAAATTTTTTTTGAATAAAAATATAGAGGCAAATTGGCCCCAATACCATAAAGTATGACGAGGGTGCACCCAGCACCATCAACTTTGACTAGTCGTCAAAACACCCTAAACTATTGGTGTGGGTGCAACGAGTGTCATAAATGACGTCAGAGCTAACTTTTCTTTCCGACGGCGAGGAATTCTTTCATTCATTTATCATATGTTTTCATTGATTAGAAGCCTAAATCTCTTGAACATGTGTCGAGAAAAGTTAGGTTCGGCGTCAATTATGACACTCACTACACTCACGCCAATAGTTTGTGATGTTTTGGCTACTAGTCAAAGTTGGTGGCGTTGGGTGCACTGCGCTATAATTTGTGGTGTTGAAACTAATTTTGCCAAATATAAAAGTTGAGCAAAGTTTGTAAAATTTGATCACTAAAATTGGTGACTAATCTAAAATTGTTTTCCGCATCTAGTCGCCCACGAAATGCATGCATGAAGAGAGATGTCACCTTTTAAGAAATCCAGTGCTTTGCTTTTCTGAAGTTTAAACACTCCCAACAAGTCTCAGATACTTATTCTACCCTTCTCTCCATCTCATATTACTCCTTGGACAATAAATTATTGTTTGGTTATTAATCGTTATATTATTGGAAAGATAAATATATTAGGAGGTAGCTGAAGAAATATGTCCTTAGACATTCCCTGCAATCACTAAATATAATAGGAGTTATTGTAGAGATAATTAATTACGTTAGTTTAGCAATCACATTGACATGCTAGAGAATAAATGTTGATTAGTGGGACAATATTGATTGGACCTACAACTAAGCTAATCTAATCCTATAAGGTCACACTTTGTAGTAACCAATTGTAAAAAGAAAATCAGCCAAGAAGGAAAATTAGGGTTGGACTTGGTCTCTTACTTAACCTATTCTCCTACTATTATGAAAGGTTATAATAATAGGGTTTAGGAGCGTTCAGTTAGTCAGTAACATTCAAACTGAAAAGTGGAGAGATAAACTCTATTCTTCTTCCTTGGAAAATCCGACAACCCTCCTTAAAAAGCAAGAGAGTGAAATATGTTCACACTAGGGGAAAAAAAGGAAGGGCTGCGTTTTATTAAAAACGCAGCCCTTCTTGTATGAAGGGCTGCGGTTTCTTTGGAAACCGCAGCCCTTTCATTGAAGGGCTGCGGTTAACAAGAAATCGCAGCCCTTCATGCAAGATGAAGGGTCTGCGGTTTTGAGGCTAACCGCCCTACTAATGAAGGGTCATTGCTAGCCAAAACCGCAGCCCTTCATAAACGAAGGGCTGCGTTTTCTAGACTAACCGCAGCCCTTCTGATCCCATCACATATCTCCAGTTTTGCGCGCACACACATGTACAGTAGGTAGACATATTTTCTAAATTTCCCTCCCTTACACGCATTTGACGAGCGAAAAACCCCTCCCTCCCTCTCACTCACTCGCACATTAACCCTAACGCCCCATCACCGGAGCCCTGACGCGGGAGCACCCACATTGCTTCACCACCACAATCCTTCTCTTTCTTCACCTATCTTCTCTTCTCTTAGCATCTCTTCTCTTCTTTTCTCTTCTCTTCTCCACCATTTGAGTGGGTTTAGGGTGTGGAGCTCCTCCACCACTACGCAGCGCCACCACCCACAAGCGGCAGCAACAACTACCACCACCACTGCCCTACTCTTTCTTCATTGCTAGCTCTTGGGTTTAGCTAATTTTTTGCTTAGTTAAGTATGAATTAATGTTTTTAAGTTAGTTTTGTTTTTCTTAATTGAATTAAATGATTAATGTGCAATGTGGGTTTTGTTAATTGTAGGAAGAAGAGGCTTAGGAAGGCAAATAAAGTTCCAACTATCTCTACTCTCTTCATTGCTTATCATTGGTGTTAAGAGGTAACTAGTTTAATTTCGTTGTCTTTTTTGTTTGATTTAATTTGTTGATGAGACAAAGTTGTCATGTGATTCAATTTGATTAAGTTATGATAATTTATTGATATATATATGTATTTCTTATAATGTATGTATATTTCTTGATATGAGATTGTATGAAAACGCAACGTAATTTAGCTATGAAATCTACAAGTTGTTTGAATTGTCATCATATGCCTAGATACCCGTTCAAGACTTACTCATTAGGAGTAAGTCTTGAATAGTCCCCGATTTGGGACTGTTCTTGGACGTTTGATCTCACTTAGGTGGTGAATGTGTGTCTTCTTTTCAATTCTGAGGAAAATCTTGGCTCATCGTTTCTCTACATTGTTCTCTGGGTACATATGTAGATAAGCAATTATCTACATTGTGTACTTGGAGAACTGTAGGGAAATGCTGCCGATTTTCCTTAGAATTGAAAAGTTGGCACACATTCACTAGTGAGATTAGACGTCCAAGGATGGGTTAGGTTGGAGTGATAAGGACCTTCGGTCGCATGCATACAATTGAACATGTCACTATCTTAGATTGCTCTATACGTGTGTGATATGATGATATGTGAGTGTATGTACTTAAATAATGATTGATGCATTATAATGAATGGTTGTGTTTAATTATTAGAGGTATTCTTGAATGAGATGGATCGTACTTGGATGTATGGTAGTCGTGAATCGATTGAGTTTGTGAAAGGGGTCTCGGAATTCAGTACAACTGCATTACAATATCAAGCATCCTCCCGGAGCAGACGACTTTTATTGTCCTTGTTTCGATTGTAGAAATGTGAGCAAGGTTAGTAGTATACATGTGGTTAGGGAGCATGTCTTTCGTCGTGGGTTTAGGCCTCAATACCACGTATGGGTTTGGCATGGTGAGCAGGGGAAGTATATAGGAAGCTCTAGAGTAATGAACGATGTATGTGAAGAAAAGAAGGATGATGAGTTCGGGGATGAGAATTTGGATGATGAGTTTGCAGATGATGATAGGGATCGGGTAGACGAGATGATACACGAGGTTGAAGATCAGTCGTGTAAACGACCTCGTATTTTGAGTCTATGTCTGAGGCTGCCGAAAAGCCGTTGTATCAAGGTTGTACAAAGTACACCAAACTTTCCGCGGTGATAACACCTGTTCAACATTAAGTCGAAAGTCGGTTGGACGGACTCTAGTTTCACATCGTTGTTGGAAGTTTTAGGCGATATGCTCCCCGATGGAAATGAACCGCCAAAAGTCGTACTATTATGCGAAGAAACTGATGTGTCCTTTCGGTTTAGAGTACGAGCGGATACATGCTTGTCCTAACGATTGTGTGCTTTATCGTAATGAGTATGAGCATTTACATGAGTGTCCACGTTGTGGATTGTCGAGGTACAAGCGTGAAGGAGCTGGAGGTAGTGAAGGACCACCAGCTAAGGTGTTGTGGTATTTACCCATAATACCTAGATTTAAGCGCATGTTCTCAATTAAAGGAGATGCGAAGAATTTGAGGTGGCATGCAGATCGTAGGAAGAAAGACGGTCTGCTCAAGCATCCCACGATTCGCCCGAGTGGAAAAGTATCAACAGGGTGCATAAGGCATTTGGTAATGAGGATAGGAATCGAGGCTTGGATTATGTACGGATGGCATGAACCCTTTTGGCAATCTCGGTTCGCAAAGATAGTACATGGCCGGTGGTCTTAGTGGTTTATAACTTGCCTCCTTGGTTGTGCATGAAACGCAAGTACATGATGCTTGCGCTTCTTATATCGGGGCCCAAACAACCTGGAAATGACATTGATGTACACCTCCAGCAACTTGTTGAAGATTTACAGAAGATGTATGCTAATGAGATGTTCACTCTGCGTGCCATGCTTTTTTGTACTATGAACGATTATCCAGCTTATGGGAACTTATCTGGGTATAAGACGAGAGGAAAACAACCCTGCCCAATTTGTGTAGATAACATGAAATCTACACACCTTAAGGGCTGCAAACATTTGTATATGCGCACACGAAGGCACCTCAGACGCGACCATCCCTATAGGTTTAAGAAGAAGGCATTCGATGGGACGGTTGAAGAAGAAGTTGCTCATAGACCATTAACTGGTACTGAAGTTTATAATCAGGTGAAGGGCATTGAAACAATCTTGGGTAAACCTGCTAGTGAGGTTGATCGACCTACGGGATTATGGAAAAAGGAGTCCATTTTTTGGAAACTCCCATATTGGAAAGATCTAAAGGTCAGACATTGTTTGGATGTCATGCACATAGAGAAGAATGTTTGTGAAGCTATTCTTGCGACACTTATGAATATTCCGGGCAAGACAAAAGATGTTAAGGCGTCACGACTTTACTTGGAACAACAGGGGCTTCGACCAGAGTTGTGGGCTCAGAAAAGGGACGGAAGGAAGAAGAAAGTAGTGGAGGAAAGGGTTGATGATGAAACTCGAGAAAAGTAAAAAGAAGGGGGAGGATTCGGAGAAGAATGATTTGCCACCAGCTTGCTACACGATGTCACGTGCAGAGAAACGGATTTTTTGCGAGTCATTGTATGGCATTAAGGTCCCAACTGGCTACTCATCGAATATGAAGCGGTTTGTTACCTTAAATGGTGAATTGAGGTTATCGAGTATGAAATCTCACGATTGTCATGTCATGATGCAAGTATTCTTACCGATTGCAATTCGTGGGATACTTCCAAAGCATGTGAGGCACACCATTACCGAACTTTGTTCATTTTTCCATACAATATGCAAAGAAAGTCCTAGAACCGTCGACCCTCGATTCCTTGCGAGCCGAGTAGTTGAAACTCTATGCAAATTTGAGATGTTTTTTCCCCCCGCATTCTTTGACATTATGGTCCATCTCATTATCCATCTAGTTCGAGAAATTAAGCCAGGTGGTCCAAGTTTTTGAGGTGGTGCTATCCTTTTTGAGAGATATATGGGCACTTTGAAGGATAAAGTTCGGAATCCCGCACAAACTGAATGTAGTATAATTCAAGGGGTTGTGGGTGAAGAGATCGCAATTTTGTGGCCGAGTATTTTGCTAGTGTTGATCCCGTTGGACTTCCGACATCCCGACACGAGGGCGAACTTGAGGGCAAGGGCACAATTGGTTCAAAATTGATCACACCTTCCGTAGAAAAGCGTAAACAAGCTCACTTATTTGTATTGCATCACGTAGCATGTGTCCATCCTTATTTAAATGAACATATGGAGGAATTACGTGTTAGCAATCCCTGGAAAAGGAGTTAGGGCATTGACGCAAATGCATAATAAGACTTTCATTGATTGGTTTCATAAACGAGTAGTGAATGATTTGGATGAAAGTGTTCTCAAACGATCCAAGTGGTTAGCATTTGGTCCTCGTGAAGCCGTACGCTCTCTTATGAGGGTTATGATATTAATGGGTATACGTTTTGACTCGAACGTCAAGATCTCAAGTCAACATCGCAACAAAATAGTGGTGTTTCACTTGTGGCGTCGGCCTACACAATACGCAAGCTCGAAGGATAAGTCGCCCGTACATACCGAAAGCAATTATTATGGGCGAATAGAAGAAATATGGGAGCCTGGACTACCGTACTTTTAATATTTGCCTCTTGTGTTGCAAGTGGGTTGACGATAATCGACGTTGCGTAAGAAAAGATGATCCTTGCGGATTCACTCTTGTTGACCTTAGTCGTCTACGTGAAACCGAGGAGCCATTTGTAATTGCATCACAAGTTAAGCAAGTTTTTTTTGTAACCGATCCCGCCGATAATAAGTGGTCAATTGTTGTACACGGTAAAAGGAGTATCCTCAGTATTGGTGATGTTGATAATGAGGAAGAATATGATGCATTTGAGGACCTCCCCCTTTTACCTATCCCGAAAATAGTGTGGAAGATGATGTGAATATGTCGGAGAACTATATGCGTGTAGATCACACTAAGGGATACATGTACTTGAGGATCCTAAGAAACTACGGAAGGTCAATAAATCATGAGACATAAACTCAGTCCGTGTAATTTCTCCAATTTGTAATTCTTTTTTAACATGATTATATGAGGTATAATGTACCTATTGTGTAGAGTTTTAGGCTTGCATTTGTTGTTGGTTGCATTTCGAGAACGAAAAGGTCATTTTAGGCCTAGTTTTGCATTTTTGCTTCCAAATCGTACTTATCGAGTCATTTAACCCCAAATGCATTTTGAACATGATAATATGAGGCATAATGTAACTATTGTGTAGATTTTTAGGTTTGCAATTGTTGTAGGTTGAATTTTGGGAACGAAAAGGGCATTTTAGCCCTATTTTTACCTTTTCGCGTCCAATTCGTATTATCGCTTCATTTAACCCCAATTTCATTTTGAACATGATAATATGAGGTATAATGTAACTATTATGTAGATTCTTAGGCGTGCATTTGTTGTTGGTTGTATATCGGGAACATAAATGTGATTTTAGCCCTATTTTTGCCTTTTCGCCTCCAATTCATGTTTCTCGAGTCATTTAACTCCATTTTCTTTTTGAAAATGATAATATAAGGTATAATATAACTAGTGTATAGAGTTTTAGGCTTGCATTTGTTTTTGATTGAATTTCGGGAAGGTATATGTCATTTTTTAGAACTACTAACTACGGTAAATGATTGAATTCTTATATTATGTGTTTATTCCTTGGTTGTTTTGCAAGGTTTATATGAATAACACACCACGTTTGAGGGCCTTCACCACGCACGAATTACATGAAGTTCGGGATAAGTTGGCGTCCCACATTTGTGATGATTGCTTATGATACATCTACTAGTTTGTATCAATTCTATGTACACTTTTTACATTATTAAATATATACATATTTAAAGTTAATTATTACGTTCACAAAACTTGTCATATATATATTATTGCAATTTGATCGGTCTTTTTTTGTGTCGGAGGAGGTTTTGGGTGGGGGATGGGGTGGGGGGCCGCCATGGGGTGGGGGTGCGGGGTGGGGGTGCGGGGGGACCGGCGGGGGGGGGGGTGGGGGTGGGGGCCGGGGGGGTGGGCTGGGTCCGGAAGGGGGTGGCGGGGGGTGGGGGGCTAGGGGCAGGGTGGGGGGGTGGGGGGTGGGCGGGGGCGGGGGTGGTCTGGCAGGGGGTGGGGGGGGGTGGTGGGGTGGCAGGGGGTGGAGGGATGGGGGGGCCGGGCGGGGGTGGGGGGGGGCCGGGCGGGGTGGGCTGGGTCCGGGGGGTGGCGGGGGTGGGGGGGGTGGGGTGGGGTGGTGGCAGGGGGGGGGGGGGGGCGGGGATGGGGTGGGAGTGCGGGGGGGGCGGGGGGGTGGGGTGGGGGGCAGGGGGGTGGGGGGGGGCGGGGGGTGCGGGGGGTGGGAGTGCGGGGTGGGGCAGGGGGGGGGTGGGGGGTGGGGGTGCGGGGTGTTGGGGTGGGTAGGTGGCAAGGGGGGGGGTGAGGGTGCGGGGGTGCGGGTGGCAATAAGGGATGGGGGCGATTTAATTCTATTTTTAAAAAAAAAAAATTGAATTTGAAGGGGTCACGGGTTTTAAGCTTAAACCGCACCCTTCACTTAAAAAAGGGTCGGTTCATGCTTAAAACCGCGACCCTTCAGCTTAAAGAAGGTGCGGTTTATGCCGAAAACGCACCCTTCAAACTTAGAAGGGTCGCGTTTTTGGCCTAACCGCGGCCCTTCTTATCTAATGAAGGGTCGCTATGGAAAGGGCTACTGGCCAAAAACGCAGCCCTTAGGGCTGTTTTGACCGCAGCCCTTCCTTATTTTTCCACTAGTGTCATCCTCTCTCGTTCTAGCAGACGTGGAATTCAATTGGTGCTCGAGGATTAAGTAGAGGGACATCAATTGGTGTTCTTTAATCTCTAATAACACGCTACATTTGGTGTTCGTGGACTAAGTACAGGGACAACAATCCGGTGGAAAACACGCTACAAAGATTGCACATTCTTTTCCATATATTATTATTCATATTTATGTTATGTATGCGATCCTATGATAGATGTTAGGAAATTATTTCCTAAAATTCTGCTATATGTGCATCTATATTCCTACAGTGGTATCCGTTTTAGCCTCTTTGCATAATGTTTATATGATCTTATTCATGTGCTATTTTGATTATTTTTAGTAGTTCTTTGGTACATACATGAATTTAATTCCTGTGGGAAGTTACAATACATGGGAAGTTAATTCCCTCATGTAATTTCTAGGAATTTACTAAAATTGTTTGGTTGACATCAAGGAATTTGAAATTCCCATAAATTTTGAATGACCAAGGGGACAGTGGTCAATAAATTCCCAGGAATTTTAAATTCCCCCATTTTTCTTAGTTCCTGCTAACCAATTAACTGACCAATTTAGAAATTCATGGGAATTTCCATTGCATGTGTTTTTTCCTGCATACCAAACAACCATTTATTCAATTAAGGGAAGAAATTTACTTATGGATTAATTTGCAGAACTAATATGGTGATATTAATTGATTGGAAAATGTTAAAAATTGTTTTTAAATTATAATTGTGCTCGAATTTCCCATTCCTAAATCTGAAAAATAAACTTGTGTTGAAGTTCATAATTCCTTCATGAATTTACGACATCTGGTGATTGAATAATTAGAATCATTGGTCAGTTGTTTATGCTTAATTCGATTATGCATAATATCTACATCTTAAATATTATATGTGTATGCCATTATATTAAGTCTTTTCTTTCTTTTTCTTTCTTGGCACATAATAGCTTTATTACGATGCTCGCACAGCTTCTCAAGATTTGGGTCTGTTGTAGATAATTATGATAAATTTGATGTTGGCACCAAGAATGCTATCCTGGATGCTTCTTCAAGTGTTGCCTCTCTTATAAGTCGTATTGGTATCTTTTCTATTCCTTTTCCTTCTATTTCTAGATGGATCATGTTTCTTTCTTGAATCCTTGTCTTTGTAAAGGAAGTACTTAAGTAATCCGTTTTTTTGTCTGGAGAGTTGATTCTTAATTATTACTTGATAGAGAGAAACAGTTGGTTTTCCTCCTCATAACTGAATCGAAAAGCAGAAAGAAGAAAAGAACAAACGAGGAGATGAAAAATTGTCAATAGAGCACCACTGATCTTAGAGCAGATGCTATAGAGCAAACAAGGAGATGAAAAAGGAGATGCATGTTTTTGTACTGCTGGAACTAAGAGTGTCGATTATTATGCATCTAGAGCCAAATTTCACAAATTGTATCAATTATCTGAATTGTTTCATGGCAATGATTAACTGAATTTTTTTTTCAGTTCTGGATGTGAGCGGGCCGCGGGGGGAGGGGGAAAATAAGTAGTTAAGTGCCGTTTATATGTGGGGACAAGATCCACTTGAGTATACTATCTTGGAAGTTGGAACAAAGTGAAACCGGCTACCAGTTTACACACACATACATTTGTATGGATCTGTGTGTCACAAATTTCCACTTCTTAAATATTAAATTAGAAAATTGATTTGGAAGACAGAAAAAAAATAGATGAAAAAAGATTTAATAAATTCAAAAGAGAAATCAAATACTAAGATTCAGTTATCAATGGAAACGGAAAGAGAGGGATTCAAACCCTCGGTACGAATGACTCGTACAACGTAGCTTATTGCTAGTTGAGGAGTATGTTTTTGTGGACCATCTTTTCTGTTAGACGTGTCCTGGATCCTTTTGGTGTGGTATTGCATCATTGATTTCAATGCATTTTCTACGGCCCTTATCTGACGCATACTGTTGATATCAGCATGACTTTGTTTCTTTCCTCTTTCATTAGAGACTTTTTTAGGGGAAAACGAGCACGGGCATTTTATTAAATCAAATGAAGTTCCGCCAGAGTATCGGGGGTAAGAACCCATACAAAAATACTCCAAATGAGAATTAGTATCGCACCTTGCCACTAGGTGAGCTACAGTATTACGTGCCCGTTCAACATAGAAATATTATATGAAAGAAAGAGTGACCTATCTTTTCTAATGTCATCATAAACCAAGTGAATCGGAGAGACCACTTCTTGTGCTTTTTATCGCGTTAACCACATTGGGAGCATCACATTCCATGGAAACTCGAACATATCCAAGATGATAAGCTAATTGCATTCCATACCTAACCTCCATAGCTTCTGTAATTTCTGGAGATGTATTATGCTATTCTCTCTTCGCAGCCACGAGGGTAGATTCATAGGAGTTTCAGATCACAGCACCAAGCCCAACTTTGCCTTGTTCCAGCACGAGCATGTGTGTTAACCTTCACTATACCTCCCCCTTGTACAGCAGCTATAACATTGCAGAACACCATCTTTGAGTAGACCTTGTAGTCATGAACCAATTTCTTAAAACCTGCAGCCACAATGGTAAATTGCGGCCTCGTGTTCGGGAAGAAAAATGATATTTTGGCACCTCCAGACAGCCCACATCAGTGCTGCCACCGTGCACCTCGTGGGATTGCGTTTGCTAGCCAACCAAGCTAATCTCTGCATAAAGGACGAAAAAGGAGCATCTTCAAGGTGAGACTTCAGCTCACAGTGTTGCCAAATCTCATGTGTAGCTTCGCATTCAAACAAGGCATGGTTGGTCTCCACTTCAACTCCACAAATAGGACAAGAAACTTCATTGATAATGTGGCGATGAGCAAGTCGTTCTCGCACAGCCATGTTTCCGCATTCAACAGGAAGTGTTGCATTTTAGGTGGCCTGCCAATGTTCCAAACAAGACGCCACACTTCATCCTGATTTCCATTGTCAATTAAACCTGCATTCTCCATCTCTCCTATTTTTGCAAGCATATAACCTGATCTAACCATGTACCTTCCATCTTTAGCTTGCTTCCGTATAAACTATCCACATGGAGCCTATTCAAAATAGGCATAGCTGTTATAAGAGAGCACACTTCAGCAGGAAATGAATTACCAATAAGCTCCACATTCCAATCATTCCTTTCACAATCAATTAGCTCACATACACGCAACTCCATATCACTCTCTGGTTGAGGAGTAAGGTTGAAAGTTTTACCATATTTAATAATCCATGGATCCGACCACACATTGCCATTCGTTCCATTCCCCACATGCCATAGCAAACCATCACGTAATTAGCACTCCATATGTTCCTCCATGAATAGCTAGGGTCGTAGCAACGATATGCATCTAATACATTGGAATGCTTGAAATATCTAGTCTTTAAGCCAGGATGTAGTAGTGACCCAGCATGATTTTGAAGGCGCCATACCTGCTTAGCCAATAACGCTTGGTTGAAGGAGCGTAGGTCACGAAAGCCAAGCCCCCCTTGTCTTTGGTAGGCACAACTTCTCCTAATTTTGCCAATGTAATATCCAAGTATCCTCACTAGACCCGCACCAAAATCTGCATAATAGAGAGTGAATCTCCTCAATGAAACCCTCTCGTATTTTAAAAACATTCATTTGAGACTAAGGAAGTAATAAATACCCCTCTAAACATAAATTTAATATATCTAAGCCGTGGCCTCTTAATTAAGGTTTCATCTGCGATTTGTGAATCCACTAAAAAATGCAAATATCTTGTGTTGTTTATTACTGTCCTTGTCAAAGTTTTCTACTTCTTCCAGGTGACAAAGTGGTATTTATCGGCTCTGGGACTATCATAGAGTGTGAGGCCCATGATGAAAGTTTCTTTGGTACTATCTTAACCTCTGCAACTTTCCTCCAAGGTCCTGTTGGTGAAGCTTCTATACCTCCTAATCTTGAGGTTAGTAATGTTTCTTAGTTTGTCTTCTGATGTTTAAAAACTCTTCCTGCTTTTCTGTTGTGCCGGTAAACTATGAATTTTGTCCTTTTTTCGTTTGTAACCAAGATGTGTCTTGTAGTACATAGGTATAGGTAAACGAAATGGAAATAGTCTTCTATAGTCTAATGAGAGTTTATTTCTGCATCAATAGATTACATCAATGGTCACCTTAATTGTGCACTCTGGTAGACCATAACTCATATGACTTCCAAGGTTAAGCCAAATCTCTTATCATTGGTTTTGTTTATCTAATAAAGTTGAAACTGCTCCACCAAGAGGTGTAAGGCAAGGATAGCATAGAAGTATAGAATACTCGGTCTCGCAAAGGGGCTACCATTGCCACTTGTGAATATACCTTGCATGATTATCAAGATAAACACATGCACTGTAATCATTCCGATCACCACCATCCAATAATGAAAAGAAGATATAGATGCTCCATTCCATGATTAGTGTTGAAAAGTTTAAACCCTAATTGCTGATTTGATAGGGTAAAGGTTGGAGTCGACATTCACCATTGTTTGGCGTTCTTGCTGATACTAATAGTTAAGCGAGAATCTGATTCTAACAACTTTGGAGAAGAACCGAGGGAAAAGTGTTTTATGATAAATAAGAGAAGCATACTGTTTTATAAGTGTCTAGAGTGTTTGCTGGAATAAAAGAAAACGAACAAAGAATATGTGGATGGGATAGTTCTTCGCGAGTAATTAAGGATATTCTTCGCCGCCATCGAGTGTGCATCCCCTGGATTTGATTGGTATCTAATGCATTTACTCAAAGCATATGCAACATGCGGTCGAGTGCATATCATGGCATACATAATGGAACCTATTGCCGAAGTATAGGGTACACTACTCATGCGCTTGATCTCATCTTGTGAAGCGTTATGCCATGTTGCATGGGAATGAAACCTCTAAGTATCCTAAAGCCTTATCAATATAAGTCTCTTAACTAAGTCCAATTTGCCTTTTCGATCTATCTCTATAGATCTTAATTCCGAAGATATACTCTGCTTCTCCCCAAGTCTTTCATAGAGAAACAATTCTTAAGCCATTCAAGCATAGCCTTATCATTTTCTATCAGAAGTATGTCATCCACATAGAAAACCAGAAAGGTAACCGTAATACTACTCCAACTTAACTTCTTGTACATACAAGATTCCTCTTCATTTCGGAAGTCAAATTCCTTGACTGTCTCATCAAATATGAGGTTCTAATTCTTGGATGATTGCTTTAGTCCATAAATGGACTTTTTAAGCTTGCATACCCTCCGTGGATTTTCTAGATCTTGAAAACCTTGAGGTTGTGTCATGTACACATCCTCCTTCAAAAATTCATTCAAGAAAGCAGTTTTGACATCTATCTACCATATTTCATAGCCATTAAAGACAACGATCGCAAGGATTATCCTAATGGATTTTAGCATGGCTAGTGTCGAGAAGATTTCATCATATTAATACCATGAACTTCTCTGAACCCTTTCGCTACTAACCTTGCCTTAAAAACATTAATGTTTTCATCCTTATCTGTTTTTAATTTGAAAATCCATTTGTAACCAATAGGTTTTACCCCATCAGGCAAATTAACCAAGTTCCATACTTGATTCTCAGAAATGGAATCCATTTTAGATTTCATGGCCTCAATCCATTTTCCGAAGTGATGACTCTCCAAAGCATCTTTGACGGAATGATGGTCCTGCTAGAACTTCGTAAAAAAAAAATCAATATATTTCCTTGATGGAATGATGAACCTACTAGAACTTCGTTGGGGAGCAACAGAAGAAGTTTATTTGTCAATAGGCTTAGAAGTTTCGCATGGTTCAACTTTTCCCTTTCCTTTGTACTTCTTGTTCGGAACCCCTTGCTTCTTGAACCCTTTGGCCCTTGCCCTTTCGAACCATTAGAACATCTCTATGCTCTTCTGGTTCATTTGGCATGCTCCTTTAAGCCTGAATCGTGCAACTCTTGCATAGTCATTTCCCCACCATGCATATAGAAATTCAGACGGAAGTTCTTGTATGTAACAGTCAGAGCTCTTGGGGATAAGGAAAGCCTAGCTTGGCCATCACTACTACAAATATGGGCAAAGTGACCACTAATAAAAGACCACCTTAATCAAATAAATGGTTATTTAATAAAAGGAACCTTATTTCTTAAAAATGAGGTCCCTTATAGTACGAGAAAATAGACCTCTTTCTTACAAAGGTGGTTTCTTTAATGATATTCCCGATTTAAAATTAAAGATTTATAAAACCCTAAATACTTATTCACTCATAGCCGTTTCTTTCTTTTTTCCTACTCTAGTTCTCTCGTCTTTGTTTCTCTCATCGTTGGTCGCTTGTGCTCCTAAGCTTCGCCGGCACATCGTCGCCTTGTGCCACTAAACTTCCCGGTTGTCTTCCTATCTTTCGCCATTAGTTTCCTCCGATCAATCCGCTCGTCGCTGGCCGTAATACTCATCTCCTTCCTCACACGCATTCCCCGCTACTTCGGTTTTAGCAAAAGAAAGCAATTTTCAAGGTAATTACTATAATCGAATTCAAGCTATAATTTAGAATTTTAAATTTTCGAAATGATTTTATGACTCACTTTTATTTATCCCTTTTGTAACTTAATATTTCATTTGTGATTATTATAGAACGCTAGGGTTTAAGTTTTAAATTTTCAATTTCGGTTTCATTTTTTTGGGGGCCGAAATTTTGAGTACTCGCAAATTGGATAGCGGTGCATCGACGAATAATGGCGATGTAAGATGTTGATGAAATGTCTGGCTTCCTTGGTTCTCGAGTATTTTGCAATTCTCACGAAAATTCTTTCCCCCTAATTATGTTTTGTCTTTCTTGATTTGTTATTTATCGACAAGTGTTTGATTAGGTGAAATTATTGGGTTGTAGAATGGGCAATTCTATGAGAAACCTCTCGGAAATATAAATTATGGGCTTTAAACCGTTAATTGCATATGGAAAGGAAAGAGATGAATGTCAACTTTTGATGCATTCAATTTTATTAGCAAGCTTTCATTCAACCTTCAACTTCGCTTCTTTCTATAGACTTTTTTTTTTTTTTTTTGAAAATAGTAGAATTTTTTTGACCGCTGCTATGATTTGGAATGAAAAAGCTTCAACTTTTAATGGAAATGAAGCATCTATGTCTCGATTTTATTTATTAACTTGCTTCTTAAAGATGATTCCCCCACCCCCAAGAAAAAGAAAAAAATAGATGAATTTTGTGGGGTTTTCTCATTTCTTATTTACATTTTATAGGTCAAGAGTGAAGAGGAGTGTATTAGATGCTTTTGACATAAGGCTGATTATATTTTGCCTTTCTTATTTATTTATTTGTAGAAATTGTTTGACCAGGTGAAATTATTGTGTAGAATGGGTATTTAATTTTAGCTCCAAGGTACAATGTGTCAATTTATTGCTTGTTATGTTGTAAATGTATTTAGCTTAATTCAAGTATTTTAATAGTTGTCTTTGTGTCTGATGTGCTCAATTTTTTTTTAATTTGCACAGATGGAGTTCATTTGGAGAAGCTTTCCTCAAACAATATGCTTAAGATCAAATTCAAGTGTTTCAAGCTTTTACTTAGTTGGATGACATGGATGTAATAACTAGTTCTTAGCTAACTTTAGATTTTTAGTACTCTTAATGTGCTTAGATTTTAATATAGACTTTTTTTCTTTTGTTTTTATTTTGAAATCAAGGATTTGATGTAATTGCTATGGCATAATTGTGTAGCTTTGAACTAGAAAGTTTTAATGTGACAATAGATTTGTAAGAATTATGGCATCTTCTTTGAATGATTTTTTGTTCCAGTTTTATCAATAATTACACAAATAAAAAGTTTAAAATAAATGGTAATATATGTAAATTTTCAAAAAAGAAAAAAATAGACGATGTAAACCGTTGTAATAATTATGTTGAGCAAAGAGACCATCTTACAAGATTAAGTGGTCTTTTTAGTTGAACTAAATAGACCACTTATTTGCCTAAGTGGTTTCTTCGTAGAGTAAAAGATACCACCTGATTCAAATAAGTGGTCTTTTTTCCTTCTTTTCTAGTTCCTCCATACAGCACATAAGTGACCACTTATGTTAAATAGTGGTCTTTTATTTTATTTAAAAAATCACCTCTAAAAAGTGGTCTCTTCTACAAAGAGACCAGTGAGCTAGAGACCACCTCATGGGTGGTCTTTAAGGGCATTTTTAGGGGGTCTCTTTACACCTTTTTGTAGTAGTGCATATGCTGAAAATGTCCAATCAAATTGAACACATGTGGCCCAACTGGCTTACCTTTCACCAACTTACACTCCAGAAGCTTGCGGTTCGCCTCGAACCTTTCCAACCTCGCATGTTTCTGAAACATGGATTTCAGTTGTTGGATTATTGTGTAGGCATCCATCCCATCAAAACGTTTTTGAAGATCAGGATATATACAAGCAAGCATAAGACATGTGACAAGGACAAATTGTCTACAAGTGTCTGCCGTTAGCCCTTTCTGGCGAGCATTGGCGGGCAGTTGAGGAATAGGAGTGTTAAGAATACTTTCTTTTCCCTAATTCCCTCATAACAATTCTCAAATTCCTTTCCCAATCTAGGAAATTATCAACATTCGATTTTTCACTTTTTTTCTTATCAAGGAAACCGCGCAAGTTAAAGACAGAGTTGTTACTAGACATGATTGCTACAACACATAATAATGCAAGAATTCAATTAATTGTTTATCAATGGTAGAAATTGAACAAATTTAATAACTACTAAACCTTATTGAAAATAAATCTCCCCGTTGAATAAAGTAATAACCAAGATCACCTCCCACTACAATCAAACGGATTGTGGCCCTGCCTTTGATTTATAGTGATTGAGGTAAATAATTTTTTTACTAATTATAACTTCTTATAACTCTTGGTAGACAGGACAACAACTCCTTGTTAATTTCCTATCTCTTAGCTTCAAAACCCAAAATTGAGTCTTTTGATAGTCTTGTTAAGTTAAACCAAACATTGACATGTAAGTTTCAAAAAACCTACCCCGCTGTCCCGGGATAAAATGAGCCTGCTGTGGCAAAATATATTTCTCACTAAGGCTTCATGATGTTGTTCGGAAAAGCAATTAGACTCAATATTACATTTTGGGGACTTAAGTTTACTATGTTGGTTAATTAAAAGTGGACACATAATATAAATAACCATACATATAAACTTAAGCAAGCATTTAGACATAATAAATGCATAAATATAAGCATATTTAAAAGTAATCCTAGTATAGCCCCTAAACCTAGGTGTTGACTTGTTACTCTCAAGATCCGAAAACGGGGCATAACCATGAAAAGAGTAATTAAAAACAGATTTTAAATATTTTAAGTGAGATTTTATGCTAAATCTTTATCAAACATAAAATAAAAAATAAAATCAAAATAATGAATCCAAATTGCCAAATACTCCCTCCGTCCCATAATACTCTTGACACTTATCAATGCACGTAGTTTTAGATGATAATGTGTTGTTTGGTTATCAATTGTTATTTTATTGAAAAGTAGATGTGATAGGAGTTAGTAGTTAGTAAAAGTAGTATTATTTTATTTTAAGGAGAGAGAGTGTGGGCCATGGTTAGAGTTGGTGGGTAGTAGGAGTGATATTATTTTATTTGGAGGAGAGAGAGTGTGGGCCAATGCTTAAAGGTAGAAGGATTAAAATAATAGTGGGTCATATCCAAAAATAGAAGTGTAAAGAGTATTCTGGGACAGATGAAAAAGGAAAGTGTAAAGAGTATTCTGGGACGGAGGGAGTAGTAATGAAGCCAGTAAATTAGATTTTTGAACTTTTCAAAACAAACAAAAATTTCGAGCATGATTATAATAAAAAAAAATATTTACAAATTTCCAATCAATTAATATCACCATATTAATTATGCAAATTAATCCATAAATAAATCCCTCCCTTAATTGAATAAAACATAATCAAAATAGCACATGAACATGATCATAAAATATTATGCAAGAGGCTAACACTGATACCACTGTAGCCTATGTAGGAATATAGATGTACATATAGCGGAATTTCAGGAAATAATTTCCTAACATCTATCATAGGATCGCATACATAACATAAATATGAATCATATTATTATGGAATCAAATTTACAACCTTTGTAGCTTGTTTGCTATCGGATTTCAAGTGTTAGAGATCAAACAACACCAATTGTTGTTGACGGGTCGTTGTATACTCGCCAAATATAACCTAATTTATCCAATATAGGATAAGTATAGGGTCGAAATCCACAAGGAAGTAAGGTTAAGTCAAGAGTTAATTAGCTAACTACAATGAGCTAAATCAATTTTTGGGTTTTGATTGAAAGTTTAGCAATGATTCTAAATTCTAATTAAACTAGAAGATTTGCAAAGTAAATCAACGAACAATTAAAGGAGATAAGACAAGGGTAAAGAAACTAGGGGATTAGGGGGATTCACCAACACTCAATCCAAAAATCCAATCATCAAAGCCAAGGGGAAACAAATGGGGGATCACAAGGGGAAAATCACGCACATATGAACTCTAATTACTCTCTCGAGCTAATTAGAGGAGCTTGATTAGTCACTCATGACCTATTCTCATGGCATGAGCAACCAATCTAGCCAAATCAAGCACAACATGATTAATCAAGCTTCCCTAAACTAGAAAATGCTTATTTTCATGGAGATCCTAGTCTAGCAACCAAACATAGTTTATTCCTAGCCTCATCTCTCAATCCTTCACTAGGAATTCCAAATATGCAAGTTAAGTGGTGATCAATCACCCAACAAACCAAGTAAAACAAGTTTGATCAACAAGTTCAACCCCAAAAGTTAACCCCCTAACTTAGATCTAGGATCCAAAGAGTAAATGAAGGTTACATCCCTTCCCCTAGTAAGAAACTACTCACACATTATGGAAATAAAACAAAACAAAGCTTGAAGCCTTGAAATAACTTCATCACCATAACCATGGAAGAAAAAGAGAAAAATGCAAATAATCAACTAATAAAGCAAGATCTAAACAAACAAATCATGAAATAAGCAAGAATAATGGATGGAAAGAAGAAAATAAACAAAGATTACCAACTTTAAACTTTCATTAATGAAGAATGGAGATCCAAAAGCTTCAAACTTCCACTTTTCTCTCTCCTAGGGTTTTGCTCTAAACTTGAATGCTAAAACAAGATCTAATCTCTCTCTAATCTCTAGTTAATAATTGCCTAAGTTAAAATAAGAGGAGTCCCTCTTTTATAGTCATAAGAAATAAATCAGAAAATTACAAAACAGCCCCCGTATTAAAACAAACAAAGTCGCAAAAGCGTTTCCGGAAAAATGACCTGACTCGGGTGGGTGGAATGACCCGAGCTCTCGGGTGACAAGACCCGAGCCCTCGGGTCACATGACCTGGGCGGGTCCAAATGGCAGGAATATTTTTGGTTTCCCAATCAAAGCGACCCGGGCGGGTCTGTGAACCCGAGCCCTCGGGTTTGGAAGACCCGAGCCCCTCGGGTCACTGGGACCCGGCGGGTCTGCTGAAAGAAAGCCACTGTGTTTGTCTGGCTGGACTGACCCGGGCAGGTCCACACACCCGGGCCCTCGGGTCAGCCACTTCTTCTCCTTCTTCTCTTCTTTCGAGCTCCTTGGTGCTCCATTTCTTCAACACTTTGCCTCGGGCTTGTGCATAGACCCTCCAAACGTTCTCCCAAGTCCTGAAATGTAATCAAACACCCAAAGAAAGAGAGCAAGGGAGAAAAAATGCACAAAAAGAAAGAAAAGGAATGAACTTAGCCTAAATTAGCCTAAAAACTATCACAAAAACTATTAAAAACTAAGCATAATTCAAGCATATAAACCAATCATCAAACTCCCCCAAGCTAGATCTTTGCTTGTCCTCAAGCAAAATAGATTAAAACACAAGTAGGAGAATGAAAACTTATTTGAAAGCAAAATGAAGAAGAAAGAGGAGAGAAAAGAAAATGAAAAAGGAAGGAAGGATAAAGAATTTACACTAACTCATTTTCGTAGGAATCACGATTGCATTTAGCATATGCAACAAGCTCTTTAAACCCCTAGATCGCTCTAAAGGGCGAGTGAGATCTCGCGAGGGTTTCCAAAGAGTTTTCAAACCCACAACTCTAGTTTTCATCAACAATTTATTCAATCAAATTCAAGAGTAATGCCCAAGTCAACTATCAATGAAATGGTTCACAAGCAAGAATATGGAGCAACTTTCAAAACAACTAATTTCCAAGTGTACTCATAGGTTATGGGTAGAGAAAGCAACTAATCAAGATTGCAAAAGGACACCTAATTAGACTTTTTACTCGCTCATTAGAGAACACCTAGCTATCCAAAAGATCTATGGCTCTTCAAGTGTTATAGAAGCTCAAACCACTAGTCCACCATCCCTAGACACACAAATATGCCTTAGACTCCACTCTACTCAAAACTTTATAAAAATTAGTACTAAGTGTAGGAGGCATCCACAAATTGACCTCTTTTATTGGAATTCTTCTATTCTTTTTTTTTCACTTTTTTTTTTCATTTTTCACGCCTTTTTTTTTACTGTTTTTGTCTTTTTCTTTTTCCCTTATTATGGGAATTTTTGCTATACAAAATATGAATAACTACTCAATAAAGAGAGACATGAGAACTTGTGGCTTTTTGTACCACTTATTACAAATGAAAAGAAGTAAAAACTAACCTTTTTGTAGAGTTTTGTTTGGGGACAAGATGAGCATATCTAGGGACACTAGGGACCGCAAATTTGAAGCTAAATTTATTCAAGCATGAGCAACATAGTCAAGATTCAAGACTAGACATCCAATCGAGCATTCATTTTGGTTGATTCTAATGCAATCAAGATTAGTCACCTCCTAAAGCACCACAACCCAAGCTCACACTCTTCCAAAAGGAGCCTCTAAACATGTACTCAAAATCAAAGAAAAGAACCCACATATATCATCAACTAGCATCTTCCTTGGGCAAGGAAATGCTTTGTACTTTTCTTTATTCCTCAATTTTTTTGGATTTTCATTTTTTCATGTTTTTTTTTTCATTTTTCGGGAAAAAGAAAAGAAACTAAAGGAAAATATTTTTAGATTTTGAAAATTTGTAAAAAAAAGTAATGTAAATAGATAAAGTATATATACCTCCCCCAAGCTAGCGAATAGCTACTCCCCCAAGCTAGAATAAAGCATTGTCCTCAATGCTTGAACAAGAAGATTAAAGGGCGGGGGGAGGGGAAAGAAACATCCAAACCAACAAGCATATGTTCCACAATCATAAAGCATTAGAGAAAGAGAAAAGGAAGGAAGCTACCGGATAGTAGGTGGGCCGCAAATGACCCAATTTCTCCACTTATAATCAACTTCCTCAAAACCATGATTTGCTTTCCACGTACTATTGAGAATGAGTGTTATTCCAATTATGTACTCAAATCAAAATAAAATAGAGGAGAAATGAGTAAAATCAAAAGAAAGAAAATAAAAGCAATAAATTACGGGTTACTTCCCGAGAAAGACTTATTTAAGGTCTTAAGCTTGACCTTTCAAATAAATAGCAATTCAAAGATCGCAAGAGTTTGTCAAATGCACTAGCACACATTTCCATTCTTATTAAGTATGTAATGACATAATGCAAAGTGAGCATAAAGTACAATGCAACTCAATGAAAATGAGGAGAAGGATGCCTAAAAGAAGGAACAAAAGAAAAAACAAAGAAATAAGAATAAGAATCAAAATAAGAAGAAAAATGAAATGACAAACTCTCTTCAACAAACTCTTTTTTTGTGGCAATCTCACTCTCTTCCTCAACAATAAACAAATTGGGCACTTGAAGGTCAAAAGAGGCAAGAAACTCATCAAGAGGTGGAGTTTTAAGAGATGAGAATGGATATGAAATGGAAGTAGAGGGAATAAGGTCAATCCTTCTTTTAAATGGAATATGAAGGGAAGGGATAGAAACAAGGCTTTCACTAACCACTTCACTCACATCACAAGAGTTAAGAGGGAAGACTTCTTCCACCAATGAGTTATCATCAACAACATTTTCATTATCCATCAAAACTTCAAAATCATTACCAACCACCAAATGAGGTATCTTACTTTCTAATTGACTAAGATTTTCACTCAAGCTAAAATTGGTAGGAGAGGATGAGTGCTCCAAGATGGAAGGAGACGGAGTAAGGCTAAACCCACTAGAGGTAGGGACATCATACTCAAAAAGAGAATGCAAAGATTCACAAACATCTTCACTTTCAACAATATCCTCAATAATGGGCATTTTGTCCTAAAAACCGTACCCTTCATCATCACTACTCCAAAAATCATCATCAAGATCTAGGCTACTCTTTCCCAATTGATTTTCATTTTCAACATCCTTCGAATCAACATAATCAAACTTGAGAATGTCATTTTTGCAACCCCGATTTTCCCTAAGCGAATTCAAACCACTTTTCAATTGTAAAAAGAGATCCTCAATGGGTTTGGAGTCAATTTTAGGGAGAGGCTCATAATTGGCACTAGAATTTGCCCCATTAAGATATCGCTCAAGAGTAAGCTCCAATTCGGATTTCGATGATTCAGAATGCAAGGAACCTTGAAAATCAATTTTGGGGGAGGGATCACAATCAATCATATGAGAATCAATATTGGGGACATGTGACACATCATTGAAATTCATGCACAAATTTGATGAAAATCGAGAAGTAGCATGAATATCATCAATATTGGAATCTACCTCATTACAACAAACATATGAGGGAATATGATCATGCATAATAAGCTCACTAGTAGGAACATTTGACTCATCAAAGAAATTCATGCCAATATTAGAGGAATCATGACAATTTGCATAAAAGTCGGAATCATAAGTGTCCCTAGCTAACCACAAAAAAGAATTCCAAGCTTCATCCGAAGATGTCGCTCGAAAATCACCGTTAAACATATTTTCAATAAGTAATCTCACAAGATTCCCCAATATCATAGCCATGAAGCTTTATAAATTCCCCAAGTCTCTCAAAGTAAACACAAAAAGACTCATTTTCATATTGAGGAAAAGAAGTATTTGCCATTTTTTTTTCCAAAACAATAAGAAAAAAGGAAAAGAATATTCACAAATAGCCTAGACTTATCTAACCAACACGAATCAATGCAAGCCAAAACACCAAAAAAAAAAGAAAAAGACAATTTAGTCTCAAAATTAACCAATTAGCTAATGTTAACCGCTACTTCCCCGGCAACGGCGCCAAAATTTGACGGGTCGTTGTATACTCGCCAAATATAACCTAATTTATCCAATATATGATAAGTATAGGGTCGAAATCCACAAGGAAGTAGGGTTAAGTCAAGAGTTAATTAGCTAACTACAATGAGCTAAATCAATTTTTGGGTTTTGATTGAAAGTTTAGCAATGATTCTAAATTCTAATTAAACTAGAAGATTTGCAAAGTAAATCAACGAACAATTAAAGGAGATAAGACAAGGGTAAAGAAACTAGGGGATTAGGAGGATTCACCAACACTCAATCCAAGATTCCAATCATCAAAGCTAAGGGGAAACAAATGGGGGATCACAAGGGGAAAATCACGCACATATGAACTCTGATTACTCTCTCGAGCTAATTAGAGGAGCTTGATTAGTCACTCATGACCTATTCTCATGGCATGAGCAACCAATCTAGCCAAATCAAGCACAACATGATTAATCAAGCTTCCCTAAACTAGAAAATTCCTATTTTCATGGAGATCCTAGTCTAGCAACCAAACTTAGTTTATTCCTAGCTTCATCTCTCAATCCTTCACTAGGAATTCCAAATATGCAAGTTAAGTGGTGATCAATCACCCAACAAACCAAGTAAAACAAGTTTGATCAACAAGTTCAACCCCAAAAGTTAACTTAGATCTAGGATCCAAAGAGTAAATGAAGGTTACATCCCTTCCCCTAGTAAGAAACTACTCACACATTATGGAAATAAAACAAAACAAAGCTTGAAATAACTTCATCACCATAACCATGGAGGAAAAAGAGAAAAATGCAAATAATCAACTAATAAAGCAAGATCTAAACAAACAAATCATGAAATAAGCAAGAATAATGGAAGGAAAGAAGAAAATAAACAAAGATTACCAACTTTAAACTTTCATTAATGAAGAATGGAGATCCAAAAGCTTCAAACTTCCACTATTCTCTCTCCTAGGGTTTTGCTCTAAACTTGAATGCTAAAACAAGATCTAATCTCTCTCTAATCTCTAGTTAATAATTGCCTAAGTTAAAATAAGAGGAGTCCCTCTTTTATAGTCATAAGAAATAAATCAGAAAATTACAAAACAGCCCCCGCATTAAAAAAAGTCGCAAAAGCGTTTCCGGAAAAATGACCCGACCCGGGCGGGTGGAATGACCCGAGCTCTCGGGTGACAAGACCCGAGCCCTCGGGTCACATGACCCGGGCGGGTCCAAATGGCAGGAATATTTTTGGTTTCCCAATCAAAGCGACCCGGGCGGGTCTGTGAACCCGAGCCCTCGGGTCACCAGACCCGGGCGGGTCTGCTGAAAGAAAGCCACTGTGTTTGTCTGGCTGGGCTGACCCGGGCGGGTCCACACACCCGGGCCCTCGGGTCAGCCACTTCTTCTCCTTCTTCTCTTTTTTCGAGCTCCTTGGTGCTCCATTTCTTCAACACTTTGCCTCGGGCTTGTGCATAGACCCTCCAAACGTTCTCCCAAGTCCTGAAATGTAAACAAACACCCAAAGAAAGAGAGCAAGGGAGAAAAAATGCACAAAAAGAAAGAAAAGGAATGAACTTAGCCTAAATTAGCCTAAAAACTATCACAAAAACTATTAAAAAGTAAGCATAATTCGAGCATATAAACCAATCATCAGTTGTCCCTCTACTTAGTCCACGAGCACCAATGAATTCCCACGTTTGCTAGAATGGAAGAGGATGAACATATTTCACTCTCTTGCGACGGATTTTTCAAGGAAGAAGAATATGGTTTCTCTCTCTTCTTTTCAGTTTGAAAGTTACTAACTAACTGATTTTTCTCCTAAACCCTATTATTATAACCCTTTATAATAGTAGGAGAATAGGTTTAGTGAGAGACCAAGTCCAACCCTAATTTTTCTCCTAAACCCTAGTATTTTTAACCATGGTTAGCTTTGGGTTTGGTTCATCCTTGACTTTTCTTTGGGTACATATCATGCTTACATAGACTAAAATGATCTTATCATTGTAGATTGATGTATATTTATCCGGTGGTAAATTATATGAAGCGCAAATGTTGACGTGTGATTTTTGTTATAATATGCTAAGAATCAACTTAGCTTGGACAGATTGTAGTGCTAAAATGGAGAAATTAAGGGAAGAAGATGAACTTTGATTGATTAATAGCAGAAAATATAATAAAAATGTAAAGATATTCAAGCTTTCGAGAGGCTTGATTCTCTCCCAATTGAACTCTTAAAAGCTCACCCAAATTCTCCTCTATTTTCAACATGCCTTTCACACTCTATGTGGCTCTATATTTATACTACTTTCCTAACAAACAAACCAACTTATTCCCCAAGTAAACTAAAGAGATACTATCTAAAATACCCTTCCCCTATAATATTAGTTCTTAGCATAATATTGCAACAATCAAGATCAAGTCTGATGCACCTCTCTCAGCTGCAAAAATGAGATATATTGATGATACTTTAGCAATTGATTCAAACATGTCGGGTGCAAAGTTGTTGCACGAAGATGAAGAAGCTTGTTCAACTCGGTATAACCTGTATCCGGGTGAACCTGTAATAGCTTTAGCTCGTTACAGTGAGGAACCCCATGAGATTACGGCTGCTCCTGGTTTATTCAGGTGTGCGTTAATTGTTTTATTTAACATATGATTATTCGTTTGATTTATCATACTATTAGATCTTTGACTTACTTTATACTTTGAAGTTTCGTATTATGGTTTCTACTGATGGTCATGCTGCACTTTGGGGATATTAGTTTGTATACAAGACGCATGTCTAGTGCAGCATGCTGTCTTTCTAGGGCGTGTTTTCATTTTCTCATGTGTGTTTCGTTTTCTTTATGGATCAGTTGTGATGATGTTTCTCATGATTGCAAAGAGTTTTTCAGCACAACATGCCCAGTGACAAAGGTAAGTACCCTGCCCATTCTCACAAGACACCTTAACCATAACCTTTGTAAAGTGGGTAATGTAGAGCATATGTTTTTTCATGTAGTTTTGCGTAATGATGACACAATCAAATTTATCTGTTGTGTGACATGAATGTTTGCCTCATTGTATTGACAACAGGAGTTTTTGTCAGGCTGCTGTTGGGGGACCCGTTGTCAATTGTTATGGAGAAGTCATTGGAGTCAACTTCGTCGTATGCCCATTTAATACATTTTTGCCGATAAATATAGCATTGAAATGTTTGGAGGATCTGAAGAAAAACAGGTGATGATAGAACCTAAGTTTTTGAAGAAAAATGATGAGTATGTATATGACATGTTCATACAAACATGTCTTAGTTTCGGATAGAGTCCTCATTCCCTAGAATCATGGACATGATGCACGTATGTAGTGAACCAGCTCAGATTAGTGACCAAACAGAGAGAGATTATGGATAGAAAATTGACTTTGAGGTTGGAAGATAAAGGATTAAGGCTAAAACAAGCAATAGATGACTGAATTAATGCTAATCTAGGTGACTAACCAATAATCATCAATTACAACCTCGCCAATCTTTCGAGAGGAATGGCACTCTCAGAAGCTACAAGCTCCTAATTAATTTCCACAATAGTCTAACATGTTTTTCCCTTTCCCTACTGTCCTCTCTTTATATCAGATTTGCCTACTCTCTCATCTAATAAACTAGTTGCCTTCCTCCTCAAGCTAAAAATGACAACTAATTTGTATTACCAAAAGTGCCCCTCACCCCCTAGCCCAGTCTATTACAAAGTACATGTACCGAACACAACAGACAACACCCATACTGCTGTACTATGGAAGTGTTTTTGTCTTTGCTGATTTAGCTATGGCTGATTTTCTACAACGGGACCATGCCACTGCCATGTGGTCCAATGTGCAAACCCATGTTTTGCTGCTGACATTTTTTTCTTAACATCATCTTTTGGAAGTTCAGGCCTTGAGCTAAGCCACTACACACTAGATTTCCGTGTTCAAGAACGACGGAATAAGCTGAAAATTAACTTCTTAATTACTTTGTAAAAATGAACTCATTGAGTAGCCCTTTTTTCTCCAAGGGTACCTGATCTATGTGCAACAGACTTGGAGCCTGATAAGGCATGCATCATGGCAGTACCTACGATTTTATCATAACAAACTGAAGTGTTACTAACTTCTTATGATATAGTGAAAATATTTATTTCTTTTCCATTTAACATATTGGATATCAATGGAACAAGTGCTTTGAATAGGTTGCTGGGATAGGAAGTGAGTAGGTGAATTAATTGCCACTTTTATGTCTCACAGGCAAGTTCAACGGCCTTGGCTTGGAGTGGATGTAGCTAATCTTTACACTGCGAACTTAGAGAAGTTGGATGAATTGACTCGGAAGTTCCCTCATGTAACAAAAGGAGTTGTAATTGAACAGGTTTGATTCTTCTGCATGTCATAATGTCATGGTAAATATTTCATGTTCGATTTTGGCAAGTAACCAAGTTTTAGCATAAACCTTCTGACTATTATGCAGTGCACACAAAAAGGGCCAACATAGTACTACTTGTGGTTGGTTATATTGATGAAACTTTAATCATCTCTGCATTAGGTTTTCATGGATTGTTGGAAGAAACTTAGGACCTAGATAGAGATAGGGCCTATTTAATTATTGCACGGCCTAGGATCTCCACTTCATCTGGGATCCTGCAAACAATGCAAATATTGGCATTAGTAAATAGTAATTAAGGGGAATTTGGTTTATTGAACATTAAGAGGGATGATTCCTAATTTTCCTTGGGGCCTCAGTTCTCTTCTGAGCTATAACAAGCATACCTAAGTCCTTTGTCGATTATCTAATTCCGTGAAATTACCAACAAATTAAAAAAAAAGTAGCACTTTGAGAAAGAACCCTGATTCCATGGCGGAGCTTATTAGTCCATTGCTAAAGTTTCCAACTTCCAACTTCAACTTCAACTTCAACTTCCTATCCCATCATTAGATGCTTTAATAAATACCAGTTATGGGCTATGATGCATGAGTACGCCTCCCAGGCTCCGTTTCCGTGCACGGTGCCTGGCACGTCTTGGGTACGGTACGGATTCGCTCGGGGATTCGTACCCGTAACGAATCCAGTGGGTCGGGTACGTGGGTTGCTTTTGGGGACGGATGGGCCGACTTTGGTTACGGGTTGGGTACGTTTTTGAGGGTAAAGCCACGTACCCAGTCTGGTATGGGACGTTTTGAGCGAGCAACCTTGTTCGAGGATAGAGAGGGAAGTTGGTGAAGGGAAGCATAATGAATGGAGTTGCGCCATTTTTGAAGATGTGGGAGAAAGTTTTAATGGAGGTCACTGTGATTTTTGCGGGTAGAGAGAGATAGTGGATAAGGAAGGTAATAGCCTAAGTAATAGGTATCCAAAGATATTTTTTCTGATTTTTTTTTTCTTTATTTTCTGTTTTAATTTGTCTCTCTCTCTTCACTTCTTCTGTTCTTCAGTCTTGAAGCACGTGAAAAGTAATGTTGTGAGTACAGTTGTCCAGCACCTTTTTCTTTTTTATAAATATAGTTGTACTGCTTGGTTTGCTGTGCACTACTTATCTAGGGAAGTCAAGTAGTCAACTAATTACTATACTTCTTTTCTTCCTTTTTTTTTTTTACCTAAATTAAGCTTATATTTTTTATAGTATTCTTGAAAGGAAAAAAGCTTATTAATTTATATTTTTGCATCTATATCGTTTAATTTTATTTTATAAAAATTAAATTGAGATTACAAAATACTAAAATGTATTAAAAATTTAAGATAATATTATTCATTAAATGTATTATATTTTTTTATTATTTTTCTTTTGCCCGAATCCAAGCCGTACCCGTTTTCGGAAATTTTAATTTTGCCGTTTTCCGTCCCCGTACTCGTACCCGTATCCGTCCCCGTACCCGTATCGGTGCTACCATAACAATTGAGAATCAAACATAATCACAAATCAATAAATTTTTAGGGATAGACTATCCATCAAGTATCAAGTAAAAAAGAAACCTACCTAATCCATTTACCTTATCTACATCGATGGGTTTCTGCCAAACCGTAATAAACTCAATAGGAATGTCACACTTTAATGCATTTGCATTGAAACTTATCTTTTATTTTTCTGCTGCAATATGTTAAGTTAATCTAAAACATTCTAGTCCATATAATTTGACAGTCCTCTCTTCTCTCCTTTTTGCAGGTTAAAAATAGTAGAGATAGTACTTGCTTGAAAAGGACAAACGTAACAAATGCATTACCTGAACTTATCTTCCTCCTTGCTTTACATTTATTGATTTTTTTGTTATTTGATTCTCAGTTGTAGCAATGCTATACGTATCTTGCAGGTTTGCCATTGGACTTTTTGGTCGGCTAGGACAGGGCTTAAGGCAAAGGTTATACTTGAAAATGTAAGCAAAGTTACATGTCTGTGCTATCTCTTTGTCTATCAAGGGAATATAGCTCTACCTTCTGAGTTTCTTGTTTCGGTTTCCTATTAGTGACTAAATTGCTCTACCATGTGGTTTTTCTGTTAGTTGCAAGTTGCAATTAATGATAAACGGGGGCCGTATGTTTTTATATTCAATTATTATTTGATGTAGTGTGAAAATGTTATTAGGAATTAAAGATTTATTCATCTCCTCATTTAGTATTTTACACATCTTTGTCATGTAAAAATCTTATTTCTGTTAGCTATTGCCACACATCTAGTGCTATAAGCTATCTAAATCAACTAATACATATTGCAATGAGGTATCATTAATTAGCTATTGCCAAACAAGATAAGCTAAAACAATATTAAGTTTGTAATATCTTGAATACATAATAGAACTTGATATGATTGACTATGATCCTTGTGGTGAACTGCAGATGTTTTCAAATCTCTTTGGTTGGGAGGAGGGGGGATGTAATTGAATTTACTTATGTGATTTTACTCCTATCTAAAACCTTGTTTCTCTCTTGTAATTACGATTTACGAGGGGTTTTGTTATGAGTACATGTGATAGTGCATGATCATGACGCGTATTATCTCTTTTGACGATTGTCAGTAGTGTCTTACTGCCTTTCTTGTTTTAGCATCACTTAGTTGTCCGACAAGTTCATTATAGCAAAATTATGTAGATGCATATTTTTATATTGTATATATGTATATTGCCTACATGAAATATACGAGCCATATGTCTATATTTGTTGATACATGGTGACTTTACTGTGCAGATTAAGAAGAAAAGAAGAATCCAAACAAGGGAGAGGAAGAGGAAGGTAGCACCAAAAAGATCCTTTCACATTTCATACTAGTTAAAATGGGTTAGGGTGCATAGTGGGAGGGCCTTATGAATGGAAAGACAATCTTCATACTTCTATTTTTTGTAGAAAGTAAGAAGTTCTCCTTTCTAGAGTGAGTTAGCGTGGAAGAACAATTATTACTTACTTGTTGCACCTCTTTTCTTAATTCCTTGCACCTAAAATTGGAAGTTAATGTTTGGTAGGTGAAGGGGCCTCCCATAAGTTACGTTACTTGGACACGGTATGCGTATAGACGGGTACGGGTATGATCCGAGTATCCGGTTCGGTAATTTTAAAATTTTAGGATACGGGACACCGGGCCCTAATGTTGGATACGGGTAGGGGATACGGCATTTTTAAATTTATTATATATTATTACTTGTATTTTATATATGTGTTAGCTAATTCCCTAAAGTGGTTTGATCGATGTTCTTTATTTTAAAGTGGAAATATTGTGCGTGCTGAGATACTACTTACACTAAATCTAATATAAAGGAGCCCAAGCTTTGTAACAAGACTAGGTTAAAAAGCCCGATATTAGGCCTTGAAGCAGCGTTAATTTTAAAACCCTACAAAAGAAAGCGACGAAGCCGACAAAGAAAAAATAAAATTCAATGATGCCGTTTGTACTCCTAAAAAGAATTCACGCGAGCGAGCCGCTATGAGAAGGAAGAGGGGAGAGAGGGAAAAAGGAGGGGAGAGAGAAAAAAAAGGAAAACTAGTGGAAAAAAAAGAAGCGGCCAATTATCACGACTCATCGACCGCAAAGCTTTCATGTAATTGCCCTGGCGGGAGAAGACATAACTTTAAGCTGCCCCAAATATCCGGTCTGCGAGCTATTGTGGATCTTACCCTCATTATACATCTAGGGTTTCCTACTCCTTTTACTTTTGTCGTATCCGAGTGTAACCCTAAGTATCCGACCGAGTATTTCGTACACAGTATCCGTGTCGGGTCGTATGACATTTCTGTGGTACGCCTTGGTCGAAATGCCGTGTCCGAGTATCATAGCCCATAAGTTAATTGATCCATCCTATAGAATAAAGTGTAAACACTCCATAAGAATAACAATTTAAATGTAGGAGCGAATTGATATTAAAGAAGGAACCCAAGTGGTCATTTCGTTGTTTGTTTGAGGAGACCGTTGAAAGTGCGTATCGACAATGTTTAAGACGCCTTGTCTCCCTCCATCTTGAAAGATGACAAAACTTTGTTGTCCTAAAACATAGTTTAATTACTAACCATGAGATCAAAGTTTGCATCAAGAAATACAAAGTTGAGGTATATTGCCATTTTGGGTGTAATAAATGTACTAATTTACATGTATTTTGGGGACATAGAAATTCTTATATGTTGGGTTCATTGAACAGGGTAGGAGAACCACCTAATGCATTTTGGACATGTGAGATGGAGACCAAGTGTTCACTAAGTTGATGAGCGGCAAGTGATGGGATTGTAAGGGATAGGGAAATACCTAAGAAACTTAGATGAGACCGAGGGCGATTGAAAGTGATGGAGTCTACTTGAGATTTAAGAAATTATAAGGAAAGAGCTAAGGAAACTTAGATGAGGGTGATTGAAAGTGATATGAGTCTACTTGGGAATCAGCAAATTTGTGGCATGGAATAGGGCGGGAAGTGGTGGGAGAGACTTGCTTAATGCTAATGATACGACTTGAATTTATAATTATTGCTTTCAATTACTTTTTAATTTACTCCTTAGGTTTCCATGATTTTCCTGTTTAAAGCATTTTCTTCTTGCTGCCTGTAGAAGGTTCACGAATTAGTTATTCGTTTTTCTTCACATTTGTTTTCTCTCTTTTACCCCGTAGATAGAGAACTTTGTGTCTTATAATTTTATCCTCACCTTTGGGTTTTCTCCCTTACACCATTCGTTTTTTGGTTCTTTTTTTTTTCCCGCCTGTCTTACTCCTCACTTTAATTCCTATCTATTCTTTGTTACGCTCTCTGCTATTCCTGACTGTTATTGTTTCATTTGTCATGGAAACGATTTCTTATGACGCATTTATGTTAGCCGAGCCCAAATCAATTTGAGATGCATGTTTTCATGTGGGACAAGATGTTCCATGGAAAAGTAGGATAAGAACATATGAAATATGAATACTTTTTTATGTTATGAATGAGAAAGTGACTACAAGAAAATTTCAAGTAGCATAGATAAAGAAAACGATAATCCTGTTCGAATACGACCCAATAACTTTATTCCATTCATGAAGTTCAAGGCCTACAACCTAACCCCAATCCTTAAACATTTCTATAAAAATTCTATTTCTTAATCTCTTTTGGATGGAATTATGGAATAATCTTTGATTTCAAGAGCATGACACAATAATTCATATATTTAGCCAAAACCATACTTTATTGCCCTATACATCCGATTCACGCAACCGCCTCTAACTTCTACATAGTCCCAGTGTTGGTTGTGATTGTCACACCATTTTCAAAGCATTAAGAAAGAAATAGAAAAGATACATAATACCGCTCGATGACAAAGCTCAAGTGGCACTATCCGATCCCCAATGCTTTGACGTCATCACGAACATTTCCGTTTTTGGGTCAAAAGCACGAGACAATATTAAAAAGAGAAACAGTGGAGTTAGGTCACTTTCGTGACACCATTCTGGTTATCCCTAGCATAGGTAGCGGGAACATGATGGATTGGACTTAAAACTCTTGTTTTCTTAATGCTTTGTAAGTAGCTACTATTTGGAGTCAGAAAGGATTGCAATGATGAGACGTGGATACTGCACTCCAAAATGTGGCCGTCGCGGCCGGGATGCGGGCGCATATGAAGGAAAGCCAATTGGGCCAATATTAAAATCATGTGTCACGACATGACCTGCATTATGTGCCTTTGTGCAAAAGTAATGAGTATCAGGAATCATTATCACGCCACGAGTTGCATTCTTGTTGAAAAGCCAGGTAAAATTCACTTTGTGTAAAAGCGTGTTAAGGGGGCAGGAAGGGGAAACACATTTAAGAGAAAGGCTCTTTATTCCTGAGCAAGAAGCTTATAAGCTCAAATGCAAAGCGAAATGTAACCCATCGTATTGGTTGAATATTGGGGTTCACCAGTTAAGTCCTAATTGAAGGTTTAGAGTAGGACTTTGAAGTTTACCGATACGCCTGGGTTATACGATGTTCTTGGGGCATTTTAGGTGCACATTGCTAAGGGATTTGTTCAGCATTGGTGTAAGGTTTGCGCATCTAAATCATGTCGCTTAGCGAGAAGTTCGGAGTTTGCGAGGAGCAGGTGGTGTTAATGTCATGCATTCGAGGCTTCCCAGGTGAAATGCATTTGAGGCGAGCATGGCAAGCCACAAGCTGCTGGGCCAAGCTCCATCGCAAAGCCCAACCTCGCGCCATCCAAAGTAGACACGCAAGGCATACCCAGCGAGCCAGCATCGCCACGCCCACCCAGCGACGGCAACAGTCGCCGCGCTGACGCGCGCAGCTGCATGCAAGACGGGCGCTTCCTGGGCTGCTTATGACGGCACACTTTGCCCAGAGGCGCCCAGCGCCGCAGGCTGCGCGACTCAGGGAGGCCCAGCCGCACTCGCGACCCTGCCGGCGACTGCGATGCCCGTCGCGGCCAAGATGCTTGGCTCGAAAGAAATGTCGGTTTGGCGAGCTGCGATGACCGGCGACCTGTGTTCGATTGAAGCGCTTCGCGACTCGGACCTAAATTCGGCGGGGCCACGATTTTGTAGGGGGGTTTAAATGCTTCCTAAAACCTAATTTTTTGTGGGGAGATGAAGAGAAGTACGAAGAGGAGAGAGTTTGAAATGTAGACCTTGGAGTGAGAGCTGGCTTGAGGGAGAAGCTCCTACTCCTCATCCTTCCCCTTCTTCATGATTCTCTTTTCATCTTTCCTTCTTCGTTCCTCTTTGTTCTTCCATTTCTATTTCTTTGTTTTTCATTTCCTAGTTTTAGTTTTTCATTTCTTAGTTTAGTTTTTTAGGGTTTCAATTGTGGATTTTGGTTTTTGCTATCGGATTGCCTTGAGGCTTTAACTGTCTCTGGATCAAATTAACATGAAGCTTTAACCGTTATTGTGGAGATCTTTTCCTCTGTCTTTCTCTTTTCCCTTGATCATGGTTCGAATTTCTATGCTTCATGATTTATGATTGTTGCATAATTATGCTAGGAACGTTACTAGTTTGATTGTGTGATTAATCTGAATGCGGACTGGGTGAACTAGAATGGGATTGTTGTTTATTCTTTTAACAATTGGTAGCAAACTAGGGAGTAATTTAGATGCCGATCATCTAGGTTATTTCTTAGGGAAATTGAATCAAGCGTTTCGAATGTTTATCGCGTGCACTGACGTTAGCAATGCATGTGTGGTTCTCTGTGTTTATTGGCTGCCATGGGACAACTTGGGCTGGAGATCGGACAGGTTATCCTTTAGTTGGGGGTTTATAGTACGCTGATATCGTGCTATTTGACTAAAAGAATAAGGCTTATAACAGGAGACACTCAGAACAATAGATAATTATGGAAATAATTAGAGTGGATGTTCAATGATCGATAATGAATTGAAGTGGATGTTAATCGGATTCAAGATCTTTCCATAATTGATTTCTCGTTTGTTTATATGCTAGTTAGTTTTAGTTTGCTTAATATCAACTTGAAACCCTTTTGTAATTATTGTTTAGGTTTCGGCCCCGCCAGCTTAATCGGGTTTCGAATCACGGCGGGCCTCAAACTGCGTCCCTGCTTTGCCTCATGGATAGGCCCCTACTTCCACTATACTACCTTAAATAGTAGGTGAAGAGTAGGAGAAATTTACATCTTTGCCCTGGCCGGGTGCGGTGGCCCAACGACGACACCATCCGCGCCCGCCCATTTACTGAAGTGTTCAATCTGGTTTTTTGTTGTAATGTCACAAGATCATGATTTTGGGAGAGAATGATTTGAGTCTAAATTTGAGACTCAACAAATTGCTCACTCGTAAGGTATGGACTATAAGAAAGTGGACAAACTTTGATCAGGAAGTTGGAAAGGGTGAGTGAGAAGTAGAGGATATAGTAAATAGATCAGACCTTGTTGTTGCAAAATGAGTGGAGCTGAAGAATGATCTTTTCTTGTGACTTTTTTTTGAAGTGCTGGGATACATGGGAGCTAATATCCAGTTGGATGTGCTAACTTCAAAGTTATCTAACATGAACATGGGCGTCAATTAGAAGTCTTAATCTGTTTTGCTTATATGTGTCTCATACTCTCTACGTAACAACATTTAAGGAATTGATTCATATGTTTGTTTGCATCGAATTAGTTGTGCTTATGGTTACTTTTGGAGCTTCATCTTATCGTTAATTGTAGTTGGACCTACGGATACTTCAAAGAGACCTTCGTGGGAAATGAAGTTTATTTTCTGATACGTTCATGTGATACTGTTTTCTAGGAGATGTATGAGCCCCTTAGACTCTCAGAACTCCTCTGCGTTCTCCGTCCATGGTTTTGTTCTAAATAACGCAAACATTAGTTTATGTGAGATAACCTACAACGTTGCGATATAATGATTGCGACTTTAAAGTTCTCCTTATCTAAATCTCTGGCAATTTCCCCTTTCAATTTGAATATTCTGTTGACTTGCTTCATTTGGATAGTGCTGAGAACACTTAGGAAATATAGGTATCTCCTTCCTTTCCTTATGGATAGCAAGTCATATATTGTAAATTTACAACCTTAGGTTAGAGCTAGTCAATTTGAATATTCTGTTTGATGGTTAGTTGATATTATTCCCAACATCAGAATGTTTGAATCTATACAAGCAAAAATGTCGTTCTAATGAGGAGCTAAATGTAGTAAAGAAAATCTTAGTGTTAAGGTGTAAGTATCTTTGTACCTACGAGACGGGTTTGGAGAAAATTGTTGTAATTTGGTGCACCTTCACAATTTGTAAGGGTAAGTGGAGAAAAATCTTAGCGTACCAACGAGATGCCTTTTAGCATCTAATATACTAATATTGGGTAAATGGCCTATATTATTTTACTCTTGAAAGGATTCCCTTTGGATAATTGGTAATGAACTCTTGATAACTGAATCGTAACCCCCTAGATAATGAGTATTGTAACTCGTGTTGTTATGATCAATTTAATGGGTATCTTATTTTATGTTCATTATTTTGAATCGTAATCAAGCTATTGATATTGGATTGGTTGTAGGTCAGGTCTCTACCGTAGACTCGGAGTGGAAGGCGAGACCTCCTTCTAGGGACCAAGTCATTAGTGAGATACAACTTATTTGATCTCCTATCAAAATAATCTTAATTCACCCTTTTCGGCGTTTACTCTTACATAAAGTTCTTGTTTTGTCAATTTAAAAGCAAGGGATGGCATTCGGGGAGTGAACAAAATTCAAATTACTTAAATCTATGCCAGCATGGTAGGATGTGTTGCTTGAAGGTTTAATGTTACCAAATATGGATTATGTCGGAACACATGACAAGGCAATCCCAATCATAAATTCAATGAGCCTTCCATTAATTTCCCTGCTTCCCTAGTTTGCTTATGATAGCTTACCCATTGTTGTAGGGAAAAGTTTAGGGAAATGGTTTAGTCCTACGTGGAATACTTTTATATCTTCAAGATTGTGCCATCAAAGGAATACTTTTATATCTTCAAGATTCTTCCAATCGAAATGACACATGTTTAGGGACAGTAATATGTAGCGTACCTGCGTTGTCATTAACATGATTATAGTAGTTTGTCTACCCCTTTTTAACGGTGTTTTTCCACCTTTCTGTTGCAAGAAATTCAAAGATTTTGGCCTCAACGGTTCTTTAATGCATGAGTCTGAGTCGTTTTTACTTTACTGTCCTACTTATGTTTGATCACTTATTTGATCTGTTTTATGTCGTGAATGATTCAAGGGTTACTTGGAACACTATTATTTTACATTATAGCTAAGTGGAATGATTAATATTCATGACATGTCAACTACGATACCCAAAGAAATGTAGTAGCTCTTTTAGTTTTATGAGCACATGGGAATAGTCTGTTTTTTTTTTTCTTCTATTTATTTATCCTAGAAGCCCCTTCTTGTATAGTCCCTTTATGATACTCAATAGTCAAAATTTTGAAGTGGAAACCAAATAAAGCCTGTAGAAACTTTTTCCTTAGTTGTAGACTCCTACGGAGGCAGCAGTGGGGAATTTTTTGTAATTCATAAAAGAAGACATTCGAGCTTAGCACTTTTTAAGTGTTCAAATAATTAACTAATTATCTCTTACTTGTTAATTGGGACTGACATGGCTCGAATCCGCAGCTTCCGCCAAAAAGAGGGCTAGTCTATTACTTAACCAGCGATAGAATAGAAAAAGTAATTTCATTATAATTTGGGGTTTCTTTTCACGGCTAAATTTGGTAGTTTGACCAAAATATCCTAACAAGTCAGTTCCGCCTTTCGTCATGTCCTTACGATTGAGTCCCCGGTTTTGAAGTAGTGTAAAAGAAGTGCTTGGAAGATAAACATCAAGTATAGGAAGGATTTCCTAATGGGATTACCGATCTTCTCAATTTGACTTTCTTGGAGGGGACAAGCTAACCACTTCCTCCTCCATGGCCTAATAAATAGATAGAAAGTGGAAGTTTTAACCAAACTTGGCCCTCATGACTCTATATGAGGTTTGCAGAGAAAGGAGGGAGAGGAAAACCTCTTGATTATAAATCCACCGAGTTTTCCCTTGTACCAAAAGGACTACAAGCCTTTCATGTTGAAGAGTTAGATCTGGGCGCTGGACCTGGCCCACAATAATATTATTAGTAAACCAACACCACTTATTTAACATAATGTACCCCGTAGTTTTCATATAAGAACTTTTTCAAATTTTAAGTTACATAATGTACGCTTACTATTTACCATAAAGTTAATTTTTTTTTAATATAAGAATCCTTTTCTCACATTGGGTTATCATTTGATTAAATTTCCATTTTGGGCATAGGAATCTTTTTTTTTCAATAAAATTAAACTTCATAATTTATATCTATTCATCTTTTATATTTATTTTTTATATAATAATCCCTTTTTTACATAAATCACATGAATTACATGACTGGCCCACACTAATTTTTGTGCACTTTCAAGCCCATATAAGTTTTTTACCATGCTGAAAGGGGACCGCCCATGAAGAATGAATAAATATCAGAATGTTTGCTTTCAAGACAGAAGTAAGGGACGGGGTGTTTTGATCTTTAGCATTATCTCATGAGTTTTTTGTTTTTCGGAGGGGCGGGGGGGGGTAATAAAAAATTCAAGTCATTGTATCCAACCTACTATTTGAGGCTATAATGAAGTTCCTCCTGAAAACAATTCTTGGTTCGGTCTGTGTTAAGGGTATGAACTTTGGCAGTTGTAGACTGGTAGGATTCCGTGAATTTAAGTGGGAACAATCTTTCTTGCAGTCTAGCTGAAAACTTTCAATGGTATCAATTGAAGAAACGGGAGGGGCTGAACTCTGAAGTGAGTTTTAAGCGATGTTGGAATCAGTACAAGCCCTTTTGTTTTTGAGATGAATGAAGTGTTTGAGGTGCAAGTAGTGAACTACAATTGCGAGGAAATGTGACAAAAAATTTGAATTACTTGAATCTTAATTCTTAGGTTGAACAAGGAGCTCAGATTTCATGATGCATGTCTTGGAATAGTTCTAGAAGACGAGAACCACCTATTATTATCGATATTTCTATTATTTAGAGGTTTTCATACGAGGTATATTTCAGCATAATAGTTTTTGATGTGTGGACTTCAGTAGGTAAGTACTTGTGAGCTCCTTCCATATCAGTATGACTGCTTTTGAATCAATTTGTTATTATCACTGTGCATTTTAATGATCCATTTGCACTCTAATCTATTAGTAATAGTTGATTAGTCTTCCCATATTTGCATTGTGGGCCTGAGGCAGGTTGATTCTTCCTTTCCACTTCAAGAGGAGTTTTGGTATCTTTTTGTCAAATTAGTTAAGACTCAATATACATTTTCTTTTCCTTTTGGTGAAAAGTGAAGACTTAATTAATGTATACTTTCTCATAATCATTTAATCACTGGAAAAAAATTATTTTTAGCGCATCAGTTTGTGTTTATGAATATGTACATTAATTCAGAGCTCGCAATCTTTTTATATGCTATCAGTTGCTTGATTTCAACCATCTTATAGAGTGCTTGATATTGTGGTCCCACTCACATGAGCTCTCCCCTCTGTAAAACAGATAAAGCAAGAGTCTCCTGCCAGTCGTGCTGGTCTATGTTCTGATGATGTCATTATTAGATGTGATGGCAAGTCAATTGGGAGCCACCTTGAGGTATTGCATCTGCTCTTCCACGGTTTCATTGACTTAGCATCTGTCACGCCTTTTCTGGATGAATCTGCGTTACAAGAACAACAATAAGCATGGAGTATAATAGTAAAACTAAAATTTTAAGAATGGATAACTCTGCTTCGGCTGATATGAGAATTTTCAAAGATATTTTGTTGAAATAAAAGAAATCATAATTAAGTTTCAGTTTGATATTTTTTGGTGACCAACAATATAAATATGTTATTGTGTTAAGGGTATGTAAACAGCAGATGGTTGAGTTTGATGACATGAGAGATGGAAAATCAAGTCTGGGCAGTAAAGATTTGAACTTATTAATTTGCCTAGGGTATCTGTGCAGGCAGATGGTGGAATTGTATGCTGTGATTGTAGAGAATCAATAGTATACATGGAATGTTATTGTTAGTTTGGAAAATATGACTAAATTGAAACGGTCTTGCTAGAGCTACTCGACCAGAAAGGCTGGCATATGGATACATTAAGGGCTCGTTTGGCTCAAACTACTGAATGGAAAGTGAATTGAATGAGTTAGAGGAGTAGAATGGTGAACAATAACCGTTACTTTTATCGATTGTTTGGTTCAATGAAGGAAAGGAATCATTCAAGCCACCACCACACCAAATCAAATCTAAACCCCAAAAAACTAGGATATGGAATTTATCAAATGATTATTGGAGAAGCTCCCTACCGCAAAAATCCTTCCAAAATGAAAAAAATGAAAAGAAAAAAAAATATAGATTCAAAGTTATGGAATTCAATCACTACAACGTCTACAAGTCTAACTCATTGACCCAAAAATCTAACTTGATACATTACTAATATGAACAGTATAAGCCAAAATAAAAATTCGATATAAAATTTTTGTTTGAAAAAGAAAAAGACTTTTCAGATTTCAGATTTTGAGATATAGTTTCATTTGAAAAAAAACGAAATTTCAGATGTGAAAAACTGAAACCCAATAGTTCATGTGGAAAGCTATTGTTCATGTCGCACCAAATCCAACAAATCCAAAATTTTCAACAACAAAATACAAAATGCTATAAATCACATGCTTACCAAGACAAAATCGATCCTCAAATTGAGAAATTGGAAAATCTTGCCTAATATGTTGCAATTATCTTCACGAAATCATCAATGGAAGATAGAGAGGAGAGGTGAGGTGAGAGAGAGAGAAATGACAGGGACGGGGATTAGATTAGAGAAGGTAACAACTTTGTTACAGCTGGGTGAAGTAAGGTAACAAATGAGGAGATTGGGTTACAACTAAGTAAGGGATTGGGTTTCCATGGGTGTTGAACCAAACAAGTTGAATCGGAAACAAGGTTTTCATTCCGTTTCCAATCATTGTTTTTAGTGAACCAAACATGGGCTAAAATAAAACAAGTTACTAAGATCTGATGTTTGTTTGAAAACTATTCTTCTAGTTTTAATTCTATGTGTTGGTGACAGCATGTGCTAAAGTACTCTTGGGTGTTTTGATCTATGATGCTTCATATGCCCATTTGTCCCCATTACGAAGCTTTTATATTATTAGTTCTAGTTTACAGGAGTTGCTCATCTGCTATATTTTATGTTGTCATCCGTAGAAATCAGCATTATAGAACAGAATTATTTTGTATGTCTTACTAAATTAGAAGTCACTAGTACAATTCTACCAGCTCAGAAAAAAATAGGCAAAGCATCTCTTTGTCTGGACGTACTTTGGTTCCTCTGTGGAGTATCAGATGGTTTCTTGTTCCTTTTTCTAGAAATAACAGTTGATAAGCCTATCTTTAAAGTGAAGGATTTAGTATGGGAAGTACATAATCTTTCGAATACTAAAGCTACTTTTCAGAAGCTGAATGGTGAAGCTCAGAAAATTAAATTCTGAATAGCACAATAATATCCTGCTGGTTAAAGATATAGAGAACCTCAAACGACATAATATATGATGTCATGGTTTTGAGCTTGGTATGAATGTATGATGGAAGACTGGGAGAGGGACATGATTATGTGGTGGATCTAATATATTAAAATATGGCGGGAAATCCGCATCTTAATGTTTTATGAATTTTTGTAACTAACTGGGTAGCTATTGCACTTATATTTTCTTTTTAACTCTTGACGAGGGAGGTCGAGGGAGACATGTGTACTACTGTCTCTGTTAAACGTGAAATAATCCAAATTATAGAGTATAGAGAAAACATACCCCATTGTAGTTTGCCTATTGGACTTTTGATCTGAAGATTTTGTAAAGTGATCACCATTTCTATTATCAACAGTTCATTGAAGCATTATGGAACAAGGAAGGGAAGCCTGTTGAGCTGATTGTGGTGAGGCCAACAATTGGTGAATTAAAGCTGATCGTGACAGTCGGCACCAACCCAAAGATGAACAGGTAAGAATCTTTGAGACTTCGACAGAGTCTGGCTTAACATTTTGAAAGATTCACAAGAATAATTCCAACTACGGTTGGTCTTTGGAAAATAATTATAACTATTGATCATTTTAGAATAATCCCAACTACAAGGGGTGCCTTCTAAAATGATCTCAAAATTCTCAAGTGGCTGGAGATTTGTTTATATGAATGAATTTCATTAAGTTTTTACCTTCCTTAGATCCTTTATTTCTATTCTGCCCTGTCAGGCAATTAGAGCTTTACCACGTGTTTATTTGACCTACTAAACTTGTTATCTGAGGTCACTCGATCATTTGAGAAGATATCTCCCACAGTTAGGATATCTCTAGACGAATGCGTAGTTGGGATTATTACGGAGAAGACTAGCCATAGTTTGGATCATTCTTGTAAATTTTGCCAAAAAGATTAGGAAATATCTCCCAAGGGAATGCCAATGCATTTTCCCTTTATCTCCAAAGATTACTTCTTCAGAAATAGGGTGCTCAAAACATATTCATAAGAGAAGGTAAAAGTCCTCTAAATGAGCTCCTTTAATTTTGCTGGGATAGCTGTGAAGCTCTTCTTGATTGTCTGATTTGAACATATTGGATAACGGTCCATGTTTTGCCTCTCTCTTTGCAGGTGGCATGTCCCACTTGTTGGCTTTCTATCAACATTAGAAGATCGACTAGCTATTGAGAGAAAAGTATGTTTTAACTCTACTCAGGCTGCTATCTACCCTGTACTAATTTGCATTCCTTTGCAACTCAGCAGTTCGTACTTCCATTTCCGTATTTTGCTGACTTCTTGCTTTCTATCTATTTTGTTTGGCTTCCAACTGCAGAGAAAAGTCGGCGAGATGGCGTGACGAAAATTTGGCTGTTAACAATTTTTTATTTATGCCAGAGATCACTGTTTACAACAACTGTCGACCGTTACATCTCAGAGAGTTAATTATGCAAAACTTACTTTGCAGGCCAAGTTTTTCGATCATTAGTTTGTTCAAGTCAGTTCAATACAAAGATGATGTATCAGCAGCTTTTATCTCATAGTCCTTAGAATTCTGATATATAGCATTCTTCCATCCTTTGTACATATATTTTAGGTTGGATGCTTTACCCTTTTTTCAGTTCCTAATAAGATCTATACTAATATTAAACGTGTGAGCGTGTATTGTGGTCCGCTATGTGTCGGCTCATGTCACAGGCTGGTGTGGTGTCATTCTAAATCTGACATGGCAAATTTTGATGCATGTCTTTCAAAAATTATTGTAAGAGGCAAAGACCAATTGTTTAGAAAGTCACAACTCTTCCATCATGCATCCTTTTTTTGTTATCCAATTCTATTTTCAATTGCGAGATTATCTTACCTTAATAATATCTCTAATATGTTATTTACTATTAATGATTCAAAAGTTCACGCTAGAGGTTTTGAAACCTTAAGCTCCTAAGTTAAGGTGTCATAGTTTTATCACTCTTTTTTAAAATACATATATATAACCTTCTATTTTTAACTACTATATTTTACCCCCTTTATTAAAAATATTACTTGGGTAGTCCAATTACATACTTTGATAGTTAGGTAAGTTATTCAATCTATTAACAGCTTTTTTAAGACGGGCTACATTCTCAAAGAATGGAACCGTACCTTGTTGGTCTGTCAAATCCACCTGTGCCCGATCAGTCACTGTAACGTCATTTGTAAATGTGCTTCTAAGTGTAGTCAATTGCATGAAACCCCTCCTCCCCCGTTAGTACTCTAGAAGACTACCAAAGATACTTTTATTCCGTAGACATATGGATGAAAACATTCTCATCTCTCATGAGTTACTCCATACTAGGGGTGTTAATGAGTCAAATGGCTTGCAAACTATTCGAGTTCGGCTCGGTCAAAGATCGGTCAAAGCCTCGGCTCGAGAGGGCTCAACTTGAGTTCGGATCGGACCCGCACCCTAACAAGTCGAGCCCCGAGCTACCTTAACCTTGGCTCGAAAGCTCGCGAACAGGCTTGATAGTTTTTTAGTTACTAAAAATATTTCATTAATGTTTAATATAAGATAAAAAAACTCAATTAATAATCATGGTTAAAAACAGCCATGTCATAATATTTTCAAAGTCGTGATTTTTGGTTTGAATGACAAAGTTGAGATAGCCGCTAAAAGCCCACTTGTATACTTTTTCGCTTCATGGTTTGGGGACAACTAGGGGTTAAGGTGGATCCAATATTTTAAGTTTGGGGGTCTTGAACAAACCATCCAATAAGAACATATTGATTATAATGAGAAATCAAACAATAATTTTATGACGCGCATATCCAAGAATGAGAACCAAGTTAAACTCAAAGTTTATATTGTTCATGTCGCCTATTAGAAAATGCTTTCATTATATTCTTTTTTCACACACCATCTATTGATGATTGGTTTATATGCTTGAATTATGCTTAGTTTTTAATAGTTTTTGTGATAGCTTTTAGGCTAATTTAGGCTTAGTTCATTCCTTTTCTTTCTTTTTGTGCATTTTTTCCTCCCTTGCGCTCTTTCTTTGGGTGTTTGTTTATATTTCAGGATTTGGGAGCACGTTTGGAGGGTCTATGCACAAGCCCGAGGCAAAGTTTTGAAGAAATGGAGCACCAAGGAGCTCGAAAGAAGAGAAGAAAGAGAAGAAGTGGCTGACCCGAGGGCCCGGGTGTGTGGACCCGTCCGGGTCAGCCCAGCCAGACAAATACAGCACCTTTCTTTCAGTAGACCCGCTCGGGTCTGGTGACCCGAGGGCTCGGGTTCACAGACCCGCCCGGGTCGCTTTGATTGGGAAATTTTCATGATTCCCGACATGTTGACCCGCCCGGGTCATGTGACCCGAGGGCTCGGGTCATGTCACCCGAGGGCTCGGGTCATGTCACCCGAGGGCTCGGGTCATGTCACCCGCCCGGGTCGGGTCATTTTCCGGAGACGGTTTGCGACTTTGTTTGTTTTAATGCGGGGCTGTTTTGTAATTTTCTGTTTTATTTCTTATGACTATATAAGAGGGACTCCTCTTATTTTAACTTAGGCAATTATTAACTAGAGATTAGAGAGAAATTAGATCTTGTTTTAGCATTCAAGTTTAGAGCAAAACCCTAGGAGAGAGAAAGTGAAGGTTTGAAGCTTTTGGATCTCCATTCTTCATTTATGAAAGCTTAAAGTTGGTAATCTTTGTTTATTTTCTTCTTTTCTTCCATTATTCTTGCTTATTTCATGCTTTGTTTTTTAGATCTTGCTTTACTTATTGATTATTTGCATTTTCCTCTTTTTCCTCCATGGTTATGGTGATTAAGTTATTTCAAGCTTGATTTTGTTTTATTTCCATAATGTGTGAGTAGTTTCTTACTAGGGGAAGGGATGTAACCTTCATTTACTCTTTGGATCTTAGATCTAAGTTAAGGGGTTAACTTTTGGGGTTGAACTTGTTAATCAAACTTGTTTTACTTGGTTTGTTGGGTGCTTGATCACCACTTAACTTGCATATTTGGAATTCCTAGTGAAGGATTGAGAGATGAAGTTAGGAATAAACTAAGTTTGGTTGCCGACTAGGATCCCATGAAAATAGGCATTTTCTTGTTTAGGGAAGCTGATTAATCATGTTGTGCTTGGATTTGGCTAGATTGGTTGCTCATGCCATGAGAATAGGTCATGAGTGACTAATCAAGCTCCTTTAATTAGCTCGAGAGAGTAATTAGAGTTCATATGTGCGTGATTTTTCCCTCGTGATCCCTCATTTGTTTTCCCTTGGTTTTGATTGTTGGATCCTTGGATTGAATGTTGGTGAATCCCCTAATCCCCTAGTTCTTTTACCCTTATGTTATCTCCTTTACTTACTTGTTGATTTACTTTGCAAATTTCTAGTTTAATTAGAATTTAGAATCATTGCTCAACTTTCAAAAAAACCCAAAAATTGATTTAGCTCATTGTAGTTAGCTAATTAACTCTTGACTTAACCCTACTTCCTTGTGGATTTCGACCCTATACTTATCCTATATTGGATAAATTAGGATATATTTGGCGAGTATACAACGACCCGTCAAATTTTGGCGCCGTCTGGGGAAGTAGCGGTTAACATTAGCTAATTGGTTAATTTTGAGACTAAATTGCCTTTTTCTTTATTTTGGTGTGTTTACCTCTTGGTTGTTTTTACTAATTTTCTCCTTAGCTTTGTTGGTTGCATGTCACGGAGATTGAGGGGCGATCCAACCATCCCCATCGATCATAACCTTGAAAATACATTGAGGCAATCGAGGAGAATCTTTAGGGAACCTACGGTCCAATCGGGTGTTGAACAACCGGGTTTTGAGCAAGAGTCTTCTATCTCCACTACTTCTAGCACTATGGGGGATGAGGCTCCTAGAGCATTACGGGATTTTGGGCATCCCGAGGCATTTGAACTTAAAAGTGGTATTCGTCGCCCAACTACTACCGCCAACTTCGAATTTTCTCCGCATTTGATTCGCATGATCAAGCAAGAGCCCTATGGGGGTATGACTCATGAGTGCCCTCTGGAGCATTTGGCTAACTTCTTGGAGCTATGTGCCACGGTGAAGCAAAATAATGTGAGTCAAGAGTTTGTGAGGCTCAACCTATTTCACTTCTCTCTTGTGGGTAAGGTTAAGAAATGGTTGCAATCCATTCCTGAAGACTCTTTGACAACTTGGGCACAAGTTACCACGACTTTTGTGGATGAGTTCTATTCTCAAGAGAACACCTCCGAAGCTAGGAGGAATATAGCTAATTTCTCTCAAGAGGAGGATGAGACATTATATGGAGCTTGGTATAGGTTCAAGGATCTTCGAAGATCTTGTCCTCACCATGGTTATAGTCAATGGATGCTTATGCAAAGCTTCTATGATGGTCTCCTTCCTATGACCCGTGCAAGCCTTGATTCGGGTGCGGGAGGCCAACTAACAAAGCTTCCGGTTGACACTATCGAGCCTACAATTGAAGAGGTAGTACGACACTACTCTTGGGGGAATTCTACTAGAACCACAAGCAAAAAAAGTGCAAGCAAAGGCAAGTATGATCTTGATGCCAATGACCACATCAATGCAAAACTTGATACCCTTGCAAAGAAATTGGAAAAGGTAAGCTTGGCATCTACTAGCCAAGGTACTTCTCAAGCTTTTTCTTGTGAGATTTGTGGTGGGTCGGACCACGCTAGCTCTTATTGTGGTGGGTCTATGGACCATGTTTCTTGGGTGAATACTAGGGGTGAGGGAAATCCTAACTTCAACAACCAAGGGAGATGGAATAACAATGCGAGTGGAGGATAGAAGAACCCTCAACCACCCCAACCTTACCAAGCTAGACCACCCGGATTCCATAACCCCCAATAAACATTCCCACAACAACCCCCTAGAGCTCCCTTTGAACCAAATCAACCAAAACAATCCTCTCTTGAATCCACTCTTCAACTCTTCTTAGCTCAACAAACAAAAACCAATGTCGAGAACGATAGGAAGTTTGGAGACATACACATCTCCCTCCAACAAATGAATGCCCACAATAAGATCATTGAAACCCAACTTGCCCAAGTCGCTCAACAAGTGAGCAACAACTCTTCAAACTCTTCCACCCAACTTCCTAGCCAACCTATTATCCGAGAGTAAGCTAAAGCCATCACTTTGAGATCTGGGGCTCACTATGAGGGTCCTAAGATGCCTATACTTGATGATGCTAACCCCTCCAATGAGAATGAGAATGTGGATAGCGAAGTTGATAAAGAGATTAAAAATGTCGTTGTGGAAGACATTCATGAGGATGGGACTCCTATAGTTGTTGAACATGAAACATCAAGCAATGAGCCTCCTCCAATGAAGAGTTACACTCCTCCGGTCCCATATCCTCAAAGGTTAGCAAAGAAGCACTTCAATGACAAATTTGTCAAGTTTCTTAAGGTAATGAAAGGCTTACAAGTTCATATTCCATTTCTCCAATCTATGGCTCAAATGCCCACCTATGCTAAGTTTCTAAAGGAACTTCTTTCTAACAAATCGAAACTTGAAGAAAGTTCCACCATTGCTCTCACCGCCGAAGTTAGTGCGGTCCTCCAAAACAAGCTCCCCAAAAAGCTTCAAGATCCCGGGGTCTTTCTCCATACCATTGAGAATTGGAGATTCGGGAGCCAAAGAGAGCATCGGCCGACCTTGGGGTTAGTGTAAGCCTAATGCCACTCTCCATTGAAAAGAAGCTCAACTTTGAGCTTAAGCCAACAAGAAGGGTGATACAACTAGCGGATTGCTCGGTTAAGGTGCCCGTTGGAGAATTGGAGGATGTTCCTGGCAAGTCGGGAGAGTCTTCATCCCTTGTGACTTTAGTAGTGATGGAAATGGAAGAAGACTCCCAAGTCCCTCTTATTTTGGGAAGGCCTTTCTTGAAAACGGCCGGAGTGCTAGTTGACATGAAGAGAGATGTAATGACATTGAGGGTCGGGGATGAGAAGATGGAGTTCGCTTTCAACAAGAGCATGAAAGCTCCTATTATGGAAGAAGTGCATCGGACGACACCCTTGAGCAAGAAGTGCTAAGCCTAAGGGCTTTAGTTGAAGCAAGGGATCCTCTTGAAGATGTACTACTAGGAGAAGATCAAGAGCATGAAAGTGAATCGTGGCATCTCAAAAAGGCAATGGACAAAGCACCAATTTACCTACCTCCTAATTCGAGCTTTGAGATTTTAGAAGCTTCATTGAAAAAAGAGGAGAGGACCACACCTCCTCCTACATGTGAGTTGAAACCCCTTCCCCCCTCTTTGAAGTATGTTTTTCTTGGAGATAACGAGACTTACCCCGTGATTGTCAATTCTACACTCAATGGTCCTTCTCTTGACAAACTTCTTTGTGTTCTAAAACAACATCGAAGTGCCATTGGGTATACAATTGATGATCTCAAGGGTCTAAGTCCCACCTTGTGTATGCATCGAATTCATTTGGATAATGGTCAAGCCTCCTCTATTGAGCCTCAAAGAAGGCTAAATCCTAACATGAAAGAGGTGGTAAAAAAGGAAGTTTTGAAACTCCTTGAGGCGGGGATAATCTACCCTATCTCGGATAGTAGGTGGGTTAGACCCGTTCAAGTTGTCCTAAAAAAGGGAGGAAGGACCGTCATCAAGAATGACAAAGGTGAACTTATCTCCACAAGATCGGTCACCGGGTGGCGCATGTGTATTGATTATCGAAAGTTGAATAAAGCCACCCGAAAGACCATTTCCCCCCCCTTTTATTGACCAAATGCTTGAAAGATTGGCGGGTCATACCCATTTTTGCTTTTTGGATGGTTATTCGGGGTTCTTTCAAATTCCCATTCTCCCCGATGACCAAGAGAAGACAACATTCACATGTCCATTTGGCACCTTCGCTATCGAAGGATGCCATTTGGATTGTGTAATGCTCCTTCCACCTTCCAAAGGTGTATGACCGCCATTTTTTTTGACATGCTTGAATCAACCATAGAAGTTTTCATGGATGACTTCTCCGTGGTAGGTTCATCTTTTGACATTTGTCTCTCCAACCTTCAAAAGGTTTTAGAGAGATGTCAAAAGATGAATCTCGTTCTTAATTGGGAAAAATGTCATTTTATGGTTGAAGATGGCATAGTCCTTGGTCATAAGATATCTCAAAAAGGGATTGAGGTGGATAGGGCTAAGATTGAGGTTATTGAGAAATTGCCTCCCCCAACTTCGTGAAGGGAGCGAGATCTTTTCTTGGACATGCGGGCTTTTATCGCCGTTTTATCAAAGATTTCTCAAAAATCTCAAATCCCCTATCCAATTTGCTTCAAAAAGACATTGAATTCAAATTTGACAAAGATTGCATGCATGCTTTTGAAACTCTAAAAAAAGCTCTAATTTCCGCTCCCATAGTGCAAGCTCCGGATTGGAGCTTGCCTTTTGAACTAATGTGTGATGCTAGTGATAGCGCAGTGGGAGTCGTTTTAGGGCAAAGAAAATAAGGAAAGCTCCATGTGATCGACTATGCAAGCAAGACGCTTGATTCCGCTCAAAGGAACTATGCCACCACGGAGAAGGAACTCCTAGCAATCGTGTTTGCTTTTGACAAGTTCCTGGCCATATCTTGTGTGCTCTAAAGTGGTGGTGTACACCGGATCATGCGGCTATTAAGTATCTCATGACTAAGAAGGATGCCAAGCCTCGTTTGATTAGGTGGATCCTTCTCCTACAAGAGTTTGATAATGAGATCAAAGACAAGAAGGGCACCGAAAACTCCTACCGCCGACCACCTCTCCCACCTTCCTATGGATGATTCACATGACTTGGACCCTCCTATCAATGATTCTCTCCAAGATGATTTTCTCTATGCCATTAAGGCCATGTATGCTCCTTGGTTCGCGGATTTTGCTAATTTTCATGCTAGTGGAGTCATTCTGGATGACCTTAACTATCAACAAAAGCGGAGGTTCATGCATGAGGCCAAGCACTATGTATGGGAGGACCTATACTTGTTCAAGAGGGGGTGGATGGTATTTATCGGAGGTGTCTCCCGGATGATGAGATCGAGAATGTAATAGGGATGTGCCATTCATCCCCATGTGGTGGTCATATGGGAGCCGACAAGACCGTGGCAAAGATCTTACAATGCGGTCTATTTTGGCCAAGTATGTTCAAGGATGTTTGGGGCTTTGTCAAGGCTTGTGATCAGTGTCAAAGAGTTGGCAATATCTCAAAAAGGCATGAACTACCCCTTACAAGCATCTTGGAGTTGGAAATCTTTGATGTTTGGGGGATTGATTTCATGGGTCCCTTTCCCTCCTCCCTTCGTAATCGTTACATCTTGGTAGCGGTTGATTACATTTCTAAATGGGTTGAAGCAATCGCCTCCCCTACAAATGATGCCAAGGTAGTGGTCAAGCTATTTATGAAGGTGATCTTCCCCCGTTTCGGAGTTCCAAGAGCCATCATTAGTGATAGAGGATCGCACTTTGCCAAGAAATCATTCAAGGCCCTTCTTGCTAAATATGGGGTGCATCACAAAATGGGTCTCTCTTACCACCCTCAATCTAGTGGTCAAGTGGAGATATCTAATAGAGAGGTCAAGCTCATTTTGGAGAAGACGGTAAATCGATCTCGAAAGGATTGAACTTCCAAGTTGGACGATGCATTGTGGGCCTACCGCACGGCCTACAAAACCCCTATTGGCATGACACCTTACAAGCTTGTTTATGGAAAATCGTGTCATTTGCCCGTGTAATTGGAGCACAGGGCTTATTGGGCCATCAAGGCTTTGAATTTTGACCTTCAAGCGTCGGGTGAAAGAAGGATGCTTGATGTTCATGAGCTTGAGGAGCTTAGGAGGGATGCCTATGAGAGTGCCCGGGTGTATAAAGAGAGAACAAAGGCTTGGCATAATCAACGAATCATGAAAAGGGAATTCAAGGTTGGTGACAAAGTCCTTTTGTTCAATTCAAGGTTGAGGCTATTTCCGGGCAAGCTCAAATCAAGGTGGAGTGGTTCGTTCACCGTGCATCAAGTATCCCCACATGGTGCGGTCGAGATTTGTAACGATGCAAAAGGGTGTTTCAAGGTGAACGAGCAAAGACTCAAGCTATACTATGATGGTGCGCCAATTCAAGAAGCGTATTCTATTGCACTTGAGGACTACTCCCCTCCCAATGATTGAAGATTTATGGTAGTCAAGCTAATGACTTAAAACAAGCGCTTAGCGGGAGGCAACCCGTTTTTCTCACTTATTTTTATTTCTTTTTCCTTTTTTTTTGTTTTGATTTACTTGGAATGATGGATTATCACATATTATTATGGCATTTGAAATATTTGTTATGGTGATTTTGTGATTTGGATATGTTTAGGATTGCTTGGGAGGTATTTTGGAGCAAAGAGAGGCAAGGAGAGAAGAAGAAAAAGGAGTATGGAGCTGACCCGAGGGCCCGGGTCTCCTGACCCGCCCGGGTCGCTCAAGGGGAGCCGGGAAAAATGGCAACTGACAAGCGAACCCGCCCGGGTCAGGGAAAAGCCGCCCGGGTCACTCGACCCGAGTGCTCGGGTGCAGTGACCCGCCCGGCCTGGTTGTTTAAAAAAAAAAAAAAAAAGCCGGGTGCCGACCCGAGGGCTCGGGTGAGTCGACCCGCCCGGTTGGGATGTCAGTTGGCGATTTCAAGGGATGATCGAAATTTTTTTTTCTAACTCTTCATTTCCTTTTCACTCTTCACTCTTCTTCAACCTCTCAACTCTCCCTAACCCCCTTCAAACTCCAAACCCTAACCTTCTAACTCTCACTCAAATCACTCAAATCACCACTCAAAAACTTAAAATCCCTCCCAAATCTTCATCCTCATCAACTTTCCTCCACAAATTTTAACTTTTTCTTCTTCAAAAACCCCATCTCCACCATTTTTCACCATTTTCTCTCTCCTCAAAAATTTTACAACAACTCTCAAATTCATCATTTTCCACTCAAATCTCTTCACAAAATCTTCCTAAAACATCATCCCCCTTTCATTTCTCTTATAAAAAAACTCAAAAACAAACAAAAAAAAATTCACTTTTTTCCACCCTCACCACTAAGTTACGGAATTTTGAAACTTTGAGCAACAAGAAATTCGAACCATGGAGAGGAGGAATTCAAAGCGAAGTAGGCAAGCGGGGCAAGCTAGTTCAAGCCAACCATCGCAAGGGGAGAACATCTCGGGGCTTGATGCCCCCGGTGAGTTTCATGATCCTGAATTTCCTTTCATTGTTTTTGATGGCTTAGAACATTTTAATAGATTCCAAGCCCTTAAGGCTAAGGAATTCGCCCCTACCCGTTTTGTTGATGAGACCTTGTTGTCTTTATGGGGGATTCGAGGGGATGTAAATAATATAGCTGACGGATTGAATATGAAAAAAATGTTATTGATGAGAAAAAAGACTTATAAATGCATAGCACTTGAATGCTTAAGCTCCTTGGAAATAATCGGAGAGCAACGGCTTGCGTGCTCAACTGGAGCCGAAGCCGTTCTCAAATTAGGTTGGGGAATGTTGCTCATTCTATGCCTATTGGTGATTTTGCTCAAATTTTTGAATTAAAAATTGAATCGAGCACCACTCCCGCACCTTCTTTCAACCTTTATGATTGTTGGAGTAAGTTGAGTGACGGAAAGAGTTATGAAGCTAAAAATGCCAATGACTCACTCATACACCAACCAACTATCCCAGGTATTTCCGCGAGTTTTGGGGGAACACTATCTTTGGGAGAAAGGATAACTCAAAGGTAAGTCGACTCGAACTTATGATCATAGGTTCTTACCTATGGAATAAGAAGAAGCTGAACATACCTTTGATGTTCGCCCGCCATCTCCAAAGGGTAGGCACCCCAAAAACTCTCGGTCGTGGGTCGATTGTTGTGGGCGGTTTGATTACCGCCATTGCTGAGCACCTTAGGGTTCGCCCTAGGACCCCCGAGGTTCCAGGACCGACCCTAATAAACCAACAACACCTACAAGATGCACGTTGGTTTACAGTGACTGGAATACATTTTACTTGGAAGATTGGTAAAATGTCTTCCATTCAACTTCCAAACCGCCGCATCAACGAGATTAAAACGGGAGAAGTCAACTATCTCATCTTGGAAGCCGTGGAGGAAGGCGCGGAGATCCGCACCTACCATAGGCGGGATCCCCATGAGCTTGCCTCCTCCTCTTCCGCCCCTCCCCCTCCTCCTCCCCAACCCCATCCCACCTATGTTCCCGACTATGCCCGTATTTTTGCCCATATAGATAGGCGGTTTGATAGTTTTGAACAAAGACTAACCACCTTCCAACAAGAGATGCGAGAGAGTTTTACCCCCATCTTGCAATTCTTTCATGATAACAACATGGTCCCTCCCGGCACCCCCTACCCCTCCTATATGCAACCCCCGCCTCCCCCCGAGGGGGAGGAGGACCTCGACCCTTGAGTTGGTCTCTTCCCATCCCCCTCCTCCCCGCTTGTTCTTCCTTTCACACCGAGGACTCGTGTTTGATTCGGCTTGGGGAGGAGGGAGTATTTTCATTGTTTGGGGTAGTTCTTACTTTACTGGGGAAGGCGTTAGGAGACCCTTGTTGCTATTTTGATTAAATTGTTGTTTGTGATTGTGGTTAAGCTTGGTGAATGGGCCAATGCTTGTTAATATGTGGTGTGCCATGATTCCATTTTTTCTTATTTGTTCATTTTTCTTAGTTTTTAAAAATAAAACCCAAAAACAATTTTTTTTTCTTATTTCCTTGTTTTAGCTTTATTTCGTTTCCTTTCCTTTCCCTTCATTTTCAATCTTTGTTTTTAGTTCAAAATTTTTTTTTGAAAAAGAGCAAAAATAGCAAAAAAATCTGAAAAACAAAGAAACACAAAAAGAAGTTTTAGCTTTGAATAAAGTTTTGATTTTCCCCGCCCAAGGAAGATGCTAGTTGATGATATATGTGGATTCCTTGCTTGGATTTTGAGTATATGTTTAGAGGCTCCTTTTGGAAGAGTGTGAGCATGGGTTAAGGTGTTTTAGGAGGTGATTAATCTTGACTGCATTAGAATCTACCAAAATAAAACTAATGAATGCTCAATTGGATGTCTAGTCTTGAATCTTGACTATGTTGCTCATGCTTAAATAAATTTAGCTTCAATTTTGAGGTCCCTAATGTCCCTAGATATGCTCATTATGTCCCCAAACAAAACTCTACAAAAAGCTTAGTTTTTACTTCTTTTCGTTTGTAATAAGTGGTACAAAAAGCCACAAGTTCTCATGTTTCTCTTTAGTGAGTAGTTACTTCACATTAGTATAGCAAAAATTCCCGTAATAAGGGAAAAAGAAAAAGCCAAAAAACAATCAAAAAGGCGTGAAAAATGAAAAAAAAAAGTGAAGAAAAACGAAAAGCAAAAAGAATAGAAGAATTCCAACAAAAGAGGTCAATTTGTGGATGCCTCCCACACTTAGTGCTATTTTTCTAAAGTTTTGAGTAGAGGGGAGTGTAAGGCATGTTTGTGTGTCTAGGGATGGTGGACTAGTAGTTTGAGCTTCTATAACACTTGAAGAGCCCTAAATCTTTTGGATAGCTAGATGTTCTCTAATGAGCGAGTAAAAAGTCTAATTAGGTGTCCTTTTGCAATCCTGATTAGTTGCTTTCTCTACCCATAACCTATGAGTACACTTGGAAATTAGTTGTTTTGAAAGTTGCTCTCTATCTTTGCTTGTGAACCATTTCATTGATAGTTGACTTGGGCATTACTCTTGAATTTGATTGAATAAATGGTTGATGAAAAACTAGAGTTGTGGGTTTGAAAACTCTTTGGAAACCCTCGCGAGATCCCACTCGCCCTCTAGAGCGATCTAGGGGTTTAAAGAGCTTCTTGCATGTGCTAAATGCAATCGTGATTCCTACGAAAATGAGTTAGTGTAAATTCTTTATCCTTCCTTCCTTTTCAATTTTTTTCTTTTGTCTTTCTTCTTCATTTTGCTTTCAAATAAGTTTTCATTCTCCTACTTGTGTTTTAATCCATTTTGCTTGAGGACAAGCAAAGATCTAGCTTGGGAGAGTTTGATGATTGGTTTATATGCTTGAATTATGCTTAGTTTTTAACAGTTTTTGTGATAGCTTTTAGGCTAATTTAGGCTTAGTTCATTCCTTTTCTTTCTTTTGTGCATTTTTTCCTCCCTTGCGCTCTTTCTTTGGGTGTTTGTTTATATTTCGGGATTTGGGGAGCACGTTTGGAGGGTCTTTGCACAAGCCCGAGGCAAAGTGTTGAAGAAATGGAGCACCAAGGAGCTCAAAAGAAGAGAAGAAAGAGAAGAAGTGGGCGACCCGAGGGCCCGGTGCGTGGACCCGCCCGGTCAGGGCCACAAATCTGAATACAAGACCTTTCTTTCAGCAGACTCGCCCGGATCTGGTGACCCGAGGGCTCGGGTTCACAGACCCGCCCGGGTCGCTTTGATTGCGAAATTTTCATGATTCCTGACATGTTGACCCACCCGGGTCATGTGACCCGAGGGCTCGGGTCATGTGACCGAGGGCTCGTCATGTGACCGAGGGCTGTGAGGGCTCGGGTCATGTCACCCGAGGGCTCGGTCATGTCACCCGAGGGCTCGGGTCATGTCACCCGTCCGGCTCGGGTCATTTTCCGGAGACCGGTTTTGCGACTTTGTTTGTTTTAATGTGGGGCTGTTTTGTAATTTTCTGTTTTATTTCTTATGACTATATAAGAGGGACTCCTCTTATTTTAACTTAGGCAATTATTAACTAGAGATTAGAGAGAAATTAGATCTTGTTTTAGCATTCAAGTTTAGAGCAAAACCCTAGGAGAGAGAAAGTGAAGGTTTGAAGCTTTTGGATCTCCATTCTTCATTTATGAAAGCTAAAGTTGGTAATCTTTGTTTATTTTCTTCTTTTCTTCCATTATTCTTGCTTATTTCATGCTTTGTTTGTTTAGATCTTGCTTTACTTATTGATTATTTGCATTTTCCTCTTTTTCCTCCATGGTTATGGTGATTAAGTTATTTCAAGCTTTATTTTGTTTTATTTCCATAATGTATGAGTAGTTTCTTACTAGGGGAAGGGATGTAACCTTCATTTACTCTTTGGATCTTAGATCTAAGTTAAGGGATTAACTTTTGGGGTTGAACTTGTTGATTAAACTTGTTTTACTTGGTTTGTTGGGTGCTTGATCACCACTTAACTTGCATATTTGGAATTCCTAGTGAAGGATTGAGAGATGAAGTTAGGAATAAACTAAGTTTGGTTACTAGACTAGGATCTCCATGAAAATAGGCATTTTCTTGTTTAGGGAAGATTGATTAATCATGTTGTGCTTGATTTGGCTAGATTGGTTGCTCATGCCATGAGAATAGGTCATGAGTGGCTAATCAAGCTCCTCTAATTAGCTCGAGAGAGTAATTAGAGTTCATATGTGCGTGATTTTCCCCTTGTGATCCCTCATTTGTTTTCCCTTGGTTTTGATTGTTGGATCCTTGGATTGAATGTTGGTGAATCCTCTAATCCCCTAGTTCTTTTACCCTTATTTTATCTCCTTTACTTACTTGTTGATTTACTTTGCAAATTTCTAGTTTAATTAGAATTTTGAATCATTGCTAAACTTTCAGAAAAACCCAAAAATTGATTTAGCTCATTGTAGTTAGCTAATTAACTCTTGACTTAACCCTACTTCCTTGTGGATTTCGACCCTATACTTATCCTATATTGGATAAGTTAGGTTATATTTGGCGAGTATACAACGACCCGTCATCTATCTTTTCGATATAACTTTTTTTAAATGGAATATTTAACTTTAATACCTCAAACACACAATTTTACCCATTAATTTCTTAATTACTTATTTATTAACTAAAAGAGTATAAGGAGTTGATATTAGATAGTATATACAGAGATTAACAAGTAGTTCAACATACTACATAATATTATTTTTACTTAGTCAAATTTAGTATATAAAAGGTGAATGTAGTCGAGCAATCGCATTTATTTGATAGCAAAGAAATTAACTGTTAGAAATGTATGATTGAAAATTCACTTACTTCATCCGTTTCATATTAATTGCAACACTTTCCATTTAGGGGTGTTTCAAAAAAAATGCAACACTTTCCTTTTTTTGGTAAGTTTTGGACTGTAAAATTACTTAAATACCCTTACTTAATAAAATTAGTATTGATTACATACTCTAATCTAAAACAATTAAACTAATAAACCTACTTGATCTTTCTCCTAACTACTCCATAATATCTTCCAGCCACCACCCTTCTTCTCTTCTTCCACAACCCACAACTCACAAGGCCACAACCCATCTTCCACAACCAACAACCACGACCCCCAGCCACCACACCTTCCTCTTCCTCCTCCTCCATCTCTCCTTCGTCGACCACCAGCCAACCCTCCTCCTTCTTCTCTCCCTCACCGACCACCAGCCAACCAACAACCGTGGCTTCTTCCTCCTCTCTGAAGAATCCCTCGCATTCGCGCATCTCTCTCCTCCCGACCTTTCTTATCTGTCTCTTTCTCTCTCTTTCTCTCTCTTCTCCGCTTCGCATCTCTCTCTGAAGAATGGTAATGGTGGCCATTGTTAATGGCGACGCGAAGAAAACGACGCGAAGAAGGTAGGCGACGCGAAAAAGGTAGGCGACGCGAAGGAAGTGCGAGATCTGAAATGAAAATCGCGAGATCTGAAATGAAGAATCGCGAGATCTTGCAATGGTGATCTTGCAAACGAAGAATCGTGAGATTTCAGATCTTGCAATGGATATCTTGTTTCTGATTGCGAAGATAAATTCATAATCTTCATCGATCTCCTTCTTTGAGCATCTGTCGAAAACTTGCGAAGATCTCTTTCGATCTCCTTCTTCTTCATCGTCTTCATCTTCATCGATCTCCTTCTTCATTGTTGAATTTTTTTTGTGAATTTTGAAATGGAAGATGGTGGTGGCGGGGTGGTTGTGGTGGTGCTCCTGATGGTGGTGGCGGGATGGTTGTGGTGGTGGTGTTGTCGGGGTGGTTCTAGTGGTGATTTTGGCGGGGTGGTTCTGGTGGTGGTGGCGGTGGTGTTGGTGGGGTGTGGCGGTTGGCGTGGTAGGGTGGTAATGGTGGATGCTAGGTGTTGATATAATGTATTTATTGTATTATTAGTTAGTCTAATCACGTACCCCTTCCCATCTAATTGTTACTATTGAAAAATTACCTAGGAGTCCGCAATCTGGAAAGTGTTGCAATTATTGTGAAGCGGAGGAAGTATTAAAGACTTGGAGCACATAAAAACAAATGAATTTGTAGTCTTTAAATTTGTTTAAAAAAAATGGATAGAAATCAGAAAGAAGAAAAAGGAAAAGAAATATTAGAAATGAATTGCTTCTCTCTCTCTCGTCCTATTTCATTGTTGCTCATCAAAATAGAAAAAGAAAGAGCAAAGTTGTATAACAAATAGAAAGAGAAAAGCAAAGCTTCACCTTAAAAGAACAAAATTTGGCGGATGCATCATGCATCCCACATTGGTGGGATAACTTGAGGATAATTGTTTCACGCTGTTATAAAAGCAAATCGTTCAGCTCCTAATTCCCTACGTACAGCATGCTAGCTATTTGCTTGGGCTTTGCTAACAACAACTGTTTAGAAATTAGGCCTTTGAATTATCAAATGTTTGGGCTCATGAAATCTAACCTTGGTTGAAAGTAAATTTTGTGCTTCTCGAGCCTGCCAAACTCGAGTCGAGCTGTAAGTTTTGGACTCGAGCTCGAGCCCAATAAAATATGTTTTCGATCCGAGCCGAGCGTAGTCAGGTTTGGTCTTGATCCGGCTCGTTAACACCCCTGCTCCATACCATTAATAAACAAAGATCAGGGCCTCGACATCTTGTGCTTGACATGAATACAGCTTATGACAAAGTAAGCTGGTTATTTATCTTGAAAGTTTTAACAGCTTATTGCTTCCCGGAAAAATGGATTCCATTAGTGCATCAATGCATCTCAACAGTTTCTTTCCGGATATTAGTCAATGGGCATGCTACTTATGCTTTCTCTCCAAAATGTGGTCTGAGGTAGGGGGATCCGATTTATCCCCTACCTTTTTCTATTTTGTATGGATATTCTTTCTTGAATGACTTCGCTTGCAAAAGATATTCGGCTGATCCAAGGTATCAATACTTATCGCCAAAGTCCTACTATATCCCATCTGTTCTTTGTGGACGATTCTTTATTCTTCTTTAGAGAAACTAAAGAAGCTTGCACTACAATCAATGATATGATTCAGAGGTTTTGTAATATATCTGGGCATATGATTAATCTACAAAAGTCCTTTATGAAATTCAGCCCCAGTATTCTAGATGCACAACAATCTGAGTATAAGAACATCTTAAAAATGACGTCTCAGCATTCACTAGGGAAGTATTTTCGTGCTTCAATTGATATTCAGGTGACTAAAGTTCGACATTTCACTCCACTTCTGGATAAGATAGCTAATAAGATTACATAATGGCGAAATACTCACATTTCTCAACCGATAAAATTGATTGTTATCAACTCCATTCTAGCAGCATCAATCCTTCATCAACTGCCAGTCTTTTGTATTCCTTCAACGATAGTCAACAAAATTGATGGTATGCTGACTAGATTTTTCTGGAAAACACATACAACAAGGGTATCCACTGGAAGAAGTGTGACATTCTCATCTCCCACGAGGATTGGGAGGTCTTGGCATTCGCTATATAGGAACCTTCAATGAAACTCTTTTAATGAAAAAAGCGTGGCGAATTAGGCAAAATCCTCAACTCCTCAGTTCCAAAGTTCTTTGAAACAACAAGTTTTCTCAGTCTAGTAACAAGCGTCTTCACATTATCTCTTGGGGCAGGAAGGGATTGTTACTGGCCGATAGGAAATTACAAGATCTGAGTGTATGGAAAGTTGGGAACGGGGAACAAATCTACGCTTGTAGACACAAATGGGTGAATGGGATGGTTCCTATCTTACGCGATAACATTTCGCTTCGAGAAGTGGCGAACCTGAGGGTTGGCAACCTTATTCTCCCAGGTAACTAGGGCTGGGATTTTCAAAAAAAATCATCGGCTTTTTGTTCCTGATAGTGCGCGTCAAATACTAGGACTCGAGCTCCTTGCTTACTCGAATTCACCTGATAGTAAAATATGGGCTTTCACTAGCTCTGGTGAGTATTCCACCAAGTCTAGATACGCAATAGTATTACAGCAACATCAAAATAAAATTCAAAGCATGACAATGCTAATACATACGAAGTTTTTTCGCATCATTTGTGGTTCGAACATCATGCCTAAGTGGAAACTCTTCATTTGGAATATTTACCATAATAGCCTTGCCACTCAAACAACCTAAGTAAGAGGAATATAGGGCAATATGACAGTAGCCCAATATGTTTAGGAGAAGATGAAGATTGTCAACATCTTTTCCGTAACTGCCCCCTTGCCATTGAGGCTTGGGAAACTTGTAACCTAGGCATCAAGCATCCGTCGGGTCCTTTCGTTCCTTTCGGTGTCTGGCTCATAGAGCGCATTATTCAATTTAATGCTGAGGATGACATAAATGGTTTGCGTTTACCTTCCTTTGTTGGTCTACTATGGGCAATTTGGAAAACTAGATATGACCAGGTTTTTCGTCAGCGGCGTGCTACTGTGGAAGCTTTACACGCAAACAACACCCAATGCAAACAAATGTCATGTTGCTACATGTACCCCTCCCCCTCCCAAACAAATGATACAAAGTAATCAACAAAAATGTATGTGTGAAGAATCGAATACGCAACCTCCATTTTGAAATATGAACACACTAACCAACTATTCTACTTTCTCTTTTTGGTTTTATGGGAGAAAAAATATATAACTTACATCTAAGAAAATCATTTGAAGATATAATTACTTACGTCCCATAATATTTTCCCACAATTATTGAGGAGACCCATCATTTACATCCAATTATCTCAAAAGCTTTGGCCCACATACTTGGTAGCTCATGTGGCATGCCAACATTGCTCGAGCAAAAGTGCAATACTGCCACTGATAATAGTCCCTCCTTCATTTGCTTGCTCCATACCCATCAAAGATCCAGACCAACCATCTAATACACACTCGGGTGACTTGTCAAACCCAACATTCTCATACAAGTAAGAAGTACAATTGATACTCTTCCCTTCATAGAGGGAAAGGACATATTATTTTACGTTTTTTTTCCTTATAATCACCTATATGGACAACTTAAATTTCTTTTTAAATTGCCACCTACAAGGACTTTGTAGGAAACAAAATTATTTAAAGACAACATAATATTTCTCTTTTTAAAACAATTAAGTACAAATGCATATACTAATACTTATTAATCTAAAGCTAATAATATCTGTTCTACTTATCAGTACTATTATATTATTAAAAAACTTTTATAATTTTTATAACCTCCCTAATTAACACCATTACACTATTTAATTGCATCCGGTTATATTCTTATACATTAACCTAAATTTCAAAAATAAGATTGTATTATAGTCTTTGTAATTAATTATATATTTATATATATGTACTCTCTTGAAGTCGAGGGCTATATTGATCAATAATTCATATTATAATTTACTATGTAGAAAATTTAAAAGGAACTGAAAGATTATTTCACGAGCACAATCCAATGCCTATAACTATTTTTTTCACTTCTCTCAAGTCTTCATTTAACACTTCAAATTCACATTGGAAAATGATATGGGACATCGTCCGGGTCAACAACTAGTTATTCTCAAAACACTTATAAGCTCATAAAAAGGGTATATTGTCTGATGTGTCATCCCCCTCCAAGAATTCTAAAAAAGCATTTCTCTCTTTTGACAAGTACTCGAATATGATTTCACATTAGTCAAGTTGTTTTCTTATATTCTATAAATTTGATTTTGATTTTGATTTTGGTTTACATGACAAATAATTAGTCTTGGACTTTGTTTTAAGAAATTGATTACATTATGAACTCAGCCATATTTTGTATATCTTATGATAAACTGAACTTTATTTCTTTTTTTTTCAATAAAGTATTGAACTTACTATTGAGGAATGGATTACAATGTCATATTGCTTGTAAGTTAGAATTCTTATGATGAATAGTCTAATCTAAAAGAGATGAGTTGGAATGATTCTTTTATGGGTTTAGGGTGATGAGTGTTGTTGTCTATTAATGATGTTAATTTGTTAAAATCAGCTATTAGATTGGACTTAAATAATTAGTCATGGGATATAGAAGGAATAAGTTATACAAAGTTGTTATTTAAGATAGATGAATTGGATTGGTAGAAGAATTTTTGTTAAGGAAGCCTAATCAATATATGATCTTTACTCGAATATATGTGAAAATGGATATTAATACCATGTTTGTGATTATTGTCGAGGTGAATTGCGGAGATTAGACTACGGGAGTCCTAGCAAATCCAAAACCAAGGTTATGGATTCTTGAAGTTGCATTGTTATTGGAAAGGTATACATTGTTAAACTAGCTACAAATTGGAATTGGTATTTTCTATGATTTTTGAGAAGTAAGATTTAGTTTTCAGTTTAAACTCATTTTGTCTTTAGAACTTGAAGTAGAAATATGTTTATAAGTTAATTGAACTTACGGAGGTGTTTTTAAACGTCGATTGTTATATGGTTTATATACTGATCTTTTACCTATCTGAATCTTTTTTTTAGGGGATTTTTCATCTGAATCTTTGATTATGAATAAGTTTATGATTTGTGATTACACTCTCATTTATCATTAGGTATTTTTTTTTGACAATAAGTAAACAACAACAAGGACACGTAAACTACCCCATGAACTCTGACAAGTGACCGCAAGTCATATCATGCGTTGACTCCTTAAACCTAGAACAAATTCAATATGACATTACACTAGTAGTACACTTCTTAGAGGGAGAGGGGATCACTTCTAAGGGTATGGACCCAACTAACTTTCTCTTGCAACCAACACGGGGGGAGCAAATCCTTAAAGCTTCATGCTGAAAACCACCCGTTCTTGGATTCCCTGAGGACAACCCTTTGCGTGATCTCGAGCTGACATTAAGAACCGCCTTGTACTTGTTAGACCTGGCAATTCTAAGAGCTCTCATCCTAGCTGATGTAGTTGATTTCCTCTTTGCGGACACTATTGGATTCATTGATGAAACATAACCCTTAGTCGATAACCCTATAATTGGCTCTTCTTCATAACCCACCTTCTGTTGGGCTGCTTCATCTGCTGAGTTTTGTTTCATCTCTGTATCATTCTTCTGAGTTCCAGACTGGTTAATGTAGTTGGTGACCTTTTGCACTAAAAAGGAGGCTATCTTCACTTCCTCTTCTCCAAAAATCACTGACTCTTTCAAACCAGATTGATGAGTACAACAACTAGTGTCCTCCCTGATCTCTGCTTGCGCCTCACACTTTTCTCGAGGGGAAGCAAAATCCATGTCCATTGCTTCCAGCAACTCCGATGATGTTCGATGTGCCATCATCGATATGTTTGATTTTGAAATAAGGCCATGGGCCTTCATAAGAGACATTGAGTGGGGGTGATAAACATACAAATTTCTCCCTTGCTTAAGCTTAGATACATCTTCTTGTGATAATTTTAAACATATTCCTGGTCTCCTTTTATTGACATAGATAACCTTATTACTTGCCCCCTTGTAACCTAAATGCCCTCCTTTAAGGGGAGCATTATGGACTTTAGCATCCTGCATAATATCAACCTTCATACTTTCACTAGCTTCCTTGACGCAAGGCATTCCTTCATACCCAACTTTTGCTTGACCTTCCTCGCTTATTTACTGCATCTTAAAACTTGCTTTTGTTTGATCACATGCTCCTTGATCTTGAATGTCTAGAATTGCGCACCCTTTGACCTTGTTTGAATTATCTCCTTCTACGCCCTGCGATTGACATAGGGATTGCTCCAAACTGTCTATTTCTTTGTTAATTTCTTTATTTTTTGGCTCTAACTCCCTAGTACTCCTGAAGTCATCGTAAGCCTTTTCCAAACACCCTAATTTCCTAAAGGCTAACCCCCTCCTGAACATTGCCTTCACATTCCTCTTATCGACTCCCAAAACCATAGAGCAAACCAAAATAGCAGTATTCAATTTGTTCAGTTTTAATGCGCAAGCTGCAAGATTTAAATGCAGAGGAATAGCCAATTCTTGAACGAGCATGTTATCATCACTCATATCCAAGTTATCACAAACTACCGACAATACAACACATAATGATTTGATAGCTTTCTCATATTTAGCATATGCATTAGCAAAATCATTTAACTTAAAAAGGTAGTTTTCCTCTTGTTTTAAAGATTCCACAAATGGAATAACTTCATCAGGACCTGAAAATTTCGCGAACAACTCCTCTACATCTTCATCCAACTCATTCAGATGATGCAATACTAGAGAAGAAAGTGTAAATTCCTCCCCCATATCCTCAATATGAACCATACTTAACCAACTAATAAACCAACAAAAAACAGCAACTTGAAGCAAGAACAACACAACAATAACGATATAGACAAACTAGTTTAGTTCAAAGATAGAGAAAAGGAAAAATCACCCCTGAATTTTCAAACCAGATATAAATGATCCAGACACCACACAACAATTCATAGACCAAATGGACTTGGGACAGATTAACAACCTATACTAAATAGAGAAGCAGAAAAATCAAACCTGGAAAACGAGACACAAATCGGAACTTGAAATGGAAGGAACTCGCCAGCGACTGGGGAGACCACAACCACCAGCGAGCAGAATTGTCTAGAATAGCAGAGATGACATTTTTTGGGAGAAGTTTCGGGAGAGCTGGAGAGAATTTTTTTCGGGAGTGAACCTTATTATCATCTATACCAATATATTAAAAGGCGTTCCAATCAAAGGAACGATGCCACGTGGCACTGTTCTCAAAGTTTCGAATACACGTGTTTATGATATCATTCAAAAATAATAATATGTAGCTACTAGAAATCGAACACATTACCATTGAGATGAAATGTGAGATTAATCACCAATCCACCACAATGTTAATGTTTGATGTTTTAAAGTGAAACATAATAAAGTCTTATAATTATATGTAACTATCATGACATAAACAAGCTTTTTGATCTCTAACACTTTTTATTCCCAATTCCTTAGAAGTTTTTTAAACAACTTATCATTTCATATCGTCCATTTTCCAGTTTCGCATTAGACAGAATATATGAAAATTATGAATAATAATATATTTGATAATTGTAACTAAATCGGAGGCTTCGGGGCATCGCCGGAGCCAAAATACTAGTTAGGTTTTGAAAGCTCCGAAATAAACTCCACTTATAATTAACGTATTAACATTTGTCCTACTAAGTACTACTATATTATCCCCTCAAAAAAAAATACTACTATATTATATTTTTAGGCAATCCGTCTTGCATGGACCCGGTTCACATTAAAAATAGTGTGGACCAGGCCCAGGCGCGTGACCCAGTACAAAGTAGTCACTCCCACTTTCCAAAAATGCGCGAATTTCTCTCTCTTTAATATTTCCAAAATCTGCGATTTTCTCTCTCTTCAATATTTCCAAAAACCAAAGATTCTATCGCTATAAAATTTCTACAAACTATTCTCTCTCTTCATTCAAATTATTTCTCAATCAATTTCATACGAAACCTAAATTTACGTACATCTCATTCATAATCAAATTATTGTTCTTATTTGATTCAATAATTGTAACACTAAATTGATTTGAAATTGATTCTTCGACAATTTCCTATTCAATTGAACAACTACGACAAATTCATGGAAAATTCGGGTTTAATTGATCAAATAGATCTCAATCAGAGTATTGTAGCATGTAATATAGACGACCTAAATCCGAGCATTGAAGCATTCGACGACGAACAGCATCACAATTCAATCCAAAATGAGCATCGAGATCCACTCGTAATAGATCTCAATAATACACCAAGTTTTGAAGGTAACAACATCGAAGTAAATAATATCATTTGTTTGATTAAGCAATGCACTAACACTATAATTTTATGTAGATAATGTGGTTTCGTTTCATGATGAGCTAGAAAATCAAGTTGACGAGCAATATGCTATAGTATCAATTGATGAATCTAATTCAAATTGTCATTCCGGGTAAATAGTTACACTATCCTACATATACTATATCATAAATAGATACACTATCACATACATACACTATATCATAAATAGATACACTATATCATAAATAGATACACTATATCAGATACACTATCACATACATACACTATATCATAAATACATACACTATATCATAAATAGATACACTATATCAGATAGAAACACACTAGCATATATAGAAAATATTTACGTAAATGCATTACACAAACATATACCATATCACACATAAATACACTATATCATAAATAGATACACTATACCACACGAAAAGACACTATAGAATATAACAAAAATATTGCGTACTATGAAACACAAAAATGGACTATAATTCACAAATACACTATATCACACACCCAAACACTATATCATAAATAGATACACTATATCATATATACATACACTATAATAAAAGTGACAAAAATATCTTCAATCTTTTATAACAGGTTCAACTGAACAATCACTGAATAAACATGAAATTGGAGGAGTTTTACTTGCTCAAGTAAGACCAACATTGGATGATATACATGAGCTATATTGTCAGCATGCTGCTATAGTAGGGTTCAGTGTTAGAAAATCCAAAAATAGAAAAAAAAAGAAGGGACATCAGTTGTGCATCAAAAGTACTATGTGTGCTCTGCTCAAGGGAAAAGAAATACCAAAATCAAAGAAAAACAGGGAGACAATAATACAGATTTAATGATACAAGACAGCAATTCAAAGAAACAAAGGACAAGAAGAGTTATGATCACAAGAACTGAATGTCCTCTCCTGATTAGAGCAAGGATGAACCCTGAAGGACACTATGAGATTGTGCAGCATGTTATAAAACACAATCATCCACTTACAAGAGAACCACTAAATTACCTTCATAGATCTGAGCGTCAGATGAGTGATCCAAAGAAACAAACCATACAAACTATGCAAGAGTGTGAACTAAGACCGATAGATTCATTCAAATACATGAGTACAGAAGCTGGTGGTGAAGATTTATTGGGTCATTCCATGAAGGACCACTTCAACTGCTGCTATAGACTCAAAATAAAACCAATTGAGGGAAAGGATTCACAAAATGTAGTTGATAACCTTTATGAGCAGATGCAAATAAATAGTAACTTCTTCTTTAGAGTAAGATTGAATGATGAAGGAAAGGTTTGCTGCTTGTTTTGGAGAGACTCTATGATGCTTGAGGACTATACAATCTTTGGAGATGTTATGGTTTTTGATACTACATATAGGACAAACAAGTATAATCTTATTTGTGCACCATTTGTAGGAATTAATAACCATTGGAAAAACACAATGTTTGCATGTGCGTTTCTTGCGGATGAGACAATACCATCATTTGAATGGGTTTTTGAAACATTCAAAAAGTCAATGAAAGGTAAATGTCCAATAACTATATTCAGCGACCAAGATGCTGCAATTGCAGGAGCAATAAAAAAGGTACTCATGTTTATGTGACATTTCTACTTCTGTTATGTACTATTGCAGGAGCAATAGATATTACTTGAAAAACCAATTAAATGAACTCATTGACAGGCTAACCTCAAGACCCAGGTCATGTTTATGGCATTTGAGTCAAAATGTAAATCAACAATTTGGATTGATGAATGCAGATAAGGAATTCAAGAACATTTTTCACAAGTGTCTGAGTGGTTGCATTACAACAACAGAATTTGAACAAACTTGGAGCACAATGACCAAAAAATACAAACTAGAAGATGATCGTTGGTTCAAGAGATTGTATAGTTTGAAAGAAAAATGGTGTACAGCATTTAGCAAAGACTTCTTCTCTGCCGGAATACTATCTTCACAGAGAAGTGAAAGCACAAATCATGATGTTGGGTTTAAGGCAAGCAAAACCACTAGCTTGACTGACTTCTTTTCAATATTCCAACAAACAGTAATAAGGTGGAGAAGACAGGAAGAAAGGGATGATTTTAATTGTACAAAGGGAATACCAATATCAGATCTCTGCATGAGTCCACTATTAAAACATGCTGCTTCACAGTACACACATACTCTTTTCCGAGGAAGAATTCAAACATGCAATGGCAAGTGCAATTGAATTGGTTGGTACATATGGGAACATTCTGACATACAAAGTTTTCCTCAATGGCATTGATGGTTCTTCTCAACAAGTCTCCTTCAATTACCCAGAGAAGACAATTGAGTGTGGATGCAGAAATTTTGAAGAATCAGGTTGGTTGTGCTTTCATGCCATAAGAGTTCTACACTTGCATTCTGTCCAAAAAGTACCAGATAAATACATATCATCAAGGTGGACAAGATTTGCAAAAAAAGAAGTTTGGGAGAAATTTGATAATGAAAAGAGAGAAAAAGGAGAAATAAACCGCTTCACACCATGGAGGTGCGACATGATAAGGAGGTATGTAAACACACTATACACCAAAGATAAAAATACATTATATCATAAAGAAATACACTATATGATCTATAAACACACTATATCACATAGAAATCCACTATATGTTTGTCTAAAACTATATCTACACTAGCACACAGAAATACACTATATGATCTATAAACACACTATAGCACACAGAAATCCACTATATGTTTGTCTAAATACTAACACATTCATGCCATAAGGTACTACAACCACATATTAAAGAGCCACAGAATAGAACCAGCTAGAGCAGTGCTAGAGGAAAGTTTCAAAAAAACAAATTCAAAAGTTGAAGAAGTAATAAAGATTGAAGAAGCAAAAGCAACGGCAGAAAAAGCTAAAGCTCATGAGAAAGCATTACAAGAAGCAACTGCAAAGATTACAAGCTAATGAAAGTCAAGAAAATTACAATGCACAAGAATCGGCACCAAGACCAACAGTTTTGGATCCGGGATAGAGCGAGCCACAAAAGGAAGAGACAACAAGCGAATAAAAGGACACTATGATTTATACAAGAAGGCATCAAAAAAGGAAAAAGAGACACAAGGAGTTTGGAAGCATCACTAGTGGAAAAAACATCAAATGCTCCGGTTAAAAACCGCACAAATGCTCCGTATTTGGCCCGTAGCGCACGTCATACGAGCATTTAAACATTTAGCAAATGCTCCGGTTGTAAACCGGAGCATTAAGTCTTTCAAATGCTCCGGTTGTGCTAAAAACCGGAGCATTTGATGAATTTATATGCTCGGAATAGGTCAAATGCTTCGGTTTTTAGGAAAGAACCGGAGCACTTGTGGTTTAAATGCTCTGGGTTTTCCTAATAACCGAAGCATTTGATATATTTTTTTTTTTTAAAAACGTTGTTGTTACAAGCAACAACAGTAAGCATGAATACAAGAGAGTTGACCAAAACACTACAATGACAAGATTGATCGAAAATTTTAGAAGTGATAATACAACATGGACATACGAGAGCAAAGAACTATAAATCTATATGGCATTTAGTAATAACATAAAGTCATAAATTGAGTCAAAACTTCTTTTTCTACATTTTAAACACCACAATTGTTCCAAGTGTGATTAAGCGAAGAACATTGACGGGGAGCGCAACAAATATAGTCATAATAATTTTATATGATGTTAGTGATAACATAATCCAAGTTGAAACTGTTCTCGAATCACGAAGAACAACCTTCAATCACAGAGAAGCCACAAAAATTGTCCTTGACTTTAGATCTTAATTTGTTAACACTTCCTGTAAGTTCAAGGATGGTGTCCATTCTTAAATATCAAGTCAGATCAGCTCAAAAATCAGCATAGGTGTTAAAGATAACTTATCCTTTCAAGTGACTTTCAATGAACTCAATCTACAAAGAGTGGGACTCCTAAAAGCTTTAGCAAAATGCGGTTCACTTATGAGGAACTATAGAAACATCTATCCCTATTTAGATGAATGGTAAACGTATGAGGAACTTTAATTAAAGGAAATATACAAACCTATCTAACAACAATGACTTCACATAAAAGAGTTATTTCATGTGCACACTCACAAACACACACTCACAAACAAGGAGTAAGATACTCAAACCGAGATTACTCCATCAAATATTCAATAACCAAATAGCAAGAGTAAACATATCCCTTTTCCACCACATGTGACCTTGGCACCTTACACTATCACTGTTATCCTTAACAATAAAATTTCTTTCATAGTGCGGTCAAGGAATAAGACAGATATCACACCCGACCATACCGAAAAATCCGTTTTAAAGCCTCATCAAGGTGTTGTTCATCTCCATAGCGGTATCCGGTAACATCGGACTTCACCTATAAGATGGTAATTGGGTTAGTCCAATATCAAACGGGGTAAAGCGAGAGAAATGGCCATCGAAGCAAAAGGTGGACAAAAATGGCAAGGTAAAACTACAACTATGGTTATTATTTCCAATCAACTTAAGTGTAACTTTGATATATAACTTCATATATGCTTGCTTCTATGACTCCATTGCCATAATCACAATTGCTACGACCCATTGCAGGCTACTCTATGGATAGTGGAAATCAAAAGTTGTCGACACAAGAGTGAGGATAAATGAAACGATTCTCCAACAAACATGTAAGAAGAGGCAATTTGGTAGATCCACTTGGTGTGGGCCCCTAGCCCCCTACCCCGAATCTTATCTCTTTTTCATTTAAAGTGTTACCCATTTAGCTATTTTCATTAGAATAACTTAAGTATACTATACATAACAAAATTGTCTGGATAAAATATCATGAGCCGCAAAAAGGATATTTGCCAATGTAAAAAAAAAAACACAAACAATAATGACTAAACATAATCGAATTAAGAAAATTAGGCGACTCGTGTGAAAAAAGAAGAGCCATACATAATTGAGGACAATATGAAATGTGGAACATCAAAAAAAGTCACATGTTCAAGAACGCTAAGACTTCCATTCTGCTGCTATCTTAGATTCTATATGAGGTACTGGTAGAATGATTTGAGCGCTTTGGTGTCATTGCCTTGTGAGAAAAGACAAAAAGGGGACCGATCAACTTCCTATTCAACTATCTTCGAAATTTAGAAGCCCGGCCTAATGTACATTAAGCCATAATATCTCGGAAAGGACACACTAGAAGAAAAATATATTCTTTCAAACCCGTAATTTTTGACGATATTTCTCCGCCACATCCTAGGAGCAAGGTGACCCTTTGAGATAATATTGGCAAGGAAGTTCTCGCCAAATTTTTCATACATGACCCTCTTTGGCCGTTATTATTTCTCCAAACAATGCACGTTGGCGAGAGAAAGGGAAAGGACAGGTTATCAAAACGTAAGGATTATTCTATCTGGTGTCTTGATGTCACTTTACAAAGCAGGGCGATCTTTTCAAATCTATGGATGAACATGAAAACAACGAATGGAGAGAATTAGATTGCAAAGGCCAAAATACAAGGAAAATATAAGAGATAACAAATTGCAAGATCAACTCCGGCCCGACTCGCTAGTGACTCGATAATAAAAGAAGAAACTGCAAAAGAAAAGGAGCGGCTAAGTGAACGCTCGCCTTAGATTGCAAAACTTTGTAGTTATCTCTCATTTGACCCCTACTTTTCTGTTTTCTTCGCTCATTCTATTTGATTCCTGTAATGCTAGCTAGATACATTACCACACAAAGTCAAGGAAGAGACTCATAAAGAAGCTACTCACTCCATCTTGCCTAGTAAATAACTTCAGGAACAACTTCAGCCATGTTTCATCACCAAACATAGTCATGTTCCAACCAATTCTAAAAAACCGACTCCGCAATCAAAAAGACAGGCAAGCAAAGATCATCCCATAATCCCGCTCCATCTCATCATCATCAAACAAAAGCAACAAGGTCATGCAAGCTAACCTAGAAGATTGTCATCTAAAAAAGCTTGTGTATTAAAGTTGAACGCTACATCCAAGAATCCCCCAATAGCACCAGAAACCATAGCCAATAAAATAGAACCAAGGTGAGCAGAAAAGTTAACCTAGACGGAAAAGCCGATCAAACTCAAGCCGTATAAACAATACCATTGACCTTCAAGCGAGGCATAGTCACAGTCGGTGGTGCAGCCTTGGCATGATACACAAGTGTCATTCCGTTTGCAAGCAACCAATGTGTGTAGGGCATATCATTTACAAAAGTTTCAATAGGCGATTTTGTCCTTTCCGAGCACAAATTTCCGCTGGAAGACCTAAGAACGACCTAAAACACGATGCTTTTATATTGTGAATAGCAGAACATATTTCAACTATAGGCACCAGATTGCTTATATAAACGCTAAAAAGAGAATAAGTAGAGGACAGTACCATGAGTATTAATCGACCATACGATGGAGAAACTTGAGAGAGCTCCTACACCATTCAATATGATCAATTTACAAGAACACATATAAAAGAGAGATATTAAATTATTAATCAAATTTTCCAATGGAAACCCTTTTTTTAACCAAAAACCCCTAATACTATCAATAAATGAGATTTTTTCTTCAACTTAACACAATTTAATTCCATATTAATTCAATTCAGAGCCTCAACTTCACTTCAAAAATTGAGCAGATCATAATCTTGCAGATATAAACAATATTTGTACTCCAACTTTAAGCTATATTAACCAGATTTTCAACTCCAACATCAACGAAATAATACCAAAAGAGGAGGAAAAAAGAATAAAACCAGAAAACGAGATCGAAGATCATCTGAAGACATTGAGGAGACATCGAAATCTTGAATGGTGTCGTTTCCATGAGGTCGATAACTCTCAAGACCACTAAATTACAAGCAAATAACTACATTTAAGAGAGAGAAAGATGCAGAGAAATATATGTATAGAGAGATAGCATGAGAAGAAGAACCTGACGGGGAAGAAGTCGAGGACGAAAAGAGATAGACCTGCTAATTGCAACGCCATTGCACAAATTGTCCAGATTGTGAGTTTTGTGCATAGATCGACGACATTTTTGCGTCTTTTGATATGTGAAGTTCACTCGAGCATGGACGATTTTCACAGAGAGAAGTGTTGGTTTTTTTTTACTAGTCTTGATTTTCGTCTCGAATCTAGGTTTCAAGCTTCGTGTGCTATTAATTTCTTCTCGGATCTAGGGTTTCATGCTTCGATTTCTTCGATTGGTCAATGCTTTCTCTCTCTTCGATTGGTCAATTAGATTAAACCCTAAAATTAATTCGAGTAATGCAGAAAAATCTAGATATCAGGAGAAAATCAAATCTGAAGGAGTTTGCGAGGTTGATTGAAGAAACGGCGAGGTCGACGCCTAGTGATGCAACCAATTGAACTGGCGAAGGACAACGGAGGAGGGGAGACGGAGGAGTACAGTGGGAGGTTACAATTGAGAGAGGGGACTTGGGATGGAGGGAGGGAAAACAATAAAGAGAGGGAAGGACTAGTGAGGAGAGATGAAAATTACTTTAGTACGCATAGTGAGGTTTCATGAATTGGGAGAGGATCCAAATGCTCGGGTTGACTAGTTAACCGGAGCATTTGACATCAAATGCTCCGGTTGGTTAATTAACCCGAGCATTTGTGAAATTTTTTATTAAAATTTTCACAAATGCTCGGGTTGATTAGTCAACCGGAGCACTTGATAAGTAGCAAAAGTGGTTTTTTCTACTAGTGCATAACTCCAAAAGAACATCTGTTCTAAAATACTTTACCAAGAGAACTATGCAATGTTTTTAATCATTTGAGTTTAAAATAAGACTTGTACACTATATGGTTATGTGCATTTTTTTTGAAAGGATATGGTTATGAAGTACATTATATAAATAAATTCTTATGAAAAACTATTTGTAAACCCATTAAATTTACGCAAACCTGTTGTGTAACCCAATAAAAATCAAAACAAATTACTAATTTGTAATACTCTATATGTCAACAAGTAAAAATACACTATATCATATAGAACAACACTATATCATTGAAAACTACACTATATCAAAACGAAACATTATTCAATTTTTACAAGGCACTACCATGCATAAACATTATAGTACACACTATATCACATTAAAACACACTATATCACATACCACCCCACTATATCAAATACAAACATACTATCACCACCACATACATAATACACTATATCATATAGAACAACACTATATAAGTAAAAACTACACTATATCACATTAAAAAAACACTATATTTCCATCAAATCAAACTTACTGTTAGATTACTAACATTGTTTGTAAAATCAATCAAGACTACACAATTACATAAAGAAACATTGTTTGTAAACCTATTATATCAACACAAACCAACTGTCAACCCTAACCTACTATTAGATTAGTAACATTATTTGTAAAATCAATCAAATACATCAATATAGTTTTACTTTGTAAATTTAACAGTTAACTTTTTCCTTCCTGTCTTCTTCTTCTTCTTTCCATCCTCAACTTCTTTGTTCTTCTTCTCTTACTGCATTTTCTGTCTCAACTCCTCTTCAATCCTCTTACTCTCTTCAACATTCTTCCTTTTATTTTCTTCAATAAAAGCAACAGTCTCTGATCTCTTTGATCTGAATGATATCACCTTTTTCACAAGCTCACTTCTATTCTTATTCAGATCAGATAAAATCATGCAACCACACAAGGAGACTCTTCTTTGCTTTCCTAATCTTCTCCCCGAAAATAAATTAAATAAGTAAGAAACTATAAAAAAAACTTAAATAGATAACTCAGTTAGAAATAATTATATTAAACTTACATCATTCAAATATGGGCATTCAAACTCTTCTGAGCCTTCAAAAAGTAGCATATGGACAAGTATGTACACACCACAGTCCAAATCATATGCACCTTTTTTCCAGCTTCCTTTGACTTATGTCATTCCCCATAAACCCATATCATCACCTTGAGATTGTGGGATTTCATAATGTTGGAAAAGACTTGAAAATCCATCAGCAATGGTTGAACTGAGAGTCTCCATCTTTTTCTTATATTCCTTATCATCATCCCAAATCTTGTTATCAATATAGAAAACAGTCTTTTTCTTTGTGTCCAGCACAAAAAGGACAAAATGATTAGCTCCTTTAAGCAAAATTGAGATAAAAACCTACAAAATAAATAGAAGTATAAACTCACTAGATGAGAATAAAAATAATTATATCATAACATAATAATATAAAAATAATAACACTATATCATAAACAAAACCACTATATCATATACAAACACACTATATCACATAGAAATCCACTATATGTTTGTGTAATACTATATCTACACTAGCACATAAATACACTATATCATAAAGAAATATACTATATGATCTACAGACACACTATATCACACACTGTATGTCTGTCTAATACTATATCTAAACTAGCACATAGAAATACACTATATCATAAAGAAACACACTATATCATAAACAAACCCACTATATATTTGTCAATTTATACTAAGAAATGCTTTCATCATAATTTCAAAAACAGAAATTATCTCACCAATTCAACACCAGCATCCAGTTTTGAAATATTATTCAAGTCTTGAATTTGAAACTTCCAACATGCGATCAAATCATCAATGCGTTTAGCATCAGTTTCATCTTCAAGCACATGCAATAATACAGCCTGCAACATAAGAACTCATATTATCAATAAATAAATAATGCATGCAAAGATAAAGAATTCAACAATATAAAAATATATTACAAAAAGTTCTTACACCCTGAGAAGAAGTAAAGTAAAACTTTTTTGGAGGAGAAGAGAGACTGAGTTCATTGATATTCATCATTCTTGCCCAATTATCTATAACTGATTCAAACATCTCAGTCTCAGTAGCAACCGTCCAAATCTCACTCCGAGGTATAGAGAAGAACACTTCATCCAGCTTAAATAGCTCTTCACTGCAACAAACAACACAAATTGTAAGAATATTTTCAATTAAAAACAATACATTAAACAAATTTCATTCAAAAATTTACCTCCCATCTAAAGGATGTTGATTTTCAGAACAATAATCAACAGCCTCCCTTAAAAATATTGGGAGATCTTGCATCACATTTTCAAAATCTTTCATCATCTTTGAAAGATGAGTGAAAGGACCCTCAACTGCATATTCATCCAGCCTTAGAGTTGACTTGGCTGGACCCCTAGACAAACCATTTTGGAAAACAGTCCATGTATTCTCCTCCACGGACATGTCCTCACTTGCATCATAAAAAACGTTCTTGACAACGTTCTGGATGATCTCATTGGTCTTCTGACTCATTTGAGTCACTATAAAGCTAGGGAACGCAGTAGTAGAAGGATTAGAAACCTCTTCCCAACCAGGTGGTAAATCCTTCACAGCATATGCAATTGATACCATTTCATCAAAGTACTTCTGATAAATTGAACTTGACAAAATTTTGTCAAGATCATCTTGAGAAGGATTATCAGAAGGAGGAATGCCAGCCACATAAGAGTCCTTCAAACTCTTTAACGAATCTATGTGGCAATGAGAGACAGCTTCCAAATCCCTCTTCCACAAAGAACCACATAGCATGAAGCTCCTACAAAAATCAAAACAAATTACTAATTTGTAATACTCTATATGTAAACACTAAAAATACACTATATCAAAACAAGACCAACTATATGAAAATAACACCAACTATATGAAAATAACACCAACTATATCAGAATAGAAACACATACACTATCACATACAAAATACACTATATCATATAGAACAACACTATATCATTCAAAACTACAATATATCAAAACGGCACATTATTCAATTTTTACAAGGAACTATATCAAATATTAAAAGCACACACTATACCACATACATACACTATATCATATAGAACAAAACTATATCAGTCTAAAATACACTATATTAAATTATTCTAAATTTTTACACTACAAGTAACACACTATAGTACACACTATATCACATACAACACCACTATAACAAATACAACACCACTATATCAAATACAAACATAATATCACATACCAGCATCACATCACCACACAATCACATAAAACCACGCTATATCACATAAAACCAGACTATATCACTCAAAACTCTACTATATCAAAAATTAATATTATTCTAAAATTTGAACTTACATCTCTAGCTTGTGCAGTAATTTCTTCATCAGTGAGACTTCCTGGTGGAAGCTCAAACTGAATATGAAGCTTGCCCTTCACCTTCCTCTTGGGCGCAGCCTTCTTTGGTACATCACTACTTCTACTTCCTTCACTTCTTGTATCATCACTCAATACAGGATGTGGAACATACTGAACTTCAATTTTTTTTTGAACCGGCTTCATCCGGGTGAAAATCAACTTGCCCATCATCAGTGAAGTAAAACTTAGCCCTTATTGGATAAGTTTCATCAAGCAAACCACTTCCAAACTTATCACATAATACTTCACGACGAATTCTCTTGACAATTGACTCATTATCGCAGTGAGCCAACAGAGGCAGTCGAGTTGGAGGCACGCCATCACCAATCTATAGGTGATGGAAGTAAATCAACTGCAACAAAATTATACACCCCGTATAATGCCCCCGAACACCTTTAGCAAACAGTGAATTCTTGAACAAAACATTCGCATGCATCAACCTATCTAATATATATTTACACCAATTCAAACGAGGAATTCTCCGAACCTCATTTACAGCAAGAACAAGCCTCAAATCCAGTGTGTTATTTGCAACTGGAGCTAAAAAAGAAGAAAAAGCAAATAACACATACAGCTTTTGAAAAACCTCCCCACCATCAACTAAATTCCTTAACACAGAATAAACAGCAAACAAAGGAATCTGCCCTTTATCCCGATCAACTCCAAAGTACTCCCTCCAGCTTGCTTTCAACTCAAAATGCGGATTCTCCGCATTAGGTCTAGACACATCCACCACATCCTGTCCTTCAACTAGAGGGAGCTGAAGCACATCATACACATCAAATTGGTTAACCTTGAACTCTTTTCCATAACCAACCTTAAACATGCCAGAACCACCATCAAACCTCTCCACCAACCATCCACTCAAAGAATTATTAGTCCTGGAAATCTTTAAATCCAATAAAGATCCAAAACCAATTTCTATAACAACTTTTTTCTTGTTCAACACTAAAACCTTCATTCAAATGACAAAGCCTTTTACCACAATAGTAGTTTTGAACGGGTTTACCCTCTGTCCTTCAACATCAGTGTATATTTTCCTCTTCTTTGGAGCTTGGAAGGTATCCTTCTGAGCTACACCTTTTACCCTCTTCTTGCTTTTTGCTCCCTCTTTTTTTACAACAGGATTACCAGCATCAGTTCCTTCATTACCAGGATTAGCAGCATCACTTCTTCCATCCTGCTGTTCAATAGACGGCATACTAACATCATGTACAACGTGCTCTGCAACAAAAAACAATTGTACAAAACATACACTATATCAGCCGAAAACACACTATATCATGTCAAAACATACTATATCATGGCCAAATACACTAACACAACACTAACCTTATATCATGTAAAAATACACTATATCATCTCAAAATACACTATAATGTCAGAACACACTATATGATGTCAATATACACTATCATCCAAAACACTGCCAAAGAACTATCACAACAACACTATCATCACAAAATACACTATATCATATCAAAATATACTATATCATGTAAAAATACACTATATCATCTCAAAGTACACTATAATGTCAAAACACACTATATGATATCAATATACACTATCCAAAACACTGCCATAGAACTACAACAGCAACACTATATCATTTTAAAACACACTATATCATTTCAAAATACACTATCATTTCAACACTAATAAAAGTATAATTACAAATACACTATATATTTACAAAATAAACTATATCATATCAAAATACACTATATCATATCAAAATACACTATATCATCTCAAAATACACTATAATGTCAAAACACACTATATGATATCAATATACACTATCCAAAACACTTGCCATAGAACTACTACAAAGAACACTATATCATTTTAAGATATACTATATCATATCAAAACACACTATATCATTTCAAAATACACTATCATTTCAAGACTAATAAAAAGTAGTACAATTACAAATACACTATATATTTACAAAATAAACTATATCATGTCAAAATATACTATATCATCACAAGAATAAGACAATTACAAATTATCACAAAAAAATAAACCTAAAAAAACATCAGAACTCCAAAATGAACGAATAGTAATTCAAACTAAAAAAATATTAGAACTCCAAAAATCGCACAAAAATCAACAAAAATTTATCATGCAAACAATAAAAATCGAACAAAAATTAAACGAAGAGTAACTAAAAAAAATCAGAACTCCAAAAAATCGCACAAAAATGAACGAATAGTAATTCAAACTAAAAAAACATCAGAACTCCAAAAATCGCACAAAAATCAACATAAATTTAGCATGCAAACAATAAAAATCGCACAAAAAATGAACGAAGAGTAATTCAAACTAAAAAAACATCAAAACTACAAAAATTAAAAGAAATTATAGTAAAAACCAAAATCAACAACATAATTACCATCAGTATGAGAAGTTCGACTAACACCAGGAAACTCCGATTCCTCTGCACGACCAGCACCAACAAATGAACGCAAACCACTACGTTTTGGAAAATTCCGATTAGCGATCGTCTTCCTTCCCATTGCTAAATTCAAGCGAAAAAATTACACAGAACTGAAAATGAAGAAGTTAGGGCGGAGAAGATTACGGGACGAACTTGAAGAGAGAGAAAATGAAGAAGTTAGGACCAAGAAGATGAAAAGTTATTATTGAGAGGCAAAATACGTAAGATTCTGAGAGAACGAAGTAGTGGGAAGAAGTTATGAGGAGAGAGAAAATCTGAGGAAATCTGAGGAGAGAGAAAAACTGAAGGCGGCAAAAACTGAACGTGATATTACTATTGCCTCACCGGGTTCGTATTAGTTTTTTTAAATTTTTAGGACCTTAAACTAATCGCAACTCGCACCACTCTCTTAACTCTTAACGCTTAACGCTTAACGCTTAACGCTTAACTCATAACTCGCACCACTGCACAGCCACCGCACCAGGCCACCGGCCCCGAACTCATTCAGTTTTTCTCCGTCGCCATCAAGAAGCAAGAAGCAAGAATCAATTAACATTGTCAATTTGTGTTATTTACGAGTGGAAAAACCGTGCGTTCACGCCAGAGCAACCACAACCCACCGCCGCACCATCATTTTCGCCTCTGAACGCCGACTTCTGACCGCTCACAGCTGCCCGCCGCTCTCCACAGCAACCCCAAATTTTGAATTTAGGTAATTTAGTTTAATTCAATTACCTAAACCCTAATGTTAATTGCTTGTTGCTGAGTTGTTGTTTGTGTTAGTTGGTTGTTATTTTGTTATCCTTATTCAATTTTTATTGAGTTCCAATCAAAAGAATTCATACTGTGTTGTAGATAATTGAAGTTTCTAATTTGAATTGTTCGCCAATATAAAATGGATGCTTTCATTGGATTTTGTGCATTGTTGGTTTTTTAGTAAAAATTGACAATAATTTACCCCTAATTTTTAGGTTTCAAGAAGCTTTATGATAGTAATATAGATAGGTGTTGCTCTACTTGTAGGCTTGTACTAGTTTTCCACTGTCAAACCGGTAAATGATGTGCTCTAAGTCAGATAAGCCTAAGGTCTTCGACAATTGATGATATATGAAAAGTATTCTTAATTGATTTTTATCATAGAACTTATAGTTGAAGTCTTGAAGGTGTGTTGTTTCATCTTAAGTCTTAACTAACTAGTGAAAGGAACTCAGGCCACTCTTACTATCTTGTTATGCTGGTCCTACTAACTTCCTTTGAATTTCCTTTCAATAAGCTTATTAGATTGCGTGTTTAGTGATTAGCATTGTATACTCAAGAATACACCTTTCATGGTTGAATTGTAGCAAAATGCTTAGCTTGATTGTGTTTCTTGACATGGGTTGACATAGTTTGCTGCTCTTTTGGGAACATTTCTTAAAGTAAGACCAATGCATTCACAATTGAAAACATATGTCATTGAGATTCAAAATCACTATATTACTACAAAATCAAGTATGTTCTACCTAATATATGATAACTTCATAAATAATCGCTCCAATGAATAAGATTGCATAAACCAAAAAAATAAAATCTCATGTTATTATCATTTAATTTTTGTATGCAATCATTTCACGTTTCTGATTTTAATTCATCGTGTTGTTAAATTTTAATATGACTTAATAAAATTATATTTATCATTTTTCCAGGTTCAAATGGAAACGAGTTCGACACAAAAAACTTCCTTAGGTGTAGGTGTGTCCGTTTTAAAAAAAGAAATTTTTTACAAACGAATGCAAAAAAGAGTTTTCTCGATAAACGATAATCAATCAACATTTTCGATTGGACATTGTGTACTTATAGATAGTGATGGTCTTATTTTGACAGCATTTCATCTTTTTGAGTCTAGTTCGATTGGTTAAAAAGTTAGTGTTAAATTTAATAATGGAATAGATACGGAAACATTTGTTGCTGAGATTGTTAAATTAGATAGTAGATGTGATTTAGCTTTGTTAAAAATTGAACATTTTGATAAGCGGGAGGGTAACTACGAGTATGCGAGAGTTGCTCGAGCGGTTCAGATTGGACAAGATATTCACATGATTCATTCGGGTGATGGTGATATCTTCTCGTACGCTAGTGGTTCAGTTGCTTTCGAGAGTAGGCCACGATGTGATATTTCTGTTCCAGATCAGATCACCTTTATTGCTAGTGATACGACCTTCGTCCAGGTCCATGGCTTGCATGGACAACCCGGGTGTTCGGGTGCGCTTGTCTTTGACTACCGAGGTCATATCGCGGGGATCTATAGCTCTGGCTATTCGAGGATGGACTTTTTGGTCCACCCGACACATATCATGAAGCTGTGTCGACCATTTATTCAGGTTTGTTATACTTTTAAATTAAGATATCTTATAATGTCCTGTTTTTAAATTTCTTATTTGTTTTATTACCTTATATTTTGTTGTATTTGAATGTTAGTGACTGTTCTAATGTGTACAAAAATAAATTACCTTTTATGAATAAAAATTTTTGTATGTTTTTTGTTGTTTTTACCTATGGTACTCACTATATTCATTTTACATAAAGTATTTGTGTCCGATCATTAACACTACAACATGACATTAAAGGCCAAAATAATGTGATTTTTTCACAAAATAGCTGAATAAGTACCATAGATTTTTAGCAGAATTTATATATCATCCTTTTGTTGTCAATGGTGACTTAGGTTGGATTTTAAGCTTTTGTCTATTAGATTTCCTAGTTAAGGTAGTTTTTCCTACGCAATAGTTGCTTTGACATTGATTTCTCCTCCGCACAATCAAATAATGGACAACAGGGAAAGGGGTTATGTCGAATAGCATGAAAAAGGAAGGTTAAAGAAGGTTCTTTTACATGGAACCCTCCATGTTCCAAATCTGAAATAAAATTAGAGGAAAGCATGGAAGTTTATACTCAATTACATGTTTATTTGACACTATTCTGCAACAAGCTACAAAGTGCTCTCATTTTTGCCCAAATTGAAGGCCCTAGTTTTACATTCAATTGAATTAGAAAGGAGTGTCAGGGGACAATTGAATGCTGCTATGCTACATAATGTGAACTTAGTAGCCCTGTCCTTTGATCAATCTGAACCAAAGAAATTGTTGAGTTCAATTAGCTTTCATAGTAAGAATTTCGATTTTAAGGAGCAAAGAGGAGGAAGAATTTACATATTAATTGGGGAAAGGCTTTAAATAGAGTACTAACGCAGTTAATGTTGGCCCCTTGGAAAGATATTTTGACATCATCCATCAATTGGTAATGGTTTCTAAATGAAAAATTTAGTATTATGTAGTTGTTTTCAAAATTAATTACATATTTGGTAGTCTTCAGCAATTTTCCATATGCAAAATTAAAGATCTATTTGTCAAAATGTTTTGGAGACGTGAAACTCAATCTATGTAAACTAGTGTGGAAGAAGTCTTATTTTAGAAAAATGATGACTTTTTATGCATATCAATCATAAAATAGTACTTCCTCCGTTCCAAAATAAGTGAAACACTTCTCTCATTTATGTGAGAGCTTTTTGAGACAAGTGTTTCACTTATTTTGGAACGGAGGAAGTATACATTACTATTGATTAAGGACGAAGGGAATATTCGTTAGTGTATACTAAGTTCAACTAAAAGATCCATTACACAAATACTCGAGGAGATTTGAGGTGGTTCCGTGATCTACTATAAAGTGCTTGAGAAGTGTATTAATTAAATCAAACAAGAATGTGCTCTTAGAATTCATGTGTGGGTTAGTAATTGGTGTGTTTTGACTTCTCGGTTGATTATGGATACTTACTGATAGAATTTATAGGGATCTTGAATCAGGGAGAAATAACCCATATGCCATAGATATATTATTATGTTGTGACTTATAACTCATAATAAGTGAGTATGGCTTTATGGTCTTTGAGGAAGAAACAAGTGAAAATTGTTTACTAAGTCAAAGGAAAACATATTGTGACTTAAGTAATTATCTCTTAGCCGGCTTTATCATTATGGTATTTGTTGATATGATACTCAACCTAAATAGAGCTCGAAAAAGCTGTTAATACTTTACCCAAAAACTCGAGCTTTACAAGCTAATGTGTCTTTTTTTGCCTTGTTTAGATGCTCCAACTCTACGGTTTAAATTAATGAGCAGGAGAAATGTAGATGAAAAGTGAAAATCATGACGAAGCTAATACTTCTTTTCTTCATTCGTAATCTTGCTTGGATGTAATCTTGAATCTCCAAATATGGCCTTTTATTTTTGTGCTCCATGATGCTCTTTTTCTATTACTCAAGGCCTCTTTTCCTTCCCTAGTTTCAACATGGGAAAAGTGAAAGAAGCTGAAGTAATATAAATGAAAAAAAGAAATAAACCATGTAAAAGTTGATGAGGAAGCTTTCTTCAAATTCTAAATCCTTGATGTATATAATTGATGATGTGTTTCTTCAAGCCTTTTTCTTCTCCCATTTTGTTGTTTTAATGCTTTAGTTTGGTAACATTGGCAAATTAATTTATGAAGCTTTTGAAACACTTGAAAATTGTAACAGGGCTTAAGAAGAAAGCATACAAGGAGGAGGCAAAAAAGAAGAACACTAAGCATGTATGAGACAATGAGTAATCTGTACTTTTGAATGTAATTATGATTTTGTGCCATTAGTGTTAAATTACATATCATATCGTGAATTCCAGGCGTCTCTTGTTGGGCTTTTTGATGTGGTTTGAATTTAGAGGAAAGGAAAAGAAAAGAAAGCATGACAAGGACGCGGGGCCTAAGGTAAAACTTTAATCTGAATAACTGTTTATGTATATCTCTAATCAACAATTTTTACCTTTCTTTTGCATGTGTTCATGCTCTACCATTAGCAAAGTGAAACATATTTGGTAGTTTTAGTACTAAGTAATTTTAGAAGAAAAATTTTATTTGGTAGTTTTCAAAATTGAATACATATTTAGTAGTTTGTCAACAATTTTTCCTTATGCACAATTGAAGATACTATTGGTCAAATGCGTGTTTTGGAGACATGAAAATCAAACTATGTAAATTGATATGCACTAGTGCAAAAAAGGCTAAATGACTCTAAAGAACACATCCGGTTCTCCCAAAACCGGATCGGTTAAGTCAGCTTTTTTTTGCGTGCAAAGAGAGATGTGTTGTAACTGATGCGGTGGTCTAATGAACCGGATCGATTAACAACAACAGATCTGGTTTTTCAACCTAAGGATCAGTTAATATCAGCCCATATGGGCCTATGAGTAGAAAACCAATTTCCTCCCTCTCTGAAAACGCGCGCAATCTCTTTCCTCGCTATTTCTCTCCTCGTTGAAACCCTAACCCTCTTTTCTTCTTCGATTTTCTGCTTCTCTTCCGCTCTTCGTTTCTTCATTTCGTCAATTTGGTTTTTCGTGTTTTTGTTGCTGCTGTTGTAGTGTTGTTGATTTCGTTGCTGTTGTTGTTGCAGATTAAAAGAGGTGTTTCTTCAAGAGGTGAAAAACACAAGCAAGGTTGATACTAAGGAGGCGAAAAACCCAAGCAAGAGGTCATTCAGGTCAGCCTTTTGTGTTGTCGACTTTTTCCCCCGATTACAAACCCTAAATCTAGTTTATTCCATTAATTTTGCATTGTATTGGTTAATCATAGATGGTTTTTTTGTTCAGATCTCGTTCTATTTTGATTTATCTCCATGATATGTAGTTTGGACTTTTTTATTGTGGTATTTACTGGTGGAAAATGTAATTGGTAATTTGATATTTGTTTTTGTTACTCATGTGATTAATGTTCTGGTTAATTTAGATCTTGTGATTGACATGTAGAGGGAAATTTGTGTGAATTTCACATTTAATTGGTTTGTTTTGATTTAAGGGTTATGCTTGGTTTGTATGTGGGTTGCATTTATTGTGTGAAGGGGGGCTGTGTGTGCAGGGGGCTGTGCGATGCAAGAGGGGGGGGTGACAGGTGGGTGTGTGAAGGGGAAACCAAGTCTACTCTTTTTGGGAAGTAGTTCATGTTGCTGAATACTCCCGAAGCATAGCACTTCGAGTTGAAACCAAGTCACAGCCTTCCCATGTTGGGTTACCTGTGTTTCATCAAAGAGTGGAAGTTGTCTTAGATATTGGATGCTCCGATTACATTTGCAGCCAAAAAATTTTATACTATCGTGGAATTTCTTTTACAATTTCATCTATTTATTTTCTTTACTTTTGGTCATCTATGCTTGATTTTTGGAAATTTATTTATAGTTGTGATGATGGATGATAGGAGGGAAAACCTCTCGACTTCTCTTCCGATATATTCTGCGTAAATTATGTTAAGGATGTGTTAAGGGCCTAGATAATTACAACTCAAATATCTGATAGTCATAAGGATTTCATCAATCAACCAGAAATATTTGAAAACATATATATCTATATATATTAATTTTATTTTTTTTTTTTTAAAATTTCAAACTTTTTAAACCAAATGAAAGCATCATGAGTAAGGTGTTTAAGAACATTTCACCTTTATTACTAGTATTTTTTTTGTTTTTTTTTTTCATTTTTTTAAAAAATCTGCCTAAGATTGGTAATTTTTTAAAGAGATTTTTTATAATTAGTTTTTTTTTAAAAAATTAACTATTAAAGGTTTATCTTAAAAAATGGTGATTTTAAAAGGTGGTAAAAATCAAAAAATCCATCTATATATATTAGAAAGCATCATGAGTGGTGTTTTTGGAAAAGAACACCTCTAGTCTTGGCATTGACTCCCCGTGTTCTCTTCCAATTTATCCTTGGTGTGTGTATATAGGTTTGGCTTATCAAGGAGACAAGAGTCTTAATATGTGTTCTGCGAGAATCTACCAGAGATTTCTGAATCTGGTTGACAATTGATTAATTGTAGGATATGATATTATCTGTGGCTTAACCATTAGTTTTCTGTCTTTCCTGAGAAGAGTTGACCTTATGAGGGATGAACTACTTTGACGGCCTGTTTGGTACGTGCTAATAAATGGCAGTATTGCTAAAGGATTTTAGGTTGAATTGGTGGTCCTATCTCAGTGTCCATGGTTATGCCAGCTCATCCCAAACATCTCCTTCATCATAAAATTTCATTATCGACAAGGTGCTATTGAGTGGGGACGGAAATTATCGAAGGTAATCACATCTTTGGAATAGAACGACATCTTCATGGACATTGGCATGGACTTTGTTACAAAATCACATTGAAATCGATCACCTTCACCGCCACCTATTATTGCATGCCAACCAGGCTGCAAGAGTGGTCAAATACATCTGATTCTCCATTATGTATGCTGTCTTTATTCGAGCTGTAATTACCTAGGTCCTTTGCAATTTCATCCAGGTGTTTATGCCTACTATGTGGAAGCAGTCCCTTCTGGACTCTCACGGTATCTGGAATATTTCGAGCTGTTTTGAAGGCTGAGCCTAGCTTTGATGAGGCCCTTTCTCTCCCCCAAATGCATCTGCCGGTGCTGATGGTATCCCTTGTTGTTCATTCTTTGTATTGCTGGTGTTGCTCTGTTGTAACGGGGTGAGATGTTACTTCCGTTCGAATTATCTTTCTTTGTTTGGTAACACCCAATTAAATTGATGCAAATATCAATTTGGTTCCTTTATCTCTTTTATTTATCAATTGAATCCAATTAGTTAATTAGTTGATTAAATTGATATATATACTATGTTTTATCATGATTTTTTGACAGTATACACGTTCACCTATAGCCATATGTAGTACTTTGTTAGAGTTGTATTTTTATTCATGAACCAGTATATATGTTTTGCATGCTCTACTTTGAAGTGGTTTTTTGGGGGCCAAATGTTTAGGTTGTTTCTGATTTTCTGGTAGTTGCTATTGCAGGCATGCCACATTTATCATACTCTTCTTTCAAGCAGCAGCAAGGGGGTTCAAGCTGACTCAAGATAGCAAGAGCCCTGTGCAGTTGAGCACATTACATGAGCAGATGTTAAGATGAAGTTGGGTCGCCAAGAATATTTTGTAGGGACATACGAACAAACGCTACAATGTTCGCAAAAATGATATTTAGTACTTTCTACCTCAACCAGAATTTAAATTCATGGGTTGATTTTGCTATGAAATTGATATATATATTCATGTAAATTTGTAAGAGCAGGTTAGCACAAGTTCAATCGCCTTTTATGTAACTGAATCTGAATGTTCAGGAATTAAAGATATAGACATATTTTTATTGCCTTATGTGTTTTGTACAATAAAGAACGAAAGCATGCAAAAAAAAAAAAAAAAAACCTTAACTGATGCGGTTTCCCTCCAAAACCGGATCAGTTAAGCATTTGAGTGATTCCATGATCTACTATGAAAAGGTCTAGAAGTGTAGTAATTAAATCGAAACAAGAATGTGCTTTTAGAATTCATATGTGAGTTTGGAGTTAGTGTATTCTAACTTCTCGGTAAATCGAGGATAATTACTAATAACATTTGCAAGTTGCACACTATGGGCTTGTGTTTATGGGCTCAGCGCTCAACATACCAACAGTTAACTGATCCGGTTCAACACTCAACTGGATCAGTTAATTTACCCATTTTTTGTGCAAAAAAAAAAAGAGTAAATTGATCCAGTTTAGGATTCGGCCGGATCAATTTTGTTGTGTCATTTAAACTTTTTTCCACTAGTGTGCAACTTGGTATTTGTTAGATTTTAATTAACAAACATGATAAGTTAGATGTTAGATTATAAGATATGTAATTTTAGTTAGTAAGGATGAAATAAATAATATGATACTAAAATTTTCTCAAAGGGAAACATATTAATCAAGTTAGCATCCCAAGTTGAAATAAATAATGACGTGCTCTGTAGTTTATTGGTAATTATCATGAACCTTATTTTGTTTTATTGATAAATAATAGGAAAAATGAACAGGAATAATCTCACCTTTTGCCCGTCTGCTCAAAATAATCCCACCTTTGAATAATTCCATAATAACCCCACCTTTCTACCCTATCTACTTATTTTGGTCCCAATCCAATATTAACCGGTTACAATAGGTTATTAACTGGTTGTACCTTGGTTAATTGAATGTGACCCTCTAACCCTCTTAATTAATTACAATGGCCCCTAAAGTATTAAACTTAATTTTAAAAAAACTATATTAAACCCCACCACCATACAGACCCACCATCCCCAACCGCCCACGGCCCCTCTTAAGCCGCCACTAGGGGTGTTCACAAAAAACCGAAACCGAAATACCGTATCGAAAAATCGGAAAACCGGTCAAAATGGGCGGTTACCGAACCGAAAAATTTGGGATTAACAAGTTCGGTTACCGAACCGGTAAAAATTACGGTTAAACGGTACGGTTACGGTTATGATTTTTTATAAAACAGTTAACCGAAAAACCAGATAAATTTATTTTATTTTATTATTATTTAATTTTTTTAAATATTAATTAATTATTACTTTTTTATATTAAATGCAGTAATTTAGTAAGTAAAGTAGTGTAGAGTGTAGAGATTGATGAATCCCTTTTGATGGCGGGAGACTAAGAAATGCCTCTGTGCACTCACTGTTACCGGAAGTCTCAAAATTATAGTACTTTCAGTAGCTGTAGTTGGAAATATTATGATTGGACATAAATTTGGTTACTGTCCTGTGCTTGAAATGCTTCTCGGTGATGTTTAAGTGATTTAGAGTGATGGGGAGCTGCAAATCATGATGAAGTCTTTGGTGAATTAATACCTCCTGGGATCTGAATTCACAATTTCAGAATTCAGGACCTTAAAATTTGTTAAAATAAGAAGAAAATGAAATACTTGTGGTGGATTCAAAATTTTCTCGTCTGCTTACACTATTTATGTTGAGAAAAATTTGAAATCTAATATATAAAATTAGTAAAATAATTTGATAAAACTTGAATAACGGTTAATGGTTAACCGGAAAACCGTACGAAAATCCGGTTAACCGTTTATGCGGTTACCGGTTTGAACGGTTACAGTTACGGTTCACAAATATGGCAAATATGGAGAACCGGTTTTAATATTATTTTAATATATTATTACGGTTCTTGTCAGAAACCGCAACAATATGTCTGCGCCAAATCTATAAAAAAAACACGGGTTTCTTTTTGCCTTCACTCTTTCTCTCTCGACTCTCTCTCTCTACTCTCACACTCTCACACTCTCTCACACTTTCCGGTGAAAAGGTTTAAGTTTCTGGCGAAACGGTTCCGGTTTCCAGCGATAAGGGTTCCAGATCTGGGTTTGGTTTCGCGTTTTTCGCCCGTCTCCTCCGCTTCTCACACTTTTTTTGGTTCTCCTTCTTGCTTGGTGGGTTCGGTTTTTCGTATTTCACCGCCGGCGCCACCCTCTTCTCCACCACTTTCGTACTTCACCGCCGGCGCCACCATCTCCTTGTCATATTAAGTTATTTTTTCATAATTTTTTTAATTTTGTAGTTTTCTTAATTAATAGTGTTTTAATGGAAAATTTGGCTTAAATAATAGTTTAAAATGCTTAGTATAAAATATATACTTCCTCTGTTTCACAATAAGTGAAACATAGAGAAAGTACACACATACCAAGGAATATAGAGAGAGAAAGTTGGGACCACAATAAAGTAGAGTGATGAAATAAAAAAGGTTGTGGTCTCCTCTTGCTTTTTGGTGGCATATTTGTAATAAGAGTGAAATTCTTTTACCATTTAAAGCTTGGTTTCACTTATTGTGAATATGCCAAATAAGGGAAGTGTTTCACTTATTGTGAAACGGAGGAAGTATATGATTAGTTATAAGATTTGAGGATTAAAAACTGATTTTGTGATGATTTTGCTTAAGTTTTTGTATGCCCTAAAATGTTATACGGGATTGTTTTTGCTTAAGTTCTTATGATGCTTTTGCAATACTTTATTTGAAGTGATATGCAATGCCTTCATATTGATAGACTCACCAATGGGAGGGGAAGGGAAATCTAAGGAATGGTTTGGTACTTGTTGTTTGGTGATGACTTGGAATCGCTTGAATGCGATTGTTGTTTGTTGATGACTTGGAATCGCTTGAATGCGATTGTTTTTATGTACATCATAATGTCTAGATACCCGTTCAAAACTTACTCATTAGGAGTAAGTCTTGAATAGTCCCGTTTTGGGGCAGGTTCTTAAACGTCACATCTCACTTAGGACGTGAATGTGTGTTGATTCTTTGATTCTAAGTGAATTACGGTTAGTCATTTCCCTAATTTGTTCTCCAGGCTACATATAAGATAAGCAATTATCTTCATCGTGTACTTGGAGGCGAAGGAAAATCTTTGCCGAATTTTACCTAGAATCAAAGGATGATACATGCATTCACTAGTGGGATTGGACGTTTAAGGATGGGTTAGGTTGAAGTGATAAGGGCCCAATGGAAACATGCATTGAATATTAGCTTATTGTGTTATATTTATGTGAATTTTTTAATTGATAATAATTTTTTATGTATGTATGTATGTGTGGGGGGTTTTTAGAAATGGATCGAAGTTGGATGTATGGAAAGCGGAATACGTTGGAGTTCGTACATGGTGTGAATGAGTTTTGTAAACGTGCTATAGAGCATCACAACTTACTTGCGATGATGAGATTTATTGTCCATGTGTTGATTGCTACAATGTGAATACGATTTCTGATATTAGGACAATAAGGAATCATATTATTCGTCGTGGATTTAGGGCTGAGTATTATATTTGGTTATGGCATGGTGAGAAGGGAAAATATACTCAGGATAGGGTTAGTATTGATGTTGGCACTAGTAAAACATTAGAGATTGATATGTCGAATGTTGGGGTTGAGAATGAAGTTGTGATTGAAGATCATGTTAGGATTGAAGGTGATGATGTAGTAGGTGATGAAAATGACTACGGAGATAATAGTGACGCTGAGGTTGAAGAGTTTGGTGATGATCGATTAGGTGAGATGTTGGAAGGGGCCCGTGACTTTACGTTATTGTTAGGACGAGACTCCATGTCGATTGTATTTGATAGATCCAACTAGTGGAGAGACTTGTCTAGTGGTACATGTACATTCTTATGCTTTTGATGAGACCACTTCAATTCATGGGTCTAGAATGACGAATGATCACCTTCGAGTGAAAATTCATCGTTATGTAGAAAAGTATAGTCATTTGCCACTACCTGTCCCCGTCTCCACATATCAAATCGACACTACATCTACTGCTTTGGGTACGTGGGTGCAATGGCCAAAAAATTTAGTGCAAATATTAGGTGATGAGGTAATTGTTCAAATCTTATCCGTTTTTGTAAAAATAATAACATTAAATTTAAAAATTACATAATCTTATGCGCGTTCTCAAAAATAATTATTAGGTTACACCGACACCTAAAAAACAAAAGGGGATTTCGGGGGAGGCTGTTAGATGTCCTAGCCGTCAGCTTTCAGCCGGTTCGACTACTCGTTATAGTCTAGTTGTCGATGATGAATCGTTCTTAGAATCCCTAACGAGAAGGCGTAGGGAGTTAGCGAGATATGCTTGCCCTTGCCGGTCGCGGGCGGATGATACCATTGGTGTTACCTTGCCTTGCTCCTTATTCCATTATTCAGAAGATGCCTCCGCTTATCTGACCAAGGAGGATATTGCTCAGTTCTTGAAAGGGGAGATGCTTAATATTTCTATTATCCAAGTGTACATGAGGTAACAATAATCAAAGTTATGATTTTTTAACATTTGATTGTATGATAGTTGTATTTTGCACATAAAATTTACATTTGTCTATTTTTTTTAGGGCATCGCGATCGACTTGGATGGATTTGGGGATCTTTGTTCGTGTTTGTTGGATGTGTCCAGGAGAGTACCGCGGATGTGAATGCATTGGAGAATGTAACGACTTACATTCATTGTGCTTTATTTGGATCCGTCCTTGTTGGTGCTAGTATCATCTTCGCGCCAATCTTTCAAGAGTAATATTCTATCTTAATAGTTTTACAAACATTGATTGTTGCATGACATGTTGATTTTTTAGTAATTATTGTTATTCAATCTTGCAATAGCCGTCATTGGATGCTCCTTGTCATATGTCCCACGCTAGGGATAATTTATGTCTTTGATTCCGCTAGCATACACAAGGAGCGGAAGTTAAAGATTAAACCGCCTATGATAGCGTAAGTTGATATGTTTGATATATTTTAAATGAATTGAAATTATAATATAAAGCAAATAAAGTGTAAATCATTTGATGTTGTGTTATGTAGTGCTTTTAGGAGGTTTCGGTTGAGCGGCAACAAAGTTCGTCGGAACAATCTTCTTTGGAAGTGTGTTGAGGTATAATAGACTTATTTTATTCAATTAAAAGTCTATGTTATTCTCATTATACGATAAATTTTCTCATTTTCTTAAAACTTTTGATAAAGTGCCCACAACAACAAGGAGGAACGACGTGCGGTTTTTTTGGTCATGCGTAATATTTTTGACGTACTCACCCGATATTCCGGTTCGGACGATTTCGATGAAGTAAGTTTTTGTTCACTTATAATTCATTTCATATATTATTTAACTATTTGAGGCTAACTTTGGTGAATTATTTTCAGGTTTCTCGTTCCTTTACCTCCGATCTTTATACGAAAGATCAAATCAATGAGGTGAAAAATAAGTGGACAAGTGCTTTATTGATAATTGCATTGCTTAGGTTAGTTTATGTTAATTTCCTTTGTTTCTCTATCTTTACAACTAATATAGTTTAGTGCAACTTGTACCAATAAACCAACATTATCGTATTGACTTGGATTTCATGATATATATATATATATATATATATATATATATATATATATATATATATATATATATATTGGATTCGCATGATATCTATGTTGGATTGAATTGTATTTATTTCTTGTTGAACTTGGATTTTGGATGATGGATGTTGGAGGAAAATTGGTTGTTAGAGGATGATGGATGTTGGTTGATTGTTGGATGAATTTTGGATGTTTAGGACGATTAGATGATGAATGTTGCATATAATATTGCACAATTTAATTCCCAATTATAGGTTTTATCCAATTTACAAACGGAGCTCTGTCGAAATTTATACGAGAAAATATTATTGCGAGTGCCTTGCATTACGCTTCTGCATGAGGAGGCTTGCTTGCATTACGATTACGCATGAGGAGGTTGCGATTTGCTTGCATAAATAATTTTTTTAAAAAATAAAATTCAGCATATTCTTTGCGGTTCTGGCGAAACCGCAGCAATACGTTGTATTTTTTAAATAAAAAATAAACGTATTCTTTGCGGTTTTGGCTAGAAAACGCAGCAATAGAGTGTAACATATTCTTTGCGGTTTTACGCGAGAAACCGCAGCAATATCTTAGCCTATTCTTTGCGGTCAAAAACCGTAGCAATAGGTTAATTACCTATTGCTGCCCCTTTAATTGCTGCGCGGTCAAAGCTAGACAATAGGCCACTTAATGACCGCATCAATAAGCATTTATTCTACTAGTGATGTTTGATTCATATCTTGGTTTTTCGATGATAGTTAACGTTTTTGGTCCTTTACAAGTCATTCTCATTCCCTAATACCATAGTATAACTAAAAATGAGTTAATGTGAAGCTTGATTTTGATGGTGGCATGGTCTTTGTTGGATTGGGCACGCGATGATATCAAAGATCGTATTATGGCGGGATTTTTCGGATTTGGTGGATTGGTAAGAACAAACTCTCCCTGTTTTGGTCAAATATGAGCTCACACTCTCTCCTATCAATTGGTCTTATCTGTCATGATGGTGAGTTATGCACGGTGGTGATGGTATATTGGTATCTATGGTGTGGATGACATGCTCATAGTGGTGTTAATAATGAACCAAACATGTAAGGAGAGGAGAAGGTGGTGTGGATGACGTTGAGGTGACATTAATGTAGTAGGACATGTAACTTTAATGAAGAGATGGGTGGATGGTACGGTGGAGATGAGATGGTGGCGTAATAAGGAGAGGAGATGGTGGCGGTGAAGTGGAGAGGAGATGGTGGGTGGCGGTGCTGAAGTGGAGAGGAGATAGTGAGAATTGAGATGGTGGGGATGACTGTGAGAGGGGAGAGAGAGAGGGGTTTGGAATTTTCTTTTTTTTTAAAAAAAAAAAAATGTTAATGTGAGAAAAAACATTGTTTTTGACCTATCCAACCGGTTATCGGTCAAAGGGACCAAAATAAGTAGATAGGATAGAAAGGTGGGGTTATTATGGAATTATCCAAAAACGGAATTATTTTGAGCAGATGGGCAAAAGATGGGATTATTCCTGTCCATTTTTCCTAAATAATAAAGCTAAGGAGAAAGCAATTTCCTTAACCAAAATAATAGTTTATATTATTAATCAAAATTCACAACAAATTTTTTTTTTCATGAAGATTTTACAATAAAAAGAATTTGCAATAAATAAGTTATTTACAATAAGAATTTACAATATATAATTTACTTACAACGATAATTTACAATACTTAAATAAGAATTTACAATGAATTAGAATTTCCAATATAAACTTTCTTTACAATAAAAATTTACAATACCGAAATAAGAATAAACAATAAATAAGAATTTGCAAATATGATATTTTTTTAATCATGAGAATTTACAATAACTAATTTCTTGACAATAAGAATTTACAATACAAATTTAGTTTTTTACAATAAATAAGAATTTACAAAATATATATAATTTACAACGAATAATAAAATATTTGTATGAAATTTACATAATTGAATTAATAAATTGTTGGAAATCTCCCCTGGTCGGGTAGGGGGGATTGGACTTACATTTGAGAATTACAATATAATTTGGCAATTATATTGGAATTTTCAAGGAGTAACTTGCCTACTATCAAAATATTTGTATATATATATAATTTCTTTACATAAAAGAATTTACAATACAAATTTAAAGTTTACAATAAATAAGAATTTACAATATATATAATTTACAACGAATAATAAAATATTTGTATGAAATTTACATAATTGAATTAATAAATTGTTGGAAATCCCCCCGGCCAGGGAGGTGGGATTGAACTTACATTTGAAAATTACAATATAATTTGACAATTATATTGGAATTTTCAAGGAGAAACTTCCTTGCGTATCTTGTCAAAATCAATCTATATAAACTATTGTGGAAGAAGTCTTAATAGTTTTCAACAATTTTAACTTAGGCAAATTAAAGATACTATTGGTCAAATGTGTTTTTACGGAGATGTGAAAATCAATCTATATAAATTATTGTGGAAGAAGTCTTATCTTAGAAAAGTGGTGACTTTATGCACATCATAAAATAGTATATGTTACTATTGATTAAGGATGAAGGGAATATTTTCTAGTGCTAGGACGAGTTCAACTAAAAGATTCATTACACGAAATTTAAGGTGGTTCCATGATGTGTGAAGAGGTCGAAGAAGTGTAGTAATTAAATCAAAACAAGAAAGTGCTTGTAAGAATTCATGTGTGAGCTTGTAATCGGTGTCTTCTCACTTCACGGTAGATAACATTGATAGGGATATTGAATTAGGGAGAAATAACGAATAGGCCATAGTTATAGTATTATGTTGTAACTTATACTAAATCAATATGGGTTTCTGGTCTTTGAGGAAGAAACAAGTAAATATAGTTTACTATATAATCACAATATATAGGAACACAATCATAAACAATACCAAAGTCTCTTAAGCTTTGTTTTATCCACATTTGTGAACATCAAGCAACGGCTACATATTCGGCTTCGGTGTAGATAAAGCAATAATATTCTGTTTCTTGGAACCTCAAGAAACTAGACAAGAACCAAGGAGTTGAGCCATACCTGAAGTACTTTTTCTATTTACGGAATTTCCAGCATAGTCAGCATCACACCCTTTGAGTTCAAAGACATCACTTCTTGGATAAAACAAACATAAATCATATGTTCCTTTAAGATACCTAAGTAACCTCTTCATTGCAGTCAGATGCGATTCTTTGGGATTGGATTGGAAATGAGTACATAAACCAACACTTGAAGGAGATATCGGCCTACTAGCGATTAAGTACGATAAGGAACCAATCATTCCTCTATACCTAGTTTGATCCACGCTTTTGCCATTTGAATCTTCATCGAAGTCTAGTAGTAATTTCCGTTGGTGTATGATTTACTTTTGCGGCCTCTAATGCATATATCTTGAGAAGTTCCTTTATGTATTTATATTGGTGGACCATTATTCCTTTCTTAGTATGTTTTATTTGCAACCCCAAAAAGAAATTCGGTTCCTCCATCATACTCATTTTAAATTAACTACTCATCAACTCAACAAACTCCTTGTACAAAACTTCATTAGTTGCACCAAATAAAAATATCATCAACATAAATTTACACAACTAATAAGGGTGGGTTCTCTTCACCTGAAAAAACCTGAACTGAACTTATTAGACCTGATTGACCCTTATTGGAACTTATTTTGAGTGTTGTATTAGACCTGATCAAACCTGATTACACCTGAACTGAACTTATTGGACATGAAACTTATTTTATAAGTTGAAGAAAATGCACCCTTAAGTCATGTCCTCTTGATTTTAAAAATAGAGTTTTATCAATTTTTCCTGGTTTAAAATCATTTTGCAAGAGGAACTTGGACAACCTTTCATACCACGCTCTAGGTGCTTGTTTTAGCCCATAGAGAGCCTTATTAAGTTTATATACGTGGTTTGCAAAGTCATGAATTTCAAAACCAGAGGGTTGTTCCACATAGACTGACTTCCTCTTCTAGAAATCCATTTAGAAAAACACATTTGACATCTATTTGGTACAACTTAAACCCAATGAAAGAAGCAAAAGCAATTAAGATTCTTATGGCTTTAAGCTTTGCAACATGAGCAAAAGTTTCTTCAAAGTCTATACCTTCTTGTTTGTTATAGCGTTTAACAACTAACCTTGCCTTATTCCTGATAATTATTCCATATTCATGAAGTTTGTTTCGAAACACCCACTTTTAACCAATTACTTTTTGATGCTTGGGTGTAATAGACTAATACGAAAAAGAAAACTTAATAATGCTTAATTAACTTTGATTCCCCTCAAAACAAAAAAAAAACTAATCAACTTTGATAAGAGGCTAAATTTATTTTACTTAATGTAATTGGGAAACAAATAAACTTTTAATTAGATAAACTAATATTATTATACAAAGTATGAAATATGTTGAGGATTATTATTATGATTATTGGTTTAATAGTTAAAAAACAACAAAAAGAATATAAGAAAGGAATGAAATAGCCAGAAATTTTGACTTTTCCCACCCATCTACTTCCTTCGTTCTTCTACCTTCCTCCTTCCAATACATGGCAACTAAAGGTGAAATTTTCTTCTCTCTAAAACATTAAGCTGCTACTAGCATCACCAAGAGAAGAATTCATTCAACCCAATGTTATCTTCAAACTTCAAAGTATTAAAGCAAAATAATGATCTTCAAGTTTTCTAGAAACCCCAACAATGGCTATAAATAGCCATGTTCATCATCTCAAACACCGCCCTCACTCAGAGCTCTTCATCTACAGTTCTTCCTCCCTCAATAAGTGGCCGGAATTAGCCATACTTTCACCGGAAAAATACAACTATTTTCACACCCTTTCCTCCTCTGTTTTCGGGCATCACAACCACCGCAGCACCACCCACGCAGCCACGCTTACTACCCTTTGAACCCACACACCACCGCTGACGAACGAACACCACTGCACCCACGATGCCAGCCACCTCAGCCCCCTGCTCCAGCACCTTCTTCTTCTCCTACTCGCAATCCTCCCTTGCTACTCTCCTCCTTCGTCTCGCTGCTCTCTCCTCCTCTGCTCTCGCTGTACCAATGCGCAGCAGCAGGCGTAACCGCCCGCCCGTCTCTCGCGGCTAGCCTTGGTGTCCCCTACGGCCGCTTGCTCCCGCCTAGGGATGGAAATGGATGGGATTCGGGGCGGGTGGAGCATAACCCGCATCCGTCACCCGCATCCATCCGCTCCACCCGCATCCATCCATCCGTCACCCACCGGGTGAAACGGGCGGGTCGGGTGATAAACGGGTGAAACCATGTAGTATATTTTCTAATGAAATTTGTGATATGATACACATGATATAAAATATTTCTATCAAAAATATAAAAAGTATGTAAGTTTACATGTAAAACTTAATAAATGGGTGATGGGTTGGAGGTTAAACGGGTGATGGATCGGGTGACGGGTGAAAAAATTCTCACCCACCACCCGCTTTCCATCCATTTAAATCGGGTTTCATCCACTTAATAAACCAGGTTAAACGGGTGATGGATGATCAATCACCCATTTCCATCCTTACTCCCAGCCTTGCCGCGCCAATCCACTATCCCTCACTTGTAGGGATGGCAATTGGGCGGGGCGGGGCGGGTGCGGAGGATGGTACCTCCACACCCGCACCCGTATAAAATATCCATCCCCATCCTCGCCCCACCACCCATTGCGGGGGGAAATTCTAGACCCATCCCTGCCCCACCAAGTATGTATTTGAACCCATCCCCGCCCCACTACCCGCTTCGTACCTGCGTTGTACCCACTTCATCTCCGTCCCACCACTCGCATGTGTACGTGCATCCGCTTCGTACCCGCGTCATACCCACATATTTATATTTTGCAAGATAAAATTATTAATAATATAAGTATATAAATAAAATTTAAATAATAAATATGCGGGGCGGGCGGGGGGGTGGAGCGGGCGGGTGGGCGGGGGTGGGGCGGGGATGGGGCGGGTATAGCATAAAATCCACACCCGCTCTACCACCCATTGCGGGTACGAATTTAATCCCCATCCCACCAAACCTAGACCCATCCCCGCTTCACTTGGGCGGGGATGGGGTGGGTCTCCTACTTGAGCCGCCCCACTGCCATCCCTACTCACTTATTCTATTATCTCATACTTATAACACAGTATATTGCATACCTTCCTATTTGGGCCTAAGATTTTCCTAACAAAACTAAGTGTTGGGCTAAAGAGTTTAAGCTGAAAATTTGTTACTTTTATTATGTTAGGTTAAGTAAAGTAGTTGGGCTAACTTCTTCTAAGTGTAATTAATTTAGTTAAGTTTAGTTAACGCCAACCATTGTCTTAATATGATTATTAATCGCTAATGTTGTATTAATCGGAAACTATATGTATTGATATTACATATATTAGTTGATTCGTGCTTATAATAACTTAGGTAATGATCATGCCCATACTTTTATGAGTCTACGTGTTGAAATGATAATATCAACATAGAGAACTTGGTTTTTTTTTATGGACTAAGTTGTGTGATCAAGTTAATTAAAGATTTAATATAATAACCATAGCAAACTGTGATAATAATATATATTTATAGAACGTATAATTAGATGCTTAATAACAATATTGATTATGCTTCACTAATACTCATGTCCACTTATAATGTTTAATTAAGTTGTTTTATCTTTATGATGTGACTAAATAATAATATTAATAAATTTGTTTAATGTTTAGTTTAATGATAAGTCACCTTAATGATGACTATTAATGGATCTTCTTATGACTCAAAGTAACAAGTACGAACTTACGAAAAGGATAATGACGATATAATAGATCTTACAACTATAACTTACTATTAGTAAGCTCTAATTAATGCTAATATGTAAAGGTTAAGTAACTAAACATAATTTATTAATATCACAATTCTTAGCTAGATTAAAAAGGAAAAAGGATATTACAAGCCTCCCCCGGCTATCAAAGTCATTACGTATGATTTCAGGTAACGTCTAATGCTAACACCCACAATCCCTTTCTAAATATGTTTTATGATTTCCCGCATTATATTATTGTTATATGGATTACGGGATATGAAATCTTTTTATGAATATGATGATTATCGATGCTATGAACGAATTTCATGAAATAACTTTGATGTTACGAACGTATGATTATGAGTACGTTATGATTATGATTACATTAGGATTACGATTAAGATATGATTACGATTAAGATTCATAATTATGATACTTAAAAGAAACAAAACATGATAAGGATAGGTGGAAGAACGGAATTGGCAGTATTATGTTATGACGGGTCGTGCACGTATCTTCCAGTGGCAACGCCATCTTCTGATGGGGGGAAAACGTGTCCTTGGTGGCACCCACATTGTGCATTATATGCCACCTTATGATGGGGGATAACATCCTCGGTGGCTCGGCCTTCTATTTATATTGGCATCATATGCCACCTTTTTATGGCGACTCATGTCCTCGGTGGCTCTGCTTTCTGTTACAATCTATGGCATTACATGCCACCTTCTGATGGGGGACTCGGTGGCTTTACCTTTCATTGTACTCGCAAAGTTACCAAATAAAAGAACTATATTTATGACGATGATAAACAATTATGATCACATTTATGATTATGATTAAATGTTATATTTACGAAATAGTTTTACTATTTCTCTCCTCCCTATTTGCTAATAAAAATATTTGAAATGCTTTTACGATGTTAGAGTATTATGTTTATGAGCCTCGGCTCATGACATTTTGTTTTCTGTTTTAGGTACTGTGGTGCTAATGGTATGGCGTAGCAGTGAGGACTAGTGTAGTAGTTAAGCTTTCTAAAACACTTTTGGTTAAGATTTAAGTTAATGTCAAACTATGTACAATAACTAAGTTTTAAATTAAGTTTTTATTAATGCATAACTTTATTTTCTGGTTATAATACGTCCAAGTTTTTATGAATTTATGTTTGCCTTGTGCTTTCCAATCGAAATGTACGGCAATAACGCACCAATTATCTAGATTTCACAGCTAATAACCGATTAATTAACCTAATAATCTTGATTAGTAGTCGGGGCGTTACATTAGGCTTTGGTTCCACATGCCATACTTTGTTCCTTTTGAACTCATTGGTTTCACTTTGCATTGCAAAAACAATCCAGTCAGCATCTTGGAGTGCTTCCATGCGATTTCTTGGCTCCATTAGAGACAGGAACCCATGAAATGCACATAAGTTCTTCAATTGTGACCTAGTCTGAGTTCCTCTTTTAATATAATGTCACAGATAATAAGTTCCATAGGATGTGATATTTGATATTTCCAAGGTTTAGGATGAAATTGAGCTGCAAGAACATTCTTAGGTTCTTCCAGACTCTCGTTTTGCTCATTTCCAATATTTGATTTTGCATGTCTTGTGGTCCCTGCTCTGTAGGAACTTCATTATTTTCTTCATTTTCATGCACCCATGGCCTATATATGCATCTCATCATATTGCTTCCTAGTTCTGGTTTCTTCATGATAACCTGCATATTTGGTTAGTCCTATTTCAAAATCTTCTAGTTCCACAACATCCAAAGAATTGTTAGTTTAATATAGAATAATATGTACACTCTCTTCTACACACATAGTCCTTTTATTGTAAACTCTGTAAGCTTTGCTATTTGAGGCATATCCCTAGAATACTGCCTCATCACTTCTTGCATCAAACTTCCCTAAGTTCCTCTTTCCATTATTATGAACAAAGCATTACATCCAAAAATCCGAAAGTAGGGGATGTTAGGCGTTGTACCTTTGAGGAGTTCATAGGGAGTCTTATCCAAGAAAGGTCATACCATTACTCTGTCGATGATGTAGGATGTTGTATTAACTGCTTCTGTCCAAAAGTTCCTTGGTAAGGAACTTGCTAGTAGCATGGTCCTTGTGATCTCTTCCAAGGTCCGATTTTTTTTCAACAACTCCATTTTGTTGAGGAGTCCTTGGAGCTCAAAAATTATGATCCATGTCTTGTTTCTTGTAATACTCATCAAACTTGTTATTATCAAATTCAGTTCCATGATCTGACCTAATATGAATTATTTGATGACTTGTTGTTCTTTGAATTTTCTTAACAAATTCTACAAATTTCTCAAATGTTTCATCTTTGCTAGTTAAAAAATTACTCAAGTAAAACGTGGAAAATCATCAACTGTAACTAGCACATACCTTTTTCCACTTCGTATTTGGATTCTCATTGGCCCACATAAATCCTTAGTGGGAAGTTTCAATGGTTTAGTGGACCTTTCCATTTTCTTATGTTTGAATGAGCTTCTAACATGCTTTCCTTTTGCACAAGCCTCACAAACTCCTTTTATTTGATATCTCATTGAGGGAAGTCCCCTTACAAGATCTTTTGATCGAAGTTGTCAACAAGTGAAAGGCTAGCATGTCCGAAGCATTTATGCCAAAGTAATGGATCTTCTTCAATAACACTTAGGTAGGTTAGATTGTTTCTGGGAACTGAATTGAGATCCACAGTATATGTGTTCCCTTTTCGAGTTCCTTCCAAAATAGCCTTCCCGTTGTTATTGTTGATGATTTTACATTTTTCAGAATTAAAGCTTACAATGTTACCTTTGTCAGAAAACTAAGAAATACTAAGTAGACTCTACATCTAATCTTCTACTAGGAATACGTTATCAATTGAATAGGAACTTGACCTTTTAACTTTACCAACAACAATTATTTCGCCTTTCTCATTATGTCCAAAGGTCACAGTTCCTCCTTGGTAGGCCTCTAGTGAGAGAAATCTTGTTTTCTCCCCAGTCACGTGCTTTGAACAACCGCTATCCAAGTACCACGAGTTGTCCCCTCTCACTAGAACCTGCAACAACATTAATTGTTAGTAACAGGAACCCGTGTTTAATTTCCTCAGGTTCATTTCCTACCACAATATCATTCTTCTTTACCCATACTTGCTTAGCACTTTCTCATTCTTAAGCAGTTGTAACACTTGGAAATTCCACATACTTCTTTTTCTTAGTGCCCTTATTTTTATAGGTGAATCCTAGACCTTCAGTCCGTTGGGTTTGGGCATTAAGAATCCATTCAGGTGTTTTCAAGGGATTGACTTGTCTTTTAGTTTTTACTAAAGCAAGTCATGTTCCAATTTTTCCTTTTGTTCCTTTACTGCAAAGAATTACACCGAGTAAAATGAGAGTTGTGTTTCAGGTGTTAAAAGAATTGTCATGGTGAGGCATGCCACCAGACAACAGCTAGCAAAGCAATGAGTTGATGATGGTGTCTGTACACATATCAGAGAGAGGGTAAGACTACTAACTAAGGATTCTAGGACATGCTAAGCATATCCATCTGGGAGAAGTGAGTATGAAATTCATGATGGTAGGGCTGTATTACTAGTTTCACTAAACCATAACACTTGTGCTTGCAGGAGATGACAAATTAGTGGAATCCCATCATGGAATAAAGGCCATATTGGATGATGGGAAGGACCCTTTATATTTTGTGAGTGATTGGATTAGTGTGGCTAGGTATAGGCAAGCTTACAATGGGAACATCTCACATATATCCTGATTCAGTGCAATGGACTAATTAATGTTGCACATAACTCATTGCTCCAACCATGAAAAGAGGTATATATGCAGGCCATCTATAAAAGGAAGAGGGAGCAGGAAGAGGAAAGGAAAAAAAAAACACAACTGTGCAATGCAAGAAGTGTAAGGCCTTTGGTCACAACTCCAAGACTTAAAGGAGGTGCAACAACAAGAGAGCTAAGGGAGCAGCAAGGTTTGAGGCTCAATCTTCCAATCCAAGGGCAAACACAAGGAATTTAAAGAGAGCACTTATCCAGCAGACACAACCTCAGATTGAAAGTAACTTGATTGATATGATGATCAATCAATCCTAACCAGCCCCCAGTCCTAGGACAAACACTTCAGTCAAAGTCAATCTACCAATCATTGGGCAAGTACTTCACAATAAATTAGTTAAAACAACCTAGGCAAGCATATTCACAGTATTAGGTGTCAACAAGGCAACAACACCCAAGGCAAGCTGCTATGAGCCAGCCATCTTCAAGTCTTGCATAAACAGTTAGTCCAAAGGGACAGAAGATCTTGGACAGACTTACAATGCTCCAAAAAGATTAGCTACTTAGTGGATTTTGCACTTTTGCTTTGTTCTGGGAACATGTTTAACCACTTAGTAGATTTTGCAATTTTCATATGTTATGAGCTTGTTGCCAACTATGTTGTCACTTAAACAACAAGTAGTGCTTTATTGGCAATAGTAGTTTATGGCAGAGAAGCTTTATTAGACAAGTTTTCATTGGGAGACTTGATTTTTTTTGGAATATACAATATTCTACTTTTATGCTAATTAATGGACAGTATTAAGGGTGTGTTAGGCAATAACTTTTCAGGTAGCTTTTAGTGTTCGGACTAAGTCAAACTCTAATAATGGTGAAAAGTTATGTTTGTGTGAAGTAGTGTTTAGACTTTAGAGTAGATTTTGGTGTTTGAACTAGTGTCTTGGAAAAGGTATAAATATTAGCTTTTACGGTAGAGGTAGCTTTTGAAGTAGCTTTTGAAGATTAAATATAGTTTATATTTGTTACTTTTAAAAACCAACAGCTAGTCTTACCAAACACTAATTATCATAAAAGCTATTTTCACAGTCAAACTCTAACAACTAATATCTGACAGTTGACAACTAGTACAACAACTAACAGCTACTTCTACAGTTAACAGCTACCACAACAACTACTTTTGCCGAACATGACCCAAGTTGAACTTCTGTGATTGACACAATGCTCTGATATCAAATGTTTGCAAATTTAAAACGGAAATTGTTGTTCTCATTCGAAGTGCAAAATAAAGACAATAAATACCAATTTAGGTCATTACAAGAGAAGTGAGAACAATCTAAAATCCCATAAACATTCTCACCCAAGTACTACAAAAATTAGCATCAAAACATACAAAAAGAACCCAATAATCGCCATCTCCTTTAAAAATCCCACCATTACCTCTTCCTTGATTTTTAACAATGTCGCACCTTCCACATTTTGCGCATTCGCCTGAAGACTAAGCTGCATCTACAATGATTCTCCTCTCATGAAAACATGGTGATTGTTCAGCCACATGAAGAATTCACAATATAATAATCACGTCTGAAGTATGCTTCCCTCGGATTTCTTTGAGACCTAGAAACGTGAAGCTTTGCATTTTTAGAGGGACACAATTACACTTAGGGTAGACGAATTCCAGTTCACATGGACAAGTTGAGTGATGAGAGTTGGAGCTTGACATTGTTGTTAATCGAGGAGAGAAGATCAACAATGAGAATCAACAATGAGAATTTGAGAGAGAGAGATGTCCAACACTGCGAATATAAAAGAGAGAAGAACTGAGAAAATGGTTTACTTATGAAGGAAAATTTTCCCTGCAACTACTATCAATATGAATCATTAATAGGGATAATAAGTAATTAACAATAGACATTAAGTACATGTAACGAAGAGTGCCTGTTTAGACAACTTAAAAAACCTTAAAGGTACATTGTAGAATAAAAAAAATATTAGAGGTACATCGTAGAATTTACAAGAGTATATTATAGAAAAACTCGTGTCATATACTCATATACTTACAAATACTGCCAAACTTATCCCCCTCAAGTGAATTCCCTTCATCTTATTTTTTTTAAAAAAACTTACAAATACTGCCAAAATTTCAAATAGAAACAAAATATATTTTCACTTTCACTATACCAAATTTTTACCCGTTATATGACACGGGCCACAATTCTTCTAGTATCTCCTTAAACTTTAGAGTATTCACCATTTAACATTGCTCAACCCAACCCACTATCCCTTTTCCCAAACAATCCAATTCCGCACTAAACCAAAAATATTCCCTCGCTATTATTATTATTATTATTTTATCTGTCCTCCATCCATCCATCCATCCATCACCTCAATCATCTCGCCGGTAAATCTCCCATGGACACCACCTCACCGTCACCGGCGCTCCGACAACCGCGTCCCCAACCAATCACATCCCGCCCTTCTCCCGTTCTCCGGCCAGACTGCTGGGCAGAACAAGCCACCTTCTCCCTCATCGAGGCGTGGGGGTCTCAGCACCTCGCCCTCAACCGCGGAAATCTCCGTCAACACAACTGGTCCCAAGTCGCCGCCGCCGTCAACTCTTCCGTCTCCGGTCGTCGGAAAACCGACGTCCAGACGTGCAAGAACCGCATCGACACTCTTAAGAAGAAGTACAAGATCGAGAAATCCAAGACCGTTGATTCTGCCGGCGATTACGTCAGCCCTTGGCCGTTTTTCTCCCGCCTCGATTTTCTCATCTCCGGCGGAGATGTCGCCGGAAATTCTCTCTCCTCGTCGCGAAAACTCTCGCCGGAAACTCCTTCGACAGCGACGGCGCTGAGGAATTTTCCGGTGGGACCAAGGTCGGCGACGCAGAGGAAGAGACCGGCGGTAATCGACGGCTCGTTTTTGCCGTTTGCGGCGGTAGTGTCGGCGGCGGCGGAGGAGGAGGAGAGAGGACGGAGTTCTTCGGAGCGTACGGGGACGTCGAGTGGCGAGGGGAAGAGAGATAGAGAGGAGGAGGAGGAGGATGGGGGTTTAACGATGGGTGTCGGCGGTTGGCGGAGGCGGTAATGAGGTTTGGGGAGGTGTATGAGAGAGTAGAGGCAGTGAAACAAGAGCAGTTGATTGAACTAGAAAAGCATAGGATGCAGTTTGCTAAGGATTTGGAGTATCAAAGGATGAAGTTGTTTATGGATACTCAGCTTCAGCTTGCTAGGATTAAACGCCCCAAACATTCTGATGATGCTGGTATATATAATTTTTCTGTTTTTCGGGTTTTTGATTTGATTTTTTGAGTCAATATGTTCCTATGTATGTGTTTGCTATGGATATTGTCAAGACTGGATCTTTTCAACTTTGTAAATACTTGCCGAAATCGCCATTGTGATACACTGATATGGGTTTGTTGGTGTTGGCTGCTTATAAATACAGAATTTTGTGGAGTATGGAGCTGAATCGAGCTTAGCTTTTGTAGGATATAGCCCTTTAGGCAAATGTTTTAGATGATAATAATAGCTGACTACAAGATACTATGTCGGCGAGAACAGTGTCCTTGTTTTGAGGTTCGTTTGCCGGTAAAGCTGAACAAAAGCGCGGTTTCTGTTCCTTATTTTGAATGGTGCGGTTGTGCTTTGTTCTCAAAGTTGTTGCATTGAAGAGATGCTGATAAAACATTAAATTTTTATACTTACCCTAAATGGTTCTTGTTAAGATGCAGGGCTTGTTACAGAAATCTTTTGATTACTTTTTATGAATATCAGCCATCACTAGAAGTTCTGATTAAATTATTTCTCCATGGGAATGTGTTCTTTGTTATAGGTGATGAGGAAATTACCTTTGTTTTGCTCTGTGCTCTTGCTTATATTGGGAAAGCGGCATGAGATCCATTGTTGTTACCAAAGTTCCAGGAAGAAATTTGACTTATTTCACTAAATTTTATAGCATATGATTTGTTTCTTAACTGGTTTAAAATTTGGATCGGTTGGAATGGACGCATGAAGAATCACGTTTGGTTTATGTTTTTGTTTGATTTGTAGACTTTCTTGCTAGTAATAATAGTGCCTGGTGTGGTCTTATCTTATTGTTCAGTCAATTATAGAACTCTAGTATTGCCTATTAAGCCTATTCTGCACAAATTGCGTGAGGATTTGGGAATTGGTTATCATGGAAGTCGATTGATTAGGAAACCCACTAGGTTTTCTTGTTGTGCTGGTTCAGTTTGTAGCATGTCTGATTGATCAGTATTGTTCATGTGTACATGGGAGACAATTGTAGAATACTAAAGTAGCTCTTTGTATTGTAAGGAATAAGGATGGTTGTGCTGAGCTGCGTGGAGCAGTGGAGAAAAAGTCACTTTTCTCTCTTTCATTTCCTCTAATCTAGACAATAGAGTAATAGACTAATTTGCAGGCACAATTCTGCTGGAACTCTGTAGTTGTCTTTTAGCTTCGAAATTGGACATAATAAGGGCAAAATTGATCTGGATGATTTTGTTGGTTGTGTAGGGAAGAGCAAAATTGATCTGGATTCTGACTCGAATTTTTTTTGCCTCGTGGCAGATAGTTACTTGTAGCGCGTACATTGAGAAGAAAAAGAAGGGATGCAATTGTTTGTTGATACTTCAGTTTAGATATTCTGGGAGTCTGGCTCTAAAATGGCAACTGAATCTACCTGGTTGTTACCAATGGTGATTGACAACAAAAATCAGACAAGTTTTAGGATACATATCAAGCTTTCAGAAGGCGTGTAGATGTGAAGCCTTTTTTTCCTTTTAAATTTTACAGTTTCTTTTTTATGGTTAGGAACACCATAAACACATACAAAGTTAGATCATAGCATGTTTAATATATGTTCCGTGAGCTTCATGTTACTATCTGAAATTTATTACGAGTAACATTTGTGTTTGTTTCTGTTGGCAAGTTCTCTATGGCTTGTTTGGATCACAAATTAGAAGTTTGTTCAGTGCTACTGTCATTGCTGTGCTATATACTGAACCTCAAAGCAATTAATGGAGTTTATATATGTTCAATTTATTTCTGATTATACAGTTCCCAGATCTCTTCCCTTGATTGTGTTCTGCTAATTACGTGAAAGGTTATTGTGCCGTTTCTGTGCATTTCTTTCTTCCTTTTCTCATTGAGTTGTGTGGTTTGTAGTCTCTCTTTGGTTCACTAGTCAGTATACCAATTAAGAAATTAGCTCCAGACTATTTGCATATATTGAAGCTAGAACTTCAGTTGAGAACCTTTATAATTCTGTAGAATGCTATGTTACTCCGACACCTTCATTTACCTCAAAAACAGGGTGTCGTGTCGTGTCCGACACGACACTTCACTTGGATACTTCATTTTAAACTAAAAACTTGACTTTTTTTCTATAAAATAGCCGAGTCGGACACTTAGACACCCGATCCGAGTAGATACTCAATCCGTGTCTGAGTAACATAGGTAGAATGTGCTTGCTGCCATCCCTGCTTCTGTTGCTGGAGAATCGTTCTCCGTTTGTTCAATACTCATATTGTTAGCAAGGCCATCACTGAGCATGGGCATGGGTACGGGCATGGGCAAGTGGGGCACCCCGCCCAGGGTTCAGAAGTCAAAATTAGACGTGGACGGATACAGATGTGGATTGTAGTTGTTTGAAAAAAACTATTCTTCACTCATTGTTAGTATGGAACGATAATACTGCCAAATTTTAGCCAACATCAATATTTTTTTGGAAAATTTGTCAGAAACAACCTTTTAAATACAAGTTTTTGCGAGAAACAACATTTCAAAAAATCTGGCAAAATAAGACCTTAAAAATAATTTTTTTTGCGAGGAACAACCTTGACCCATTTTTTGACATTGACCAAGTATTTTACGGCTTCGATTCACTAAAACCAAACATGGCAAGGCACGTAATCCACATTTCTTATGTTTCAACCCCATTTCCCTTCATATATTGATGAATTCAACGTCGGAAAATATTTGGTCAATGTCGAAAAATGGAGAAAAACAGAGTTGAAACATAAGAGATGCAGTTCACGTGCCCTCCACATGTTTGGTTTTAACGAGTCAACATTGAAAAATGCTTGGTCAATGCCGGAAAATGGGTCGAGGTTATTTCTCGCAAAAATATTTTCTTCTTAAGGTGTTATTTTGCCAGATTTTTTTTAAAATGTTGTTTCTCGCAAAAACTTGTATTTAAAAGGTTGATCTGACAAATTTTCCTATTTTTTTTATTCGTGTGTACATGCATGCAGATAACAGCGTATTACCCTTAGCTTCATTAACTAACAATCACCTACTAATGGTAAAAAAAAACTCATAATTCACAAATCTCAATTATAATTTATTCAAAGTATATTTTAAACTTGCTAAGATTACTTGAAATCATTTGTGAAGAAATAATTTGCAAGAAACAAATTACATGAAACCATTTATCGAATACTAAACCAGTTTTTTATATTAAATGAAACCATTTACGAAGTAACAAATTACATGAAACCATTTATTGGTATAAATTCACGTGAATAAAAAAGGAAGAGCTTTAATGTTAGTCAGCTCAATGAGAGATACAAATAGGGCGGGTGAAATTATAAAAAAGCCTTTATTAGATTCATTGGATAAAAAAGCCTTAATCTACAAACTTTCCTTTTTGATATGTTTCTTTTTAGGGATATTTCCTCAAGTACCCCTGAGATTTGGTGTAATTCCCAAGATACCCCCTACATTTGGGGAATTCCTCAGATACCCCTGAGGTTTGTGTTTGGGCTCAAGATACCCTTACTATGGACGGAACCCTAACACCGTTAGGTTTTCCATTCATAGTATCCCCAATTTTCTCTCTCCTCCCATTCCCCCACCCACTGCCAACTCCCCTCCCCCAGCTAGCGGCCGACGGCCGGCGACCACCACCCCCACTTCGGCGCCGGCGACCCTACCCCCTCCCTTCGCCGGCCAAAACAGCAGCACCCCCGGCGTTGGAGTCGGCGCCGGCGACCCCACCCTCTCCCTTTCCCCCACCCTAGCCCTCCCTTTCCCCATTTTCAATTCCCCCATCCCACCCCACCCCGACACCACCCCCCTCCCCCCTTTCCCCCTATCGGAAATGGCCCCCCTTCCCCTGTCCCCCATCTTGAGTCGACCCCCTCCCCTTCCTCACCCGAGATACGCTTCCCCAAAAACCCTTACAACCCAAACCCACCCCACCCTAGGGTGCCGTCGTTCGCTATTCTGGCCGGCGCCAACACCGGGGGTGAGGAATCGGGAATGGGGAAGGAGGGGGTAGGGTCGCCGGCGCCGGAGTGGGTGGTGGTCGCCAGCTGTTGACCGCTGGCTGGGGGAGGGGGGGTTGGCAGTGGGTGGGGGAAGGGGAGGAGAGAGAAAATTGGGGATACTATGGACGGAAAACCTAACGGCGTTAGGGTTCCGTCCATAGTAAGGGTATCTTGAACCCAAACACAAACTTCAGGGGTATCTGAGGAATTCCCCAAATGTTGGGGGTATCTTGGGAATTACACCAAACCTCAGGGGTACGTGAGGAAATATCCCTTCTTTTTAATCTACACATTGTTGCCTAATCTATTTTCGTAACATGTCTCATCTATATTCTCCTCTTTTTTCCACCCTTATCATCCACTTTTTAATGTTTTAATTCATTATTTAGTTTCACTCGTATCTCTTTTTCCACATATTTTTTTGGGGTCCCCTTCCGGAAACCCCTTGGTAAGAAGAATTATCCTTTGGGCTGCTCTCGCATAGGGTCACTCACCCAGAGGTCCAAAGAAGCCCCAACCCCCCCCTCCACATTGAAATTTGCTTCCATCAAGATTTGAGCCTTGGTCTCCCATGTGGGAGATAAGAAGTCATATCATTGAACCCAAGGGTCCTTGGTTTTCTTTCTCTATATATGTATTGTCACGAGCCATAACAATTTCACCAAATTAATTTCACTTGTGATTAAGAATAAAGTTTGGTATCACTTTCTCTCCTACTTTACAATTATGCCCTCTATATTTTCTCTCTCCCATGACTATACTCCTCTATATTTTGAGTAACTTATTACTTATTCTTATAAAGCCTCCATAGTGCTCCATCTCACATATTTTGCATATTTTATAATTGCACATTCTAAATTTTGCTTATTTGACAAAAGTACGCAATAAATGTGCAACATAATGTATTGGAGAGCACATAGTTCTTAGGTGCTCTCACGAGCACCTAAGAATTTGCTTTATTCTTATTAGAATCAGATTAGATTAGATCATATTCAAACTCGACCATACCATACCTTCTTAATTTCATCTTCTTATTACTGAATGTTTCTAATTTTCTATTATTGAAAATTATGAAAATCCGATTGTTTAAAACCACATGGGATAAATTCTAATAAGATTTAAACTCTATAAATACTAATTTTCAATAAAATTCAGATAAGTTCAGTTCAATTAAGTTTAGCAAAATAAGGTTAAGAGAATGCACCATTGATTAATTTAGTCTATTTATTATAAAATGAATTGTTTACAATAATTACTTATTGTAATTAAGATAACATATTATAGAGAGTAAATAATTTGTTATGTTATTAATGGCGTATCCAATAATTACTTGGAAATTTTGTTCAAAAAGAAAAAAATAATTACTTGGAAATGAAGAACAAATATTTCATACACTCAGTTTGAATAATACATACAACTACACGATCCTGAAGATAACACATGGGGTTGCCCACTAATCCACAACAAATATGTGTTTTTCTTTGGCAACAAACAAATATGATATTCTACTTAGCTTATCTTTTAACTACTTCATATTAAGCGTCCCGTCCATATCGTTGCTATAGCCTATATGTGCTCAATCAATTGAATTTGATTTTAGAGATGTATGTGTGCGTTTGTAGCCATATTTATATTCATGGTTTTAGAATCAATTCATCGAGTATGTAGAAATTTCTTCACTTTGTGCGTGATTGCGTTGGGTCAAGTTTAAGTACTTGCGCATTCTTGTTACCAGTGGCGGATCCAGGAATTGGGTCACGTGGGTTTGGAGTAGTTTGAATATAAATTCCAAATTAAATTTTACTATTTGGAGTTACAATTTTTTTTAAGAAAAGGGAAATTAAACTTTCAACAATTAGACTTAGCGGAGCTTTTATTCTTGATTACATCAGTACAAAAAAATTATCTAATTAACTACTTGTAGTAATAAAAGACTATCAATTTCTTAACAAACTACATAGTTATGCAAACTACGAATCGAGTATCAATTATTAAGACATTTTTCATTAAATCAACTTATCAATTAAGTGTTAAAAGTTAAAACTATATATATATATATATATATATATATATATATATATATATATATATATATATATATATATATATATATATATATATATATATATATATATATATATATATATATATGAAATGATGAAATAATATATGAAACTTTAACAACTAGCTAGCACAAGCATGAAATCTAAAATGATTAATTAGCAACGAATCAACACTAATAAATTCTTTTATTTCAAAAATTAATATTTGCACATTTGGTTTATAAATGCACATATTAAAGTTTCAGTTTATATGAACATTACTCATTTTCATTTTAACATTCTTCTCATTGCATATCATATAAATATCTTAGTAGTGAATCATCAACTTAGTGAATTTTTAGTAACTAATTTTATTTAGGGCATGATTAATTGATTGCTTAAGCAAGGAAATTGGGAAGAGAATGGAAAATAAACATGATTAATTACCTTTTACTATATTTATATTTAGTGGGAGGGAGATATTGATAGATAAAAAAGAGAGCTGAAAAAATAAAAGGAGAATAAAGAAAAAAGGAAAAGAAAAACCAAGGATATACATAAAGGGAGGACAAAAAGGGGAAAAGAGAAGCCAATGAAATAAAACACATTACCTGTGAATCGAACCAGCGACCCAACTAAAGAACATGAAGTATTAGTGTATTACACGCGCTTTACCACTGAGCTACAATGCGTTTCAATGAGATAAAACGCTTCAGTTGTAGTTAAAATGAGTAAAAATTAATATCTAGCTATTTCCTTTATTTCTAGTTTTCCCTGTTTTTTTTCTCGGATCCTCGTGGGTTCAGTTGAACCCACTGAACCCACGCTGGATCCGCCACTGCTTGTTACCAATATGCTAACATTTTCATCAAAAGCCTTCCCTTACAACTATTTCTCTACTTCACATCTTGGCCCTATTTGGCAATTAGCGGATAGCTATTTGCTAATAGCTGATTGTATTAGCTGATAACTGATTTGACTAGCTGATTGTATTTGCTAATAGCTGATTGTAGTAGCTGATAACTGATTGTTATATAATTGTGTAAAATGGTTAATAAAGACATCTGCATTATCAATTGTTGTACTTTTTTTATTGTTTATTAATGCAATTTTCAAGAAATTTAGGACATAAATGTAATTGGCGCACTCATTCCAAAACCTCTAATGTCCAAAAGCTCGCCCTTCCAACTTTTTCATAAAGAACTTTTTAGGACCAATCACCTAACTGAAAGCTCTCTTTACCAAACACTCAAATTAGAGGATTGACTAGTCAAATCCTTTAATATGAGTTCAAACCTCTACTTTTACCCCCAAACCTCTTTTTACCACTAGTAGAATAATTGCTTATTGCTGCGGTGGTATTGCTGCAGTTTTACCCATACGCAGCAATAAATCACGTGAAAAGAAAAGGTAAAATATAAAATAAGGATATTGCTGCGGTTTCGGCCGAAAACCGTAGCAATATGGTTTCAACGGGAAATTTTTTGAAAAAAAGTTGACTATTTGACCAGATATATTACTGCGGTTTCTGGCAAGAACCGCAACAATAAATTAAAATAATATTTAAAAATATTAATTTAATCTATTGCTGCGGTTCTTGCCAGCAACCGCAACAATAGATCTGCGCCAGATCTGAAAAAAAACACGGGTGTTCTATTTTCTCTCACAGTCACACTCTTTCTCTCTCGACTCTCTCACTCTTTCTCTCTCTACTCTCGCACTCTCTCACACAAGTGTTCGATTTCCGGCCCAAAACCGGTGGTTTCCGGCGACAAGTGTTCGATTTCCGGTCCAAAATCGGTGGTTTTCGGTGACAAGGCTTTCGTTTTTTTTCAGATCTGGGTTTGGGCAAGGGTTTTTCGTGCGGTTTTCTCCTCCACCGACGGGTTTTCAGCCCTCTCCTCCACCGACGAGTTTTCGCCCCTCTCCTCTCCTTCCTGCCGCCGCCACTACCATTCTTCAAAGCCGGTGCCACTACCATTCTTCACCGCCGGCGCCACCTTCCCCTTGTCATAGGAGGTTAGTTTTTCATAATTTCTTATTAATTTTTAGTTTTCTTATTTAATAGTGCTTTAATAGAAAATTTGGCTTAAATAGTAGTTAAAAATGCTCAATATAATGTATATATATGATTAGTTATAAGATTTGAGGATTAAAAACTAATTTTGTGATGATTTTGGTTAAGTTTTTGTATGCCCTAAAATGTTATACGGGATTGTTTTTGCATAAGTTCTCTATTTGAAGTGATATATGTAATGGGATTATTTTTGCAATGCCTTCATATTGATAGACTCACCAATGGGAAGGGGAAGATAAATCTAAGGAATGGTTTGGTATTTGTTGTTTCGTGATGACTTGGAATCGCTTGAATGCGATTGTTTGTATGTACAATGCGATTGTTTTTGCAATGCCTTCAAATTGATAGACTCACCAATGGGAGGGGAAGGGAAATCTAAGGAATGGTTTGATATTTGTTGTTTGGTGATGACTTAGAATCGCTTGAATGCGATTGTTTTTATGTACATCATTATGCCTAGATACCCATTCAAGACTTACTCATTAGGAGTAAGTCTTGAATAGTCCCTGTTTTGGGACTGTTCTTAAACGTCACATCTCACTTAGGACGTGAATGTGTGTTGATTCTTTGATTCTAAGTGAAATATGGTTAGTCATTTCCCTAATTTGTTCTCCGGGTATATATAAAATAAGCAATTATCTTCATCGTGTACTTGGAAAACTGAAGGGAAATGCTGTCGAATTTTACTTAGAATCAAAGATGATACATGCATTCACTAGTGGGATTGGACGTTTAACTGTTTAAGGATGGGTTAGGTTGGAGTGATAAGGACCCAATGGAAGCATGCATTGAATATATTAGCTTGTTGTGTTATATTTATGTGAATTTTTTAATTGATAATAATTTTTTATGTATGTATGTATGTATGTATGTATGTATGTATGTATGTATGTATGTATGTATGTATGTATGTATGTATGTATGTATGTATGTATGTATGTATGTATGTATGTATGTATGTATGTATGTATGTATGTATGTATGTATGTATGTATGTATGTATGTATGTGTGAGGGTTTTTAGAAATGGATCAAAAATGGATGTATGGAAAGCGGAATACGTTGGAGTTCGTACAAAGTGTGAATGAGTTTTGTAAACGTGCTATAGAGCATCAACAACTTACTTGCGATGATGAGATTTATTCTCCATGTGTTGTTTGCTACAATGTGAATACAATTTCTGATATTAGGACTATAAGGGATCATATTATTCGTCGTGGATTTAGGGCTGAGTATTATATTTGGTTATGGCATGGTGAGAAGGGAAAATATACTCAGGATAGGGTTAGTGTTGATGTTGGCACTAGTATAACATTAGAGATTGATATGTCGAATGTTGGGGTTGAGAATGAAGTTGTGATTGAAGATCATATTAGGATTGAAGGTGATGATGTATTAGGTGATGAAAATGACTATGGAGATAATAGTGACACTGAGGGTGAAGAGTTTGGTGATGATCGATTAGGTGAGATGTTGAAAAGGGCCCGTGACCATTTCAATGAGCGGCCACGAGTGTTTGACAGTTTGTCTGAAGCTGCTGGGAAACCCCTTTATCCTGGGTGTACAAAATACACTCAATTGAGTGGGGTTTTAACCCTTTTCAACATAAAAGCGAAACATAATTTGACTGATGTAGGCTTCACATAACTCTTAGAAGCTTTACAAGATATGTTTCCTGAGGGTAATTTATTACCAAAATCCACCTACTATGCCAAAAAATTAATGTGTCCTTTGGGTTTAGAATATGAGCGGATTGATGCATGTCCGAATGATTGCTTGTTGTATCGAAATGAGTATGCAGACCTTTATGAATGCCCGAGGTGTGGTAAGTCCCGCTACAAATTGCCGGATGGGATTGAGTCTGGGCCGGGCAATACGGGTCCTTCTGCGAAAGTGTTGTGGTATCTTCCAATTGTGCCAAGGTTCAGGAGGCTATTTTCTATCAAAGAAGATGCAAAGAACCTAAGATGGCATGCTGATCGGAGAAAGAAAGATGGGATGCTTAGGCATCCAGCAGATTCTCCTCAATGGATGGCTATAGATTCCAAATATAGTGGATTTGGTTAGGAAGCTAGGAACTTGAGACTTGCATTGTGTACGGACGGAATGAACCCTTACGGTACTTTGAGTAGTCAACATAGTACTTGGCCTGTTCTTTTAGTGATATACAATATTCCTTCGTGGTTGTGCATGAAGCGGAAGTATATTATGTTGTCTCTCTTAATTTCTGGGCCTAAGCACCCGGGAAATGATATAGACATCTATCTTGCGCCTCTCGTCGAAGATATAAAAAGATGTGGGACGATGGTGTTATGGTATTTGATGCGTATTCTTATGAAAATTTTAGGCTTCGTGCTATGCTATTATGTACTATAAATGATTATCCTGTTTATGGCAATTTGTCGGGGTATAAGGTCAAAGGAAAAAAGGCATGTCCCATTTGTGAGAATGGTATGGAGGCTACACATTTGCCACATTGTGGGAAACATGTCTATATCATTAATAGGCAATTCCTACATAGTTCTCATCCATATCGAAAGAAATAAACACCATTTAACGGGTTAGTTGAAAATGCTCCAGCTCCTAGACCGTTGACCGGAAAAGAAGTTTATAATCGTGTTAAGGGGATGGGCACAATATTTGGTAAGGGGGTTAAACCTTCGGAAGACAATGGTGTCATTTGGAAAAAAGAGTCTATTTTGTTTAGGGAGACTTCCTTATTGGAAATACTTACCAGTTAGACATTGTCTCTACGTAATGCATATTGAAAAAAATGTTTGTGATGCAATTATCGGTACTCTGTTGAATATGCCGGGAAAGACTAAGGATGGTCTGAAGGTTCGTAGAGATATGGAGAAATTGAAGATTCGGCCTAATTTATGGCCAAAGGTTAAGGAAAAAGCTAAGAAAGGAAAGGGAACAACAACGTATTTGCCTCCAGTTTGTTATACATTGTCTAGGCAAGAGAAACGATTGTTCTATGAGTGTTTATACGGTATTAAGGTTCCCACTGGATACTCATCTAACATGAGAAGACGTGCTTCTATGACTGATCTGAAATTAATTGGGTTGAAGTCCCATGACTGTCATGTGATGATGCAAGTGTTTTTACCGATTGCAATACGCGATATTCTTCCAAAACATGTCAGGCTTGCCATCACGAGGTTGTGTTCATTTTTGAATACCATATGTAACAAGGTACTTGACCCTGATAAGTTGGATGCTTTGCAAAATGAGGTGGTGATCACACTTTGTCAATTTGAGATGTATTTTCCACCTTTTTTTGACATTATGGTTCACTTAATCCTTCATTTGGTAAGGGAGATTAGTCCCCGTCCCCACATATCAAATCGACATATCAAATCGCCATATCAAATCGACACTACAACTACTACTTTGGGTACATGGGTGCAATGGCCAAAAAATTTAGTGCAAATGTTAGGTGATGAGGTAATTGTTCAAATCTTATCCATTTTTGTAAAAGTAATAGCATTAATTATAAAATTACATAATCCTTCTCAAAAATAATTATTAGGTTACACCGACACCTAAAAAACAAAAGGAGATTTCGGGGGAGGCTGTTAGATGTCTTAGCCAGCAGCTTACAACCAGTTCGACTACTCGTTATAGTTCAGTTGTCGATGATGCATCGTTCTTGGAATCCCTCACTGAAGACTATAGGGAGTTAGCAGATATGCTTGCCTTTCCCGTCGCAGACGATGATACCATTGGTGTTACCTTGCCGAGCTCCTTGTTCCATTATATAGAAGATTCCACCGCTTATCTGACCAAGGAGGATATTGCTCAGTTCTTGAAAGGGGAGATGCTTAATATTTCTATTATCCAAGTGTACATGAGGTAACAATAATCAAAGTTATGATTTTTTTACATTTGATTGTATGATAGTTGTATTTTGCACATAAAATTTACATTTGTCTATTTTTTTAGGGCATCGCAGACTAGTTTGAGCGGATTTGGGGATGCTGTTCGTGTTTATTGGATGTGTCCGGAGAGTACCGCGGATGTGAATGCATTGGAGAATGTAACGACTTACATTCAGTGTGCTTTGACTCGATCCGTCCTTGTTGGTGCTAGTATCATCTTCGCGCTAATCTTTCAAGAGTAATATTCTATCTTAATAGTTTTACAAATATTGATTGTTGCATGGCATGTTGATTTTTTAGTAATTATTGTTATTCAATCTTGCAATAGCCGTCATTGGATGCTCCTTGTCATATGTCCCACTAGTAGGGATAATTTATGTCTTTCATTCCGCTAGCATACACAAGGAGCGGAAGTTAAAGATTAAACTGGCTATGACAGCGTAAGTTGATCGGTTTGATATATTTTTAATGAATTGAAATTATAATATAAAGCAAATAAAGTGTAAATCATTTGGTGTTGTGTTATGTAGTGCTTTTAGAAGGTTTCGGATGAGCGGTAACAAAGTTCGTCGGGACAAGCTTCTTTGGAAGCTTGTTGAGGTATAATAGACTTATTTTATTCAATTAAAAGCCTATGTTATTCTCATTATACGATAAATTTCCTCATTTTCTTAAAACTTTTGATAAAGTGCCCACAACAACAAGGAGGCGAGGAGTGCGGTTTTTTTTGTCACGCTGTAGACACTAAAAATTTATTAGTGTTTTACATTAAAATATATTGATTATTATTGAGCTAAAAATAAATATAATTAGCACAGTTTAATTAATTTAGCCCACCTAAATAAAATATCCAAATTAAAACAAAAACAATTATAATTTGGGTTCTTAATTATTTGGGCCACTCAATATTATAGTTCAAATAAGATGGTCAAATGGCAAAGGTAAAAAAAGACTTCCAAGTTGTTAACGGGCCCAAGGCCATAAACTACCAAGTCAATGAAGGGATCTTCATTCCCTATAAATAGACCTCACCTCTCCATTGGGGACCAGAAAATTATTATTCTCAAGAGTTCATAAAACTCTCTTGGAATTCTCTCTGCAAATAGTCAACAAGCACTTCAAATCCGTGCCGACTGTTCAGATACACTCAAACACATTCGATTGAGATTCAAGCTTTTGACCGCCCTCATTCGAATACACTCAAACAAAACTCAAAATCAGGTCCACGTCGACATCAACACGTGTCACTCTCAAGCTACGAAACAGAATCAGAGGACTTAGTTTATTTTTGTTATAAACTGTTTACAGAGATTGTACTCAATACATTTATTAAAATATAATTTCTTTGTTACTTTGTTTCTTGTCTTATATATTTTTGACTCGAAATTTGTGTATACAAATTTTGGCACGCTCGGTGGGACTATTTCTGCCTCTCATCTCTGTTTCGTTATCAACAACAAATATGAGAAATTGCCTCAAGCAAGAACATCTCTCAATCTTCTGAAAACTCTTCCGACACGCTACGAAAATCTGTAACGTTGGGTGACTTCATGGATGACATGACTCTTGGTTTCCGCACCAGAGGAATGAAAAAGGCTGCTGTTGCTGCCGCCGCAGCTAAGCCTCGAACTGCAAACGTTCCTACTAGGCAAAGAAAGCTCGCTAAGCCTGATGCTGCTGAATCATCTATCATGCCTGATTCACACAAGGAGCGTGAAACCCCTGTGTTTGGATCAACTGCTTTGGCTGAACGCGAGCCATCATTCATTGCTTCTCAAATATGGAAGCAACTCTCATCTGGTAAGACAGACAGGCTGACCGTTCACACTAGCCCTCTCTTTAATCCACTTAATGTAGAGAGTGACAATGAAACAAGTGATGATCCTGTTGTCTCATCACCCCTAAAGATTCCCGACTTTGAGGAACCCTAGTTGTCTTCACAGTTAAACACTGCCGCATTATGGTGACCTCAGCTAAGACAGTTGAGGAACAACTTGCTGAAATGAATAGCCTACTCCAAAAATTAATGAAGGATGGAGAAGAAAAAGATGCTCAAATCCGACTCCAAAATGAGCAAATCGTTGCCCTCAACAAGAAACTTGAGGAAGGCGACGCAAAGATCAAGACAGGGGTGATGAAAGCGAAGGGGATAAGTGGTGAAGACGCTCGTCGCCCACCTACAACTCGACAACTTGAGTTATTGATAGCTCACGCTGTAAAAAATCAACTTGGAGAAAGTTCTCAAGGCAGTCATCGCTATGTGAAGCCTTATACTAAAAGGATCGATAAGCTGCAGATGCCTTTTGGCTATCAACCCCCCAAGTTTCAACAATTCGATGGGAAAGGAAATCCTAAGCAACACATTGCTCACTTTGTGGAAACATGTAACAATGCTGGTACCACAGATGATTTCCTTGTCAAACAATTTGTTCGTTCTCTGAAAGGCATGGCCTTTGACTGGTACACAGATTTACCCTCACAATCCATCGACAGTTGGGATCAAATGGAGGAGGAATTCCTGAACAGGTTCTATAGCACTCGACGTATTGTAAGTATGACTGAACTGACTAAGACTCACCAGTGGAAGGATGAGCCAGTCATCGAGTACATCAATCATTGGCGCGCATTGAGTCTAGAGTGTAAAGATCGCCTAACTGAAGTCTCTGCTGTTGAGATGTGCATTCAAGGAATGGATTGGGACTTGCTTTATATCCTGCAAGGTATAATGCCTAGGACTTTTCAAGAATTGGCCACGCGAGCTCATGACATGGAGCTTACCATTGCCAACAATAGAGGCAAAAGCAACACTTCTTCAGAATACAAGAAAGAGAAAAAGGATTTTAAAAAGACTGACAAGACTGCCAAAAGTTCGACTAAGGAGTCAATGTCAATCACGTCCTCCTCGCCTGTCAAGATCTCTAGCAAGGCTGGTACTGAAAAGAATAAGGGTTCATCTTCTCAAGAACATAGAAAAAATAGGCCAACCTTGAAAGAACTCCAAGCAAAGAAATATCCATTTCCAGACTCTGATTTATCAGGGATATTAGATGATTTGCTTGAAAACAAAGTCATTGAGTTGCCCGAAGCTAAGCGTCCTGCAGAGGTCGGTAAGACTTCCGATCCTAATTATTGTCAGTATCACAGGTTGATTAGTCATCCCATAGAAAAGTGTATAACACTTAAGGAGAGAATTATGCAACTTGCAAAGGATGGGAAAATTGTACTGGATTTTGATGAAGTTGCTGAAGCTAATCACGCCTCCGCGATGTTAGATTCTTATTGGGAGGCTCAAACTCTGCAGTTTGGGAGTTTGTAGCCAGTAATTGTACATGTGCTGCGACCGGTTCCCCAAGTTGATGATGTGCCATCTGTTGAGCACGGTGTCCCAACTGGCAACCAACATGGAGAGGATGAAGAAGGGTGGACGTTGGTCACTAGAAGGAGGCCTAGACGACAGTCAAAGCCTCAACCAAAGTCTGTTTGTCGTAAGAAGAAGCATAAAAAAAGAAAGGGCTCAAAACGCTCGAAAGGAAAGAAAAAATCAAAAAAGCATACCAAACAGCAGGTACTGCCAATTGACTTGCTCGAACAAGATCCACTTTCCCCTGTAACCTTAGAAGAATTCTTTCCTGAAGATTACTCCACTACGGTTACTGTTAATGCTACCTCATTTGTTGAGGATGAAGAAGAAAAAGAAGAAGAGGAGGATCAAGTGCCTGTTAAAGAAAATGAAATCTCTGTTAAAGTGACTGTTCAGCATTCAGGGACAGAGATAGATCCAAAGATATTGGCTATCTTGGAGGCTCTTCCTACACGCATGGGATGGAGGCAGATCTTTCATTTGCCTCGAGAAATGTGTCGATAGGTGGCTCTTGCACTTCAGCACCCAAAACTATACCTTGACAAAGTGAAGGATGCTGGACAGCCAATAGAAAGTTCGGCAAAATGCGCGTCATGTTATTTTGCCTTAGCTGATGAAGACTTATTGTTAGGTTCAAAACCTCACAATCGACCCTTGTTCGTTTCTGGTTATATTTTCGGCCAGAGAGTGAATCGTATCTTAGTGGATGGGGGTTCAGCTGTCAACATCATGCCAAAATCCACCATGACTGATTTAGGGATCACTATGGAAGATCTTTCTGATAATCGTATAATGATCCAAGGATTCAACTTGAACAGTCAGTGTGCCATAGGCATAATACGTCTTGACCTTGTGATGGGAGAGTTAACATCATCTACTCTCTTCCATGTCATAGATACAAAGACGTCGTATAAAATGTTGCTTGGACGACCTTGGTTGCATGAAAATGGGGTAGTCGCATCAACCCTCCATCAATGATTGAAATTTTATCGTGGAAGCGAGAAGAAAATAAATGGGGATGTCAAACCCTTTAGCACGGCAGATTCGTACTTTGCCGATGCTAAGTTCTTTGAAGATGGGGAACCCTCAAGTGAAATGTTGCCATCTAAAATTCCTTCAATAGGGAAAAGGGGTACAAATAAAAATGGTGATATTCCCTCGTCTTCAAGCTCTAGCGAGTCAAGCACCACCGAGATGCAAAGAACAAAAATGCAAGGAAAAGGTAAAAGAAGAAGTTGTTGCTCAACCCATTAAAGCAACGAAGAAGGCAGTAACGACTCAGGTCTTGCGATACATCCCTAAATCACGTCGTAAGGAAGGGGAGTCACCTTTGCGGGGTGTCGAAGTTATGAAAGTAGAGACAAAGAAAGAAAAAGGAGTAGATGAGACTACTCTTCAATGTTTAAAGAAAGAAGTGGTTGTTCCTTTACCTAGAGCCAATCACAATCAAATTGCTCAGCCTCAAACCTCACAATCTGTTGATCAATCTAGGAGAAAATGGCTTAACAAGGGTAGGTTTGACCCAAATGCTTATAAACTCTTGGCGAAGTCTGGTTATGACTTTGAAAATCCAGCGCCCATGGGCAATGTCATTGAGGTTGATCCTCATGGAATTAATGGCACACAAAAAGAAATTGCAAGAGTATGGCGTTGAGGTACGTCCGACTAAAGTAGACTTGGGATTTGAAACCCCAACACCCATTAAAATTTCTGCACGACGTAGAGGGACAACCTCTTCTTCACAAGATATTACAGGAAATTAAAAAATAAGATGAAAAAATGTCCTCAAAAAAATATCGGTCTTTGGAGAGAAGTTGAAGAAAATGAAGATGACACCCTTGCAAAATCTCCGATCTTCTAAGAAGAAAGCATCTGTCTTTAAACGTCTTGGTGCATCGACCTCAATTGATAAACAACAAAGACGATCGAGACTAAGTCGCATCACAAGAGAGAAAAATAAACTCAAAGGCGAGGACGCACCTCAAAGTGTTATCCCATTTCGCATGAGGTGTACATAGGTGGTAGACATCATTGAACATGCACCCTTGAAAGCCAAGGGTCGTGTCATAGTGTTAACAAACGAAAGGAGTTCCTCTAGTCAAGAAAAAGAAAAAGATGTGGAGTTTGTTTCTTCAAACCATATCACAGGGCATGAGGCTCCTGAAAGTGACGGGGAGATGGAAATAGATGAGGCTCCTAAAACTATTGAAGATGGGGGGCAAGCCACAATTGATGAGTTAAAAGAGTTAAACCTTGGAACTCAAGAAGAGCCACGCCCGTCTACGCGGCCGCTTTTCTTACCCAACAAGAAGAACAAAAATATTCCAAGTTACTCTCTGACTACAAAGACGTATTTGCATGGAGTTATAATGAGATGCTAGGACTCGACCCAAAAGTCGCTGTCCATCGCTTAGCCATCAAAAAAGGTGTCAGTCCAAAGAAGCAATCCCAAAGACGCTTCAGGCCAGAATTGATTCCTGAAATTGAGGCAGAAGTAAACAAGCTCATTGATGCAGGATTTATTTGCGAAGTCAAGTATCCTACTTGGATAGCAAACATTGTGCCAGTACGAAAGAAAAATGGACAGTTACGAGTTTGTGTGGACTTCCGCGATTTGAACGAGGCGTGTCCGAAGGATGACTTCCCACTCCCAGTAACGGAAATCATGATTGATGCCACCACTGGTCATGAGACTTTGTCATTCATGGATTGTACCGCTGGATACAACCAAATTCACATGGCTCCTGAAGATCAAGAAGCAACTGCATTTCGTACCCCTAAAGGGATATTTTGTTACAAAGTCATGCCTTTCGGCTTGAAAAATGCTGGAGCTACGTATCAGCGTGCAATACAGAAATTTTTTGAAGATATGATGCATCAAATTGTGGAGTGCTATGTAGATGACTTGGTGGTAAAGTCTAAGAAGAAGGAGAATCATCTGCATGACCTCCGTAAAGTCTTTGAAAGACTACGAAAATGTCAATTAAAAATGAACCCCCTCAAATGCGCATTTGGCGTCACCTCAGGAAAGTTTCTAGTCTTCATTGTCATACACAGGGGTATTGAAATTGACCAAGCAAAGATCAAGGCCATCCAAGAGATGCCTGAACCTAAGAACCTTAAGGAGTTGCGTGGCCTCCAAGGGCGTCTTGCTTACATTCGAAGGTTTATTTCTAATCTAGCAGGAAGATGTCATCCTGTAGGCGTGTTTTTATTTCGCTTACGCGGTGTGAGCGCGTATTAGATTTGACTACCCCACTGTTAAGGTTTTATTGAAAATTATTTTGTATTGAAAGAAGTCGCCAACAATTCTTTTTAGGAAGAATCATAAACCTAATTGGATATAGGAAAATCATAGGGACAAATTATCCAATGTAGATTTCCCCGTCATGACTCCATAGATGGTCTAAATGAACCAAAGATTGAGTTCGGGGGTGAGGGTACGAATATAGTCATAATGAACCACATTGGCCCAAAGTTGGCCTCTACTAAATATCGATTCATTGCAGAATTTATGGCAAAGAATAATCAAGTAATGTTTTAAGCACCCTAAAAATTATTAGTCTATATTGGTTCAGGAAACACATAAAAAGACTAATTGTTAGTGACAAGTTATTATGCAATCAATATTACAGGGAACCTAACAGGTTGTCCAAATTAATCTGATTAATGTTAGAACATTTATTTAGATCTTTGATTAGCAAAAATAACATGTGGGCGATGAAAGCATTAAAGCAGGACAATCATATAATATGCATAGAACAATCAGGCAGGCATATAATATACAAAGGCATGAATAATAATAATATGAAATATAAAATAAAGTATAGAAAAGAGGTTAGAATATACAGTAGATCGGTTTTACATTAAAGATCTACATTAGGAAAGGAAATTGTTAGTAACTTCAATATAAAAATAATTTATTCAAGGACCCTCAGGATTATACCGTGGCTTGGGTCTGCGAGATTGACAACCTTCGGGACGAGCAATCGTGAAGCCTGAAAATCTGAGTGTCTGAAAGTAAGTAGATTGAATATATTTGTGTTTGAAAGTATGAGTTTTTGTGGGGAAGTTTCGTAGTTTGTAGAGAGGAATTCACAATATATTCGTCGAGTTCGAAGTGTGTTAATGTGTAAAATTCGTTCTTTCAATCTGTTCGGAAATCAGGCCTATTTATAGGGAAAACGACACTGCGCCTCACGCGCTGGCTGCGTCTGGCGCAGCTAACGTGGCAAGCGCATGACGCGGCATGACCAATATAAAGTGTACACGTGGTACGCGCTTTTAGAAAAGATAAGAAAGAAATTCCGCGTCTCAAGCAGAGAATTGCGCTTGACGCAGGACTCTACATGAAACAGAAGTTTACGTGGCAGTTCTGGTGCGCTTAGCACAACCTGTGCGCTTGGCGCAGCCTACGTGGAAGTCCACGTGGTAGGACACGTGCGCTCAGCACAGTCAACTGCGCTCAGCGCACCGCCTTGTTTTTGATTGTTTTTTGGTATAAACGCGTTTTAAAGATTTTCTTTTATCTTTTAACTCCGAAAATCTGATTTTACGGGATAAAATCCGATTTTAACTTATAAAAAATATCTTTTAAAAATATTTATTTATTAAAATAAATCAATTAATTATCAATTAATTGGGCTTTTCAAAGAATTGAGCTCAAATACAATTAATTATCATGAATAATTAATTGAGCTTTAAAATAGGACTTTAACACTTTTCGAAATGGTTTTGAATAGCTTTTCAGACTGCTCTGCCCTTGGATCGGACCAATTAAGACCACGGTATGTTTCATCATTGGATCCTTAAATGGGGAGACATGATTATGTGTCTACAGAAGCCCCCACTTTGACTGAGGTTCAGGAAACCGATAGTCAAAGTATACGGTGTTGGGACGGAGAACGATTCTAAACGCTCTGTAGTTTAGAACTGATCTATATCCGCCGGTCTCTGCAAAACAAAGTTAATATGCAGGACAATAACTACAAGCAATCTGATTACCTGCAGGGAAAGATGTTAGCAGATAGGTGCAAACAACTCACATAAGCACATAGTGATGCAGTAATGCAAACTTAGACTCTCTAAGAATGCATGAGACGCTATGCAAGGATTAAGGTTATGCAAAGCTAAGGGATGACACATCATGCAAGATCAGGGTTATGCAAGACTAGAATGTATGAACTGCAATGCAAGGTCAGGGTTTTGCAAAGCTGCAATGCAAGGTCAGGATTTTACAAGGCTAGAAGATGTATAGAGTGATAGAATGATCAGAACGATTAGAAATAGATTGAATGATTTTCGAAAATCGTTTTGTAAATAATTGGGGTCCGTAAACGAGGTCCACGGATTACAACTCTTCGGGAGTCTGATTTGGAGGAACTACCACACATAGGAAGCCCCCACTTTGGGTGAGCTTGCCTTGAACTAGGCTTGAGCCTCAATTGAAAAGTACTTGATCTGATATTGAAATGTAGTTGCTATATCTTGAACATTGAGAGTTTTCACTGGGATTGCACTGGGGATTCTTCTTTGGGAAATTGATATGGGCAAAGTCAAGTATCGCCAGAGACCATGGAATCATCGGAGAGTCCTTCGGGGAAAAGGAGAGCTTGGATTGAAAAATAAAAAGATTGAATTTGTGACTTAAATAAATGTAGGTGGGAAAAGGCTTTAACAAGGCTAGGTGCAGACTCGAGTCCATGTCGAGATCTAGAAAGAGTATGCTCCTAAATTCTAGAAAATCAAATCATTAGACCATGACTAGTTTTTATTTTATTGAAGCGGTCGGACCTCGAGATGAGGATTCCTACGTATCCTTGCGGAATCAGACCATTCGTAGTTCTCGATCTGATTTCTTTTTTTTTTGTCATTATATTTTTTTTTGTGCCCTAACTTTTGCCTAGGCCGCCCTTTCGGGTTTTCAACCTAGCGGGCTTGGACATACCTTGAAAAAGGAGTTATAGTTTTGATGAAAGGATTATGAATTTGGATTATATGGATTAAAGGTTTGATGAATCAAAGGGATTTGAATGAGGGGTAGAACTTGTCTGCAAGCCCCCTAACTTGACTTTTATTTGCCTTTGACTCTTTCTTTTTGAATATTTTCTTTTTGTCCAGTGCGTTTTTTTTTACTTTTTTCAATTTTTTGCACTTTGATTTTTTTTTTGCTATTTTTTTTTATTTTGCCTGGCATTGATTTTTTTTTTGTAGTAGGGCTTGCACACAAGCTATTGGTTTAGGGTATTAGAAGGTTTGAAGGATATCTGTGGAGCTTTGATGTTGAAGGGATTGTTTGGTTTATGATGGTTTAAGGATGATGGCTCATGGAAGGTGATGGAGGAAGAGGGAATAACTCCTGATCCAAAGTATGTCTATTTTTTTTCATTTTTCTCTTTTTTAATTTTTTTTTAATTTTTTTATTTCAGATCTTTTTATTATTATAGTCAGGTTCATTAGGTGATTTGAGTTTCATCATTGAATTAGAAGCACAAATAAAATGATGGAAGGCCAATGAAAATAAAAATAAAATATAAATAAAATGAAAGGCTATAATAGATGAAGTCCTATAGTGACATAGACTCGATGGGAAAGGACAGAAATGGGTTAGGGTAAGGACTCTCTGACTCAACCTAGGAAACCAGAAATAAAAGACTAAGCCTATTGAATTGTTGATGCACTGCCTAAGGGGTTGTTGGTGATGTTGATTCTCGTTGTAGCAAGTATTAGTAGTATATTGTCATCGATTATGTTTCGCAGCGCATTGATGATATTCGACATTGGATGTCAGGTGGAATTACGTCGTTGCAATTCGCGGTAGAAATGTAGGTTGCACCTTTTGAATTTTCTTTTAAGTGCAGGGTTTGGGAGTAAACCCGAAAAAGTGATGATGCCTCTAATGTGAAGGCGGTAGACACTATGGAAGTGATCGCGCCTCTATTGTGAAGGCGGTCAAAAGTAATCTTCATGACTCTAAATGAAGTCAGGGTGGTGATAGTGCAATTGATGAGCTTTAGAGTAGGCTCAACTTTCTGTTTCTCCATTAGGCGCTCCTAAGTTGTAATCTCTCGACCGATCATGAACAGAATCGAGTGAACCTCGCTTGCAAGATTTTAGAAATGAATTTCGAAATGAGAAATGAAAATGAGAAAAGGAAATGGGAGATGAGAAATGGAAATGGAAATGGGGAATGAAAATAGAAAATGAAAATGGAAAATGATTTTGAAATGGAAATGGGAATGAGAAATGATTAGGAATGGGTATGGTTATGGACTTAGTATGGGCTTGACCATGATGGAGACATGGGCCTAACTATATGCAAATGCAGACATGGACTGGACTGGACTATGCAAGCAGACTGGATTGGGGTTTGGTGAGGATAGTAGAGACTAGACTTTGAACTTACGGGTGAGCAAGCAGGCTAGACTTTAAGGAAGGTTTAACAATAAGGGAAACTAGACTCTTAACTTAAGGCAAGCAGGCTAGGCACCTAGACTTTGAACTTACGGGTGAGTAAGCAGGCTAGACAACTAGACTTCGGAACTTACATTAGACTAAGCAGGCTAGACTCAAAAATTGCCTATGGACTTGTGGGATGCTAGACTTTGAACTTACGGGTGAGCAAGCAAGCTAGACAACTAGGAAGGCCAAACTCTTAACTTAAGGCAAGCAGGCTAGGCAACTAGACTTTGAACTTACGGGTGAGCAAGCAAGCTAGACAACTAGACTTCGAAACTTACATTAAACTAAGCAGGCTAGACTCGAAAATTGCCTATGGACTTAAGGAATGCTAGACTTTGAACTTACGGGTGAGCAAGCAGGCTAGACACAACAATTGCCTATAGACTTAAGGAATACTAGACCTTGAACTTACGGGTGAGCATGCAGGCTGGACTGGGATGTACTTTTATAGTCCTAAGATTGAATTTTTATAGTCCGAAGACTGACTAGGGCTTACATGAAGATGCAAACTAGACCTAGGATATGAATTGGGCCTAAATGGACCTAAGATTTGGATTGGACTAGACTTAGACTTAGATTGGATCGAAATTGACAGGGATTGGACTTGGACCAGACTTCACATAAAGATGCAGATGGACCTAGATTTTGAGATGAACTAGATTTATATGGGCCTAAGATCGACTCAATGCTAGAGAATGTATGGACTGAAATGCACATGGGCCTAAATGAATGCAAAATGGATTCTAATGCATATGGGCCTAGAATGAATGCAAATGAATTGGATTGAATTTGGTTGATTGGATTGGATTGGATTGAAGGTGTTTACACTGGGCTTAGAATTTTCAAAATTCATTTTTGAAAGGAACACCTTTGTTTTATCTTGTGTTAGGAAAAGAAGATGGATTAATTTTGAAAAATGTATTTTTTTTTATTGAAATATCGTGGTATGATGATGATGATTAGTAAATATTTTTGAAAAAGGTAGAATATACTATGGTGTAGGATTGATTTTGAAAAATGTAAGTTTTTAAAAATTGGTGAATATGGTAAGGTGAGATCGACAGGAAAGATTTGTTGAACAGTAGGGAGAAAGCGGGAAGAGGAAGATATGCATGACAACTCTAGCTCTACAATGACCCTTTAGATGCATTTTTTTTAGATGGACTTGACCTTGCATGAAAAGACTGATTTTTATATGTTGAATTAGGTGATAAGCCTAAATGACCAAATTACGCGTGTGCAGACAGACATACGCACATAGGACTGAACGTAGGATCGACAATTACGACGGCTAAATTGACGAAAAGCGTGCGACACACAGACTGCGTGCCACGCAGTACTGCTGAGCGCGGCGTACAGTCTTGCGTCTGGCGCGGGAGTGGTGCGCCAGGCGCAACTTAATGCGTTTGGCGCACTACTCGCTGACACGTTTTTCGGGGATTTAGGCGACGAATTTGCCGATTGACGAATTTTTTGCTTGTTTGTTAAACGCGATTTTAGGCACGACGCATAATAATGACAATTTGACAGAATAATAGCAGGCAAGAATTGCAATCACAGGCAAATGTCATATAACATGGATGCAAAAGTTCCAACCTAAAGTCCAGTTCTATGTTTGAAACTATTGGTCAGGTTTAAGTTCAGTCTGAAAAGGGTCCATGACTAAGAGATTGATCCCACGCTTCGTACCCCTGCTTAAAGAGGTGGCCACGTGTAAGACGCACTCCAGTCTCAAGTCAGGAACAAGAGAATAATGCCATGGTTGGGTAGGTTTGCTTAAGACTAAGATCCAACACTATCGCTCATGAAGCTTTTTGGAAGGACAAAGCGCAAACCCCCCGGGAGTGACCTCACACATAGAACATGTGCTAATGAGGCAAGGTAGATTGTCTTTATGGTGGCTCAACAGTAGCCATGCATATGCAAAACAGTATATTATTTAAAGGCATAAAAATAAGAATGAATCGTATTTTTCAAGTTTCACCCACTCATTTAAAAACAATTAATTTTTTTTTTAAATCCTCCCCAGTGGAGTCGCCAAAATTTTAGGCGTGCTTTTATTTCGCCTACGCGGTGTGAGCGCGTTTTAGATTTGACTACCCCACTGTTAAGGTTTTGTTAAAAATTGTTTTGTATTGAAAGAAGTCGCCAACAATTCTTTTTAGGAAGAATCATAAACCTAATTGGATATAGGAAAATCATAGGGACAAATTATCCAATGTAGATTTCCCCGTCATGACTCCATAGATGGTCTAAATGAACCAATGATTGAGTTCGGGGGTGAGGGTACGAATATAGTCATAATGAACCACATTCGCCCAAAGTTGGCCTCTACTAAATATCGATTCATTGCAGAATTTATGGCAAAGAATAATCAAGTAATGTTTTAAGCACCCTAAAAATTATTAGTCTAAATTGGTTCAGGAAACACATAAAAAGTCTAATTGTTAGTGACAAGTTATTATGCAATCAATATTACAGGGAACCTAACAGGTTGTCCAAATTAATCTGATTAATGTTAGAACATTTATTTAGGTCTTTTATTAGCAAAAATAACATGTGGGCGATGAAAGCATTAAAGCAGGACAATCATATAATATGCATAGAACAATCAGGCAGGCATATAATATACAAAGGCATGAATAATAATAATATGAAATATAAAATAAAGTATAGAAAAGAGGTTAGAATATACAGTAGAGCGGTTTTACATTAATGATCTACATTAGGAAAGGAAATTGTTAGTAACTTCAATATAAAAATAATTTATTCAAGGACCCTCAGGATTATACCGTGGCTTGGGTCTGCGAGATTGACAACCTTTGGGACGAGCAATCGTGAAGCCTGAAAATCTGAGTGTCTGAAAGTAAGTAGATTGAATATATTTGTGTTTGAAAGTATGAGTTTTTGTGGGGAAGTTTCGTAGTTTGTAGAGAGGAATTCGCAATATATTCGTCGAGTTCGAAGTGTGTTAATGTGTAAAATTCGTTCTTTCAATCTGTTCGGAAATCAGGTCTATTTATAGGGAAAACGGCACTGCGCCTCACGCGCTGGCTGCGTCTGGCGCAGCTAACGTGGCAAGCGCTTGACGCGGCATGACCAATAAAAAGTGTACACGTGGTACGCGCTTTTAGAAAAGATAAGAAAGAAATTTCGCGTCTCAAGCAGAGAATTGCGCTTGACGCAGGACTCTACATGAAACAGAAGTTTACGTGGCAGTTCTGGTGCGCTTAGCACAACCTGTGCGCTTGGTGCAGCCTACGTGGAAGTCCACGTGGCAGGACACGTGCGCTCAGCACAGTCAACTGCACTCAGCGCACCGCCTTGTTTTTGATAGTTTTTTGATATAAACGCGTTTTAAAGATTTTCTTTTATCTTTTAACTCCGAAAATCTGATTTTATGGGATAAAATCCGATTTTGACTTATAAAAAATATCTTTTAAAAATATTTATTTATTAAAATAAATCAATTAATTATCAATTAATTGGGCTTTTCAAAGAATTGGGCTCAAATACAATTAATTATCATGAATAATTAATTGAGCTTTAAAATAGGACTTTAACACTTTTAGAAATGGTTTTGAATAGCTTATCAGACTGCTCTGCCCTTGGATCGGACCAATTAAGACCACGGTATATTTCATCATTGGATCCTTAAATGGGGAGACACGATTATGTGTCTACACATCCCTTCAGCCATCTCATGAAAAAGGATCCCCCGTTCAAATGGGATGACTCATGTAAAAAAGCCTTCGAAAGTATAAAGAAGTACTTGTCTTCTCCCCCTGTCTTGGGGGCACCAATAAAAGGGAAACCACTCATCCTTTATATCGCAGCACAGGAGCGATCTCTGGGGGCAATGTGCGCTCAAGAGCAAGAAGACCGTAAGGAGACAGCTCTTTACTACTTGAGCCGAACTTTGGTGGGTGCTGAATTGAATTACTCACCTATTGAAAAAATTTGCCTTGCTTTGATTTTTGCGATCCAAAAATTAAGACATTACATGCAAGCTCATACAGTTCATGTCATCTCGAGGTCTGACCCAATAAAATACATTCTCTCAAGGCCCGTGTTGTCTGGCAGACTTGCAAAGTGGGCTATGCTTTTAAAACAATATGACATTGTGTATGTTCCGCAAAAGGCTGTCAAGGGGCAAGCAATAGCAGACTTTTTCGCAGACCACCCAGTCCCTGCAGAATGGGAGATATCAAATGATTTGCCAGGTGAAGACGTGTTTTTCATTGAAATACTCCCACCTTGGAAAATGTACTTTGACGGCGTCGCTCGTCATGACGGTTCAGGAGCTGGAGTTGTCTTCATTTCTCCAGAAAAGCATATACTGCCATACTCTTTTGTGCTAACTCAACTATGCTCCAATAATATGGCTGAGTACCAAGCACTCATAATAGGCCTCCAAATGGCAATTGAAATGGGACTTAGAGACTTAGACATTCACGGGGACTCCCAATTGGTCCTAAAACAACTGTCGGGTGAATACGAAGTCAAAAAGAATGATCTAATCCCTTATCAAAGGCAAGCATCACAATTGCTTGACAAACTTGATACCCTCAAGTTAGAACATGTTCCAAGGAGTGCCAACAAGATGGCTGATGCGCTCGCTGGGCTTGCAGCCACTTTGGCACTGGGGGCAGAAGAAATAATGTATGTACCTGTTTGCAAACGATGGGTTGTCACTCCTGATGGCGAGGATGTTGACGAATATGCTGAAGAAGTCGACGTAATCTCTGTCTATCAAATCGACAAGGAAGATTGGCGTCAACCAATTATTGATTATTTGGAACATAAAAAGTTGCCAAGTGATCTAAAACATAAGACAGAGATTCGTCGTCGAGCCTCGCGGTTTATATATTATAAGGGGACTCTCTATCGACGATCCTTCCATGGTCTTTGGTTAAGAGGTCTCGGAGATGAAGAAGCAAAGCAAACCATGGAGGAAGCTCACTCTGGAGTCTGTGGCGCTCATCAGTCAGGTACAAAACTGCATGACCGTATTAAAAGAATGGGTTACTATTGGCCAACTATGGTACAAGATAGCATGGACTATGCAAAGAAATGTGAAGCTTGCCAATTTCATGCTAACTTCATTCATCAACCTCCAGAGCCATTACACCCCACAGTCGCATCCTGGCCATTCGAAGCATGGGGACTTGACGTAGTTGGCCCAATTACACCAAAGTCATCTGCTGGACAAGCATATATTTTGGCAGCGACTGATTATTTTTCTAAATGGGCAGAAGCCACCCCCCTACGTGAAGTGAAAAAAGAGAATGTTGTTGACTTCATTCGTACTCACATCATCTACAGATATGGTGTACCCCGAAGAATTGTCACTGACAATGGGACACCATTTTACAATAAATTGATGAAAAGTTTATGTGAGAAGTTTAAATTCACCCAACATAGATCGTCAATGTACAATGCACCAGCAAACGGTCTAGCTGAAGTGTTCAACAAGACACTTTGTAGTTTGTTGAGGAAAGTGGTTGCCAAGTCCAAACGTGATTGGCATGAAAGAATAGGGGAAACTCTATGGGCATACAGGACGACATATAAATCAACAACACAATCAACTCCATACTCGTTGGTGTATGGCGTTGAGGCCGTTCTCCCCTTGGAACTTCAAATTCCATCATTGCGCATTGCCATACAGGAAGGCTTGACTTCTGAAGAAAATGATAAACTCCGGCTTGCTGAGTTGAAGGCGCTTGACGAAAAAAGACTCCAAGCACAATAAAAATCTGAGTGCTACCAAGCTCGTCTGTCACGCGCTTTCAATAAGAAAGTTCGACCTCGCTCCTTTCAAGTTGGAGACATGGTCCTAGCCATTAAAAGACCCATCATTATTTCTCGCAAGACAGGAAGCAAATTCAGTTCTAAATGGGATGGTCCATACGTTGTCAAAGAGGTATACACTAATGGGGCGTATAAAATTGTTTACGCCGAAGGATTACGTATAGGGCCTATCAATGGCAAGTTTCTGAAGCGCTACTACTCATGAAAATTGAGAGCATTGTTCAACTCCTAAGCAAGAGGATAAACTGCATATGTTGAAAGAAAATATATGTAAACTTGAACTACGTTGGCTTGATCTTGTAAAAGTGATTCGATAATTCTTTTGCAAGTACGTAGGCAGCTTGGGTAACAAAAAAAAATACTCAAGTGCAGCCACACCAAAAAAAAAAAATTACAATCATTGTAATACTCCTGGCCCGCAAGAGTATAAACTGTGAATGACGAAACAAAAAAAAAATTGGAATACTCCTGGCCCGCAAGAGTATATACTGTGAACGGTTAAAAAATTATAAAACAAAGAGTGTGTCCATCTTATTGCAAATATGAATAAGAAAAACATAAATTGTCAGTGCACACTATCTATAAAATTAAAATAAAAAAACACATGAAAAAAAAGGAATCATTCTAAGTCTATGTATTCTGGGTGAGTGAGTGACGACTGGAGCTCCAACAACCGTCTCTTGCCCTCATCAAGGTCGCGGATCTTATCAGTACTTAAAACAGGGGAAGCTGCTAGCTCACTCAAGGCTTTCTTGTGGTCTTCCACCTTCGCTGCAAGTGATGTTAAAGTGATCCCCTTGGCCTCCAAGCTATTTGTCAAGTGGTTTGCCTTATTACGCTCTTTCTCCAGTTCAGTTTCAAGTTCCATGATCTTGAGCTTGTTGGAAGATTGCTCTCTTAGAAGTACCAGACGCTCTGTTTCAATCTCATCTTAATCAAGCTCAGCCTTCTTAAGCGCTTCTGTCCGGAGAATGATCTTCTCTTTTACTTGTTCGGATCGTTGACACTTTGAGGCAGCCTCTTCTAAAGCAAGATGATCTTTGACCGCACTAACATAGGATTCTATCTTGCGCTTCAAGGGGTTGGGATTTCCTTTAAGATTTTCAATACCCTCGTATAGCATTAAGGCTTCCTCATGTTTCTTCGCAACCTCGTTAAAGGATGCTGCTCTTAGTGTTTCCAAATATTGCATACCCATGTCTCGAATCGCCTTAGCAAAGATATTTTTCATCAAGGACCCAGATGGGGGCATAGAAGTCGGGGCACTAGAGACATGAACTCCAGGTGTCTCAATGATAAGAGCTTCTGCAGCTTTGGCATGAACATCTGACAGTCTTGCAGTCCCCTCAACGGATTGATGATTGTGAATAGGAGAGGAACTCTTAGCAGATCCGTCTATACTCTTGCAAACCAAATTCCTTGCAAATCTCAATTCCTTCCCCCTTTTAGGAGTCACTTTCGAGGGAAGCACCATTGTGGGATGTCCTGAGTTGTCGGGAATATCCATAATGTCCATTTCAAGGTTGAAGTCATCTCCCTAAATAACAAAAGCAATAAAAATTGATTAAGAAAAAAAAAACCAAAAAAAACCAAAAAAAAATGTAAGGGAGAAAAGGTCTACCAAGGGGAGATCCGCAACAACTTGAGATGATTCAGGCACTCCATCAAAAAAAACTGTCACAATTCAACCCATGCTCCTCAAGTACACAATCAGGAGATTTTCTTTTCCCCCGGCGTTGATGTTTGAAATCCACATCTGACTCTGCATCGCTGGTGCTCCTCCCATTGCTGGGATTTGGACTCATTGCCTGTCTAGATCCTCCTGCCCTATGTAAGGTATCATTGTTAAGGTAGTCGCAGGTACCTTCAGGGTTTGAGTTATTCTTTGATGTTGGATTTTCTACAAGCTGATGATCGCTCTTGTTAGGCTTAGAAGAACTAGATCCAACACTCGAACACAATATGTTAACCTTATTCCTTAGGTCTTTGATAGACACCCTGGGCCACCAATCACGGAATTCTAAGGTCTTCAACTGACGCCAGTCTAATGAGCAGGCAGGGACAAAAAGTCTGGACTGACTACCCTGAAACAATAACAACCTCCAGTATCTCAAAGCTTCATAATAAGTTACGCTTTGAAATGCAACATCGCGACGAGGCGTGCCAGGGACATCTTGAACAAAGCCAAACTCTCTGCTAAATCGATAGGGAAAATAAGGGTTAAAGTGAAAAGAATCACCCTAACGTATGGCTAGATAGGCAGAACGAAGAGAGACCAGGTAGCTGAAACTGGAGACGTCAAGTTCACCATTGTCAAAATATAAGCTATTTTTGTTTTTGTTCAAGATGGTGCACCCCACTTTCGCCTTCCTTCCATCATGGATGAGTTCTCGAGCATCGACTTCTTTGAAACACTTAGCTCCTTGAGTCCCCGAAAATACGTTCATCAAAGGACCTGGTGGGGAAGGGTCTACATGTAACAGCCTAAATTTTTAAGCAGGTTCAATTATTTTGTTAGCTATATTAAGTCTTCATCAGGCTTTGGTCCTTTAAGTAGTTAGAATTCTCTCCAACATCATACTAGGACAAAAGTGGATAAGAACCATCAATCTTAATTGTTAAGAAAGCAAGTGGATAAGCTCTAACATTCTTAGTGGTTAAGAAAGCAAGTGGATAAGCTCTAACATTCTTAGTGGTTAAGAAAGCAAGTGGATAAGCTCTAACATTCTTAGTGGTTAAGAAAGCTTGTGGATAAGCACTATCATTCTTAATGGTTAAGAAAGGTCAAAGAGGATAAGCACTATCATTCTTAGAGGTGAAGAAAGCCTTGAGAACCAATAGATAAGTTAGAAAGCCTTTGAGAGCCTTATTCTTTAAGATTATGAAAATCGCATAGAGACATTTTATCGGGTAACAATGAACTTCTAGTTAAAGAGCCTTTTTGGGTTGAATTCGAGCTCAAAACCTAATCAAACTTGATATATGTTATGTTTGGGATGTCTTAAGGTTAAAATGGTCATTTGTTCCCAAAATATACGTGGCTTAATATGGTAAGTTCCTTACATAGTAAAATCTGGCCAGCTAAAATATCAGTTCGTACCTATCCTCAAAGAAAGCTTCTTAGCAACTGCTTGAGTGTCGATCTCTTAAAGATCTTTGCATGCATGAAAGCCAACACATTAAGCTAACATCTCCAACAAGAATCACCTAGAAACTCCAAGAAACCGACCTTACCCAGAAGAGGTTTCCCTCCCCTTAGGGTACCGCCAGAACAGGCCCTATGAAAGGGTGTCATGGTTTTTCGTCCTTTTCTCCTAATTCTTGTTCTTCAACACCTACTTATCTTTACATACAACTCTTCTAGACATAATTCCTTAGTGTTTCAAGCTTTTAGTAGAGTTTTCAAGCTTTGGGAAATTGTAGAAAACTTCATAGGAACATAAAACAGATTGCTGTAAGTACATCTTTGCACCTCTCTTGCACTTAACTTAGTTATTTATGTTCTAAAACTTGTGTAAGATAATTCCTATCACTTTACATATTCATGGGAAGGTGTAGAAAGAGTAAACCACTTGAGATAAGAAGTTTTAAGTGCACTAAGCAACCTAAGTGAAGGTACACACTTAGTTTGGATTGTAACCTAGAGATTTTCTTACCTATGGTTAAATGATTGTTTCTTTCTATTTTGAAGCATGATTATGAAATGAAATCTCTTATGATATGCATAATAGTATGTATGCTTTGAGTATATGACATGGATTTGGCATGCTGTGGTTCACTTAAGATGTTTTACTTATCCTAAGCTAGGCTTAAACACTAAATTGCCATGTTTATACTTCTAAATGGAATTTGTAAAGTATATGGAATTGTATAGTAATGAAACACTAAATGTATTGATTTTAATCGCGGAAGCGAGGCGTGAGCATACACCCGGGTTAGGGCGGGTATTCCCTAATTGTTACCCAACCAGGAGGGGGAAATCCTGGCGGAAGTGGGACATGTCCGGGTTAAGTCTTGCAAGCAGAACAGTAAAAGGTGGGGTGACGACCTTCAACAGTTTGCTACGCTTGCGGTCATATCAAAAGAATGAGCTTATGAAATCTCTAAGTATGGAAGTGATTATGACTCCTTGCTATTATGACTATGTGTTATCAATTAGTTTTCAAAATACACCTAAACTTGTATTTTCTATTACACAGTGTGTACTCAGCTTTGCTGATAGTGTTGTCATTTCTGTGGCCTGTCACTTGGTGGGTGGCAGAGTCAAACTTTGTTGCAGGATTGTGTTGGAAGCCAGAAGCGAGTTGAGAGCAAAGTTATGATTCGAATTGTGTATTGTGGGTTAAATTCCGAGATTTAAGTTTGTATATAGAGGAGTTTATTTAGAATTACTTACAATATAGATTATTCTTTTGCCATGGAATTTGAGATTGAATGACTATGTAATTGAAGTTATATAAAGGATTTTGTTTTGTGGGCCCATAACCCACAGATCCAGGATCGTATATTTCAAGTTGTTTTCGCCGCGAATGTTATCTAATTCATAAGTGATTAGTATTATTTTGGTGCTAATTGAGATTTGTGATTGCTAAGCGAGTTAAGCTAGCAGCTTGGGAATCGGGAATCGAGCTGCGACCGTGTGCTGAGTTAGCCACATAGCGGGGGTAAAAGATCATTGGGAATGTGTGTCTGTTACTTGGGAAATTAGATTTCAAGTTTTGAGCAATAGAATAAGAATAAGAGTCTAGATTTGTGTAAAACTTAGGGAATAAGAGTATGGAATTCAAAGTTGTAATTTGAGGATATTTGAAATCTATTTGTAGGTAATATTGAGGAATTTTTCATGGAAATTTAGTAAGGACTATCGGAGGCTGTAGTGCTTGGTATCTGGATACTTAAGGTTGATATATGAGTTTATGTTTTGAAGTTTCGAGGACGAAACTTATTTTAAGGGTGGTAGAGTGTAACAGCCTAAATTTTTAAGCAGGTTCAATTATTTTGTTAGCTATATTAAGTCTTCATTAGGCTTTGGTCCTTTAAATAGTTAGAATTCTCTCCAACATCATACTAGGACAAAAGTGGATAAGAACCATCATTCTTAATTGTTAAGAAAGCAAGTGGATAAGCTCTAACATTCTTAGTGGCTAAGAAAGCAAGTGGATAAGCTCTAACATTCTTAGTGGTTAAGAAAGCAAGTGGATAAGCTCTAACATTCTTAGTGGTTAAGAAAGCTTGTGGATAAGCACTATCATTCTTAATGGTTAAGAAAGGTCAAAGAGGATAAGCACTATCATTCTTAGAGGTGAAGAAAGCCTTGAGAACCAATAGATAAGTTAGAAAGCCTTTGAGAGCCTTATTCTTTAAGATTATGAAAATCGCATAGAGACATTTTATCGGGTAACAATGAACTTCTAGTTAAAGAGCCTTTTTGGGTTGAATTCGAGCTCAAAACCTAATCAAACTTGATATATGTTATGTTTGGGATGTCTTAAGGTTAAAATGGTCATTTGTTCCAAAAATATACGTGGCTTAATATGGTAAGTTCCTTACATAGTAAAATCTGGTCAGCTAAAATATCAGTTCGTACCTATCCTCAAAGAAAGCTTCTCAGCAGCTGCTTGAGTGTCGATCTCTTAAAGATCTTTGCATGCATGAAAGCCAACACATTAAGCTAACATCTCCAACAAGAATCACCAAGATACTCCAAGAAACCGACCTTACCCAGAAGAGGTTTCCCTCCCCTTAGGGTACCGCCAGAACAGGCCCTATGAAAGGGTGTCATGGTTTTTCGTCCTTTTCTCCTAATTCTTGTTCTTCAACACCTACTTATCTTTACATACAACTCTTCTAGACATAATTCCTTAGTGTTTCAAGCTTTTAGTAGAGTTTTCAAGCGTTGGGAAATTGTAGAAAACTTCATAGGAACATAAAACAGATTGCTGTAAGTACATCTTTGCACCTCTCTTGCACTTAACTTAGTTATTTATGTTCTAAAACTTGTGTAAGATAATTCCTATCACTTTACATATTCAGGGGAAGGTGTAGAAAGAGTAAACCACTTGAGATAAGAAGTTTTAAGTGCACTAAGCAACCTAAGTGCAGGTACACACTTAGTTTGGATTGTAACCTAGAGATTTTCTTACCTATGGTTAAATGATTGTTTCTTTCTATTTTGAAGCATGATTATGAAATGAAATCTCTTATGATATGCATAATAGTATGTATGCTTTGAGTATATGACATGGATTTGGCATGCTGTGGTTCACTTAAGATGTTTTACTTATCCTAAGCTAGGCTTAAACACTAAATTGCCATGTTTATACTTCTAAATGGAATTTGTAAAGTATATGGAATTGTATGGTAATGAAACACTAAATGTATTGATTTTAATCGCGGAAGCGAGGCGTGAGCATACACCCGGGTTATGGCGGGTATTCCCTAATTGTTACCCAACCAGGAGGGGGAAATCTTGGCGGAAGTGGGACATGTCCGGGTTAAGTCTTGCAAGCAGAACAGTAAAAGGTGGGGTGACGACCTTCAACAGTTTGCTACGCTTGCGGTCATATCAAAAGAATGAGCTTATGAAATCTCTAAGTATGGAAGTGATTATGACTCCTTGCTATTATGACTATGTGTTATCAATTAGTTTTCAAAATACACCTAAACTTGTATTTTCTATTACACAGTGTGTACTCAGCTTTGCTGATAGTGTTGTCATTTCTGTGGCCTGTCACTTGGTGGGTGGCAGAGTCAAACTTTGTTGCAGGATTGTGTTGGAAGCCAGAAGCGAGTTTAGAGCAAAGTTATGATTCGAATTGTGTATTGTGGGTTAAATTCCGAGATTTAAGTTTGTATATAAAGGAGTTTATTTAGAATTACTTACAATATAGATTATTCTTTTGCCATGGAATTTGAGATTGAATGACTATGTAATTGAAGTCTTATATAAAGGATTTTGTTTTGTGGGCCCATAACCCACAGGTCCAGGATCGTATATTTCAAGTTGTTTTTGCTGCGAATGTTATCTAATTCATAAGTGATTAGTATTATTTTGGTGCTAATTGAGATTTGTGATTGCTAAGCGAGTTAAGCTAGCAGCTCGGGAATCGGGCTGTTACAAATGGTATCAGAGCAACCCTGCGACCGTGTGCTGAGTTAGCCACATAGCGGCGGTAAAAGATCATTGGGAATGTGTGTCTGTTACTTGGGAAATTAGATTTCAAGTTTTGAGCAATAGAATAAGAATAAGAGTCTAGATTTGTGTAAAACGTAGGGAATAAGAGTATGGAATTCAAAGTTGTAATTTGAGGATATTTGAAATCTATTTATAGGTAATATTGAGGAATTTTTCATGGAAATTTAGTAAGGACTATCGGAGGCTGTAGTGCTTGGTATCTGGATACTTAAGGTTGATATATGAGTTTATGTTTTGAAGTTTCGAGGACGAAACTTATTTTAAGGGTGGTAGAGTGTAACAACCTAAATTTTTAAGCAGGTTCAATTATTTTGTTAGCTATATTAAGTCTTCATCAGGCTTTGGTCCTTTAAATAGTTAGAATTCTCTCCAACATCATACTAGGACAAAAGTGGATAAGAACCATCATTCTTAATTGTTAAGAAAGCAAGTGGATAAGCTCTAACATTCTTAGTGGTTAAGAAAGCAAGTGGATAAGCTCTAACATTCTTAGTGGTTAAGAAAGCAAGTGGATAAGCTCTAACATTCTTAGTGGTTAAGAAAGCTTGTGGATAAGCACTATCATTCTTAATGGTTAAGAAAGGTCAAAGAGGATAAGCACTATCATTCTTAGAGGTGAAGAAAGCCTTGAGAACCAATAGATAAGTTAGAAAGCCTTTGAGAGCCTTATTCTTTAAGATTATGAAAATCGCATAGAGACATTTTATCGGGTAACAATGAACTTCTAGTTAAAGAGCCTTTTTGGGTTGAATTCGAGCTCAAAACCTAATCAAACTTGATATATGTTATGTTTGGGATGTCTTAAGGTTAAAATGGTCATTTGTTCCCAAAATATACGTGGCTTAATATGGTAAGTTCCTTACATAGTAAAATCTGGCCAGCTAAAATAGCAGTTCGTACCTATCCTCAAAGAAAGCTTCTTAGCAGCTGCTTGAGTGTCGATCTCTTAAAGATCTTTGCATGCATGAAAGCCAACACATTAAGCTAACATCTCCAACAAGAATCACCAAGATACTCCAAGAAACCGACCTTACCCAGAAGAGGTTTCCCTCCCCTTAGGGTACCGCCAGAACAGGCCCTATGAAAGGGTGTCATGGTTTTTCGTCCTTTTCTCCTAATTCTTGTTCTTCAACACCTACTTATCTTTACATACAACTCTTCTAGACATAATTCCTTAGTGTTTCAAGCTTTTAGTAGAGTTTTCAAGCTTTGGGAAATTGTAGAAAACTTCATAGGAACATAAAACAGATTGCTGTAAGTATATCTTTGCACCTCTCTTGCACTTAACTTAGTTATTTATGTTCTAAAACTTGTGTAAGATAATTCCTATCACTTTACATATTCAGGGGAAGGTGTAGAAAGAGTAAACCACTTGAGATAAGAAGTTTTAAGTGCACTAAGCAACCTAAGTGAAGGTACACACTTAGTTTGGATTGTAACCTAGAGATTTTCTTACCTATGGTTAAATGATTGTTTCTTTCTATTTTGAAGCATGATTATGAAATGAAATCTCTTATGATATGCATAATAGTATGTATGCTTTGAGTATATGACATGGATTTGGCATGCTGTGGTTCACTTAAGATGTTTTACTTATCCTAAGCTAGGCTTAAACACTAAATTGCCATGTTTATACTTCTAAATGGAATTTGTAAAGTATATGGAATTGTATGGTAATGAAACACTAAATGTATTGATTTTAATCGCGGAAGCGAGGCATGAGCATACACCCGGGTTAGGGCGGGTATTCCCTAATTGTTACCCAACCAGGAGGGGAAATCCCGGCGGAAGTGGGACATGTCCGGTTAAGTCTTGCAAAGCGAACGGTAAAAGGTGGGGTGACGACCTTCAACAGTTTGCTACGCTCGCGGTCATATCAAAAGAATGAGCTTATGAAATCTCTAAGTATGGAAGTGATTATGACTACTTGCTATTATGACTATGTGTTATCAATTAGTTTTCAAAATACACCTAAACTTGTATTTTCTATTACACGTGTGTACTCGGCTTTCTTTGATAGTGTTGTCATTTACGTGGCTGTCACTTGGTGGGTGGCGAGTCAAACTTTGTTGCGGGATTGTGTTGGAAGCCGAATCGAGTTGAGAGCAATGTTATGATTCGAATTGTGTATTGTGGGTTAAATTCGAGATTTAAGTTTGTATATAGAGGAGTTTATTTAGAATTACTTACAATATAGATTATTCTTTTGCCATGGAATTTGAGATTGAATGACTATGTAATTGAAGTCTTATATAAAGGATTTTGTTTTGTGGGCCCATAATCCATAGGTCCAGGATCGTATATTTCAAGTTGTTTCAGCTGCGAATGTTATCTAATTCATAAGTGATTAGTATTATTTTGGTGCTAATTGAGATTTGTGATTGCTAAGCGAGTTAAGCTAGCAGCTCGGGAATCGGGCTGTTACACTACATCATGGTTGGTGCTGAAGTAGTACGCTAGCCAACTATATAAGTATTGCGCCGGGAAGAAAGATCCGAGAATAGGCGGGCTTTGAAGATGCGGAAATTGCATTCAAACCTCTGTAGATGCGCAAGTACAAAAGCAAGACTAAAAGTCGTACCCAGGAGCCATCGAGTAGCAACTTCAAAGGTATCGGGCCTAATGAGTCTATCTTCACTTTCGGGAAGCACAAAAACACACAACCAACAAGCCAAGAAAGGCTGCGGTAGATAGGTAGTACGTCTTCGACATCACCAGAGACACCAAGAAAATCAAGCATGGCGAGATTCTTACATTTGTCCTTTCGATCGGCCGAGTTCCGAGCTCACCGAGTGGGATTATGAGTAGACTTCGGACGAGAATCGAGTATCTGCGTCTCTTCACGGGTCTTTGCATAAGTGATTTTTCTCTTGTACCAAAATTGTATCCACCGTTGAGCGAAACTCTATTCCTTGATTCAAGTTGCTTGTTCAGATGATGATAAGCATTAAGTAGGTGTTCATAAGCTTTAGAGATAAGACGATCGCCATCCTCGCCTCGCGCCCTTATGATGTTCAGATGAGGGGTGACTTCATCATAAATCTCTCCGACAATGGGCAATCCACCGAGTCGGTGGAGGTCCCACAAGGAAATAGACAGCTCACCTGCCACGGTATGAAGCGTGTTGGTAGTAGGACACCAACTCTCACAGAAAGCACGCAGGATGCTTGTATCCCTATCATAGGAGTAGAGTGAAGCGTAGACGGCGATATAAATGCCGCAATAGTCAAGAGCTTCGCGAAAACAAAATAAGACATCTTCAGTCCATTCCCAATACCCAGGAATGAAAGAAAAATCTCCAATGATTCTAACAACTTGGGATTCCCATTTCACAGAGCCAGAAAGAATAAAGTGACCGAGCAAGGGAAGGCAATCGTCGATGCTGAGCTTGTCTTTTAAGATGCTATGAAGCTTATAAACAGTTGACCCGTTGTGTGCACCAAGAGGAAGCTTGACAGACATCTCACTCAGAAAATTATTCTTACACACTAAAGTTTGAATGCCCTCAGGGCGACGCAGTGAGCGACGAATGACCATATGAGTGCCTGATTTGGGATCATCTCTTTCACGATCAACAAGAGCAATGTAGGAATGTTTATCATCATTGAATTCTTTAATGAACACCATCCTATAAAAAAAAAGGAATGAGTAATAGAGAATACAAAAAAAAGGGGGCAAATGTCTCAGCTACATGATCATCGCCATTGATTGTCTTCGAACACACTCCAAAAGTGTCATCTTTAGATGCTAGGATAAGCACAATTAAGCAACTGGCCTAGCAACTACTATAGATCATCGATGATCCATCGCGATGAACACTCAAGTAGTGGACTTGATTGTCTTCGAACACACTCCAAAAGTGTCATCTTTAGTTGCTAGGATAAGCACAATTAAGCAACTGGCCTAGCAACTCCACTGGATCATCGCTGACCCATCGCGATGAACACTCAAGTAGTGGACTTGATTGTCTTCGAACACACTCCAAAAGTGTCATCTTTAGTTGCTAGGATAAGCACTATTAAGCAACTGGCCTAGCAACTCCGATGGATCATCGCTGATCCATCGTGATGAACACTCAAGTAGTGGACTTGATTGTCTTTGAACACACTCCAAATGCGTCATCTTTAGTTGCTAGGATAAGCACAATCAAGCAACTGGCCTAACAACTCCGATGAATCATCACTGACCCATCGCGATGAACACTTAAGTAGTGGACATGATTGTCTTCCGATTGCAAGTATCGAAAAAATTTGTCACCTGCAAAACGTCACAAATAACACTTGCACAAAAAAAATGTTGTACAAAAAAAAAATAGGACTCAAGGGGGTGTATAACAAAAATCATCACCTCACCAGTCTTGAGCTTTTGCAGAACTTCAAAGATAGCCTAGAGAAGTTCAGTATCTCGGGAATTTGATGTACTGCAAGTCAAACAAAGTATGTCAAAAAATCCAAACTGATGAAAAAGAAAAAAAATCACAAAAGCAATTCCTAATACACTAATTCCACGAACACGTATGAGGATGTTCACGATTATGATGTCATAGGACAAAAAAAAAATCCATGAAAAACAAACGAAAAAAAATTGAAGAAAAAATAAACCAAAAGAGAAGTAGTCCATTTTATACAAAAAAAAAAGTGTGACACACATTGTATGATTTGCGTCAACGGCTCAACGCTATGTTTATCATAATGCTCGAAGGTGATCGACAAATTCAGCATACTTATATTATTTGATCAAGTTCATGAATCAAAATATATTGCAATCACATTCTCATAACTCTAAAAAAAGGGAGTATGGTAAAAGCATCATACGGCTGAGATATTGTCTAGTTATCACACATCATGATTGATGAAAGAAAAAGAAAAAAAAAGAAGACTTTTAACACTGCTGCATGATGGATTAACACATGTGTTTTACTATTAAATAAACATTCACAGATTAAAAAAAAAAGAAAATAATAAAGTGCAAAGCATGAAGCCTATTACAAGGCGTGAGTTGGTAAAAGGATTTTACCTTTTGATGATTAGTGATGATGATCAGGGGGCTTTAGCACTATATGAGTACTTAATATGTACAAACAAACAATCACAGATCATCAACTAGAAAACCAAAAAAAAGAAAAAAAAGAAAAAAAAAAATCTTTTTTATGTAAAACAGGGTGTGATATCGTCTCCCTCATCCTTCATTATGTGTGATATCGTCTTTATGTGCGATATCGTCTTCATCACAAGCAAAACAATAATGAAGAAAACGGGGGCATGGATGCAACAAAATAAAGGAGCAATCTTTAAATTGCTTGTCATTAATAATAAGGAAAAATTGATTGGAACAGTCTCAACTATGAGCGTTACCATTTTCGATCAACGTAGGATTATTTCTTAATAGTCCAACTATGCATCATTTTTTACAAAATTGGTCCCAGTGGTCATTGGCCTCTTCTGACAATGGTAAAATGAATTTTCTTTTTAATTTTTTCCCAACTCTCATGCTCTCTCTCCTTTGGTGGATCATCCACCCTACCCCACCCTTCCCCACCCTCAAAAATGCCACCCATCCCCTGCCACCCCCTTTCAAACCCCCTCCCATCCCCAACACATCGAACCACCCCTTTCCTACCTCACCCTCGAAACTGCCACAAGCAAAGCTAGACACCCCCTCCCTTCCTCAAACCACCCACCCTCAAAAACCCCTCACTAGCCACCCCTTCCACTCCCCTTGCCACCCCCTCCCCTCCCTTTAAAATCCCTACTCCTGCCACCTCCTTCCCCACCCCCAGAAAGCATCTTCTTTTCGGGCTCCCCAACTAAGCTAACTTCATTTAACACAACCAACCAGCTGAATTTTTAAAACCCTCCATATCATTCATTTAAATTGACTCTGGAAAAAGAGTTCTAGTTCTCATACGAGATGTGTAGAACATTCAAAAGCAAAATTCAGAACAAATTTCAAGAAACAGTAAATAAATTTCATAATCCCTAAAATCAGAAGGGTGGAGAAATTGGAAAACATATGGTAAATTTGACAGCAAATGAAATTTGTAATCCTTAAAATCAGGTAAGAATGGCTGTCATTTTGCTCCTTTCTTAAACAACAAAACAAAAAAGTCCATCCATTCCACTGTTAATACTCAATACAGTCGTATAAAAGTCGTAAACTTTCGAACTACCACTAGAAGAATAAATTCTTAGATCACCGAGATCCGCCATGTTCACTCTTCCAAGCTCTCAACCTTACTTCCTCGAGGAGAGAGAAAATCAGCAGATTCGAAGATGTCTTCATTCGACACCTTTAGCAACGACGGCGATGAGCTCAGAACCTCCGATCGTCCCTTCGACGATGGATACGTCGGCTACGATCCAAACCTTCCTACGCAGTGATTCGATCCGTCTTCCTTCAACGTTTCTCCGGCGCCGATGAAGTTACCGTTGAAAATGAAGTGGAAGATGATTCTCTGATGAAGGAGGGAGGAGGGGTGGCAGGGAGGATGGAGGGAGCCCGCAAGGGAGAAGGTAGTAAGGAGAGAGAAAGAGAAGGGAGAAGGTAGTAAAACAGGTAAAAAAAATAAGTAAAAACAAAAATTAACCGGTAAAATGGGTCACCAGTCAACTGGGACCATTTTTGTAAAACAAACCTTAAAGTTGGGACCGCTCAGAAATAATCCTTAGTTGGGACTAAAAATGGCGGAACGCCCATAGTTGAGACTGTTCCTATCAATTTTTCCTAATAATAATGAAAGGAGTGTCAGACTTTCTTGCATTGAAAAATAAAGTGGTGGCTACGAAGAATTTGTATATATTCCATGATTAAATGGTGATGTTCAGCAAGGGTTTTGCAGCTTAGATGAAAACAAAAGAAAGTAAAAAAGACAAAAGAAAGATCTCAGAGAAACGAGAATAAATAATCAAACTCACATGTATGTAGTGGTCTGGAATTGCCTTTGACAACTCAATGCTCAGTGCGTCGGTGATATCCCGAGTTAACGAACGATGGTAGACGACGAGGTTTTGTTAATTTATACTCCTAATATGTGATAAGATTTGTTTCAGTCTATCACCAAGAAATCCTAACCGAAATAGGATCGAAACTCGTGAGTCCAAGATTTGATAGAGTTGTAAAAAATTCATAACTCTACTTAAAAAAAACCTATATAGCAACACGGTGTTTGTCACCTAATTGCTAAACTAAACTCAAATCTGTCGAGACCTCGTCATACTAAACCGCAACAAGTCGTGTCCATGACATGGTCTCGAGGGGGCAATTTGTAGACACTAAAAATTTATTAGTGTTTTACATTAAAATATATTGATTATTATTGAGCTAAAAATAAATATAATTAGCCTAGTTTAATTAATTTAGCCCACCTAAATAAAATATCCAAATTAAAACAAAAACAATTATAATTTGGGTTCTCAATTATTTGGGCCAGTCAATATTATAGTTCAAATAAGATGGTCAAATGGCAAAGGTAAAAAAGACTTCCAAGTTGTAAACGGGCCCAAGCCCATAAACTACCAAGTCCATGAAGGGATCTTCATTCCCTATAAATAGACCTCACCTCTCTCAGTTGAGGGGACCAGAAAATTATTATTCTCAAGAGCTCATAAAACTCTCTTGGAATTCTCTCTGCAAATAGTCAACAAGCACATCAAATCTGTGCCGACTGTTCAGATACACTCAAACACATTCGATTGAGATTCAAACTTTTGACAGCCCTCATTCGAATACACTCAAACAAAACTCAAACTCAGGTCCACGTCGACATCAACACGTGTCACTCTCAAGCTACGGAACAGAATCAGATGACTTAGTTTATTTTTGTTATAAACCTTTTCTGAGAGATTGTACTCAATACATTTATTGAAATATAATTTCTTTGTTACTTTGTTTCTTGTCTTATATATTTTTGACTCGAAATTTGTGTATACACACGCGTAACATTTTTGACGTACTCACTTTATATTCTGGTTCGGAGGATTTCGATGAAGTAAGCTTTTGTTCACTTATAATTCATTTCAAATATTATTTAACTATTTGAGGCTAACTTTGGTGAATTATTTTCAGGTTTCTCATTCCTTTACCTCCGATCCTTATACGGAAGATCAAATCAATGAGGTGAAAAATAAGTGGGCAAGATACTTTATTGATAATTGCATTGCGTAGGTTAGTTTATGTTAATTTCCTTTGTTTCTTTATCATTACAACGAATATAATTTAGTACAACTTGTACCAACCAACATTATCGTATTGACTTATATATATATATATATATATATATATATATTGGATTCGCGTGATATCTATGTTGGATTGAATCGTATTTATTTCTTGTTGAACTTGGATATTGGATGATGGATGTTGGTTGTTGGTTGTTGGTTGTTGGATGAATTTTGGATGATGGATGAATTTTGGATAAAGGATGTTGGTTGTTGGTTGTTGGTTGTTGGTTGTTTAGGATGATTAGATGATGAATGTTGCATATAATATTGTACAAGTTAATTCCCAATTATAGGGTTTATCCAATTTGTACAGAAAATATTATTGCAGCTGCTGCATGAGGAGGTTGGATGGAAATGCTCGCATAATTTTTTTTTTTTAAAAATCAATATATTGCTGCGGTTCCAGGCCAAAACCGCAGCAATACGTTGTATTTTTTTAATAAAAAATAAACCTATTGCTGCGGTTTTGACTAGGAACCGCAGCAATAGGTGTAACATATTACTGCGGTTTTGGCCAGGAACCGCAGCAATATCTTGGCCTATTGCTGCGGTCAAAGACCGCAGCAATAGGCTAATTACCTATTGTTGCGCCCTTAATTGCTGCGCGGTCAAAACCGCCGCAATAAGCCACTTAATGAACGCAGCAATAAGCAATTATTCTACTAGTGTACCAAACACGACCTAGTTTAAGCGTCCACCTTTCTCCTGAAACTATTGTGAGGAGGTGTGATAAACAATATGTAAGATTATATTATGTAAGAAATACCCTAAGCGCGGAAATAAGATAATCTTACACTTGGTTCGAGTAGTTGTGGTCAGATGGTAGAGCTAATAAAAAAGCGGGCCGAGCCCCCTCAAAAATAAATTTGCTCACTTGTCAGGCCTAGCTCGGCCGAACCACAATTCGAGCTAATTTTTGTGCCCGAAACTTGTTCTTTTTTACGCAAAATAGCGGAATTTTCAGGTCAAAATCGGACCGAGCCAAAATTTGAACAAAAAAAAATCATTTTTAAGTTTTCCAAAACACGTCTCAAAGGAAAAACATCTAGGCTAGGCCCGAAAAACGGGCCTAAGCCTGGGAATTGTCGGGCTGGGCTAACCTTGATCAACTATATTGGACGGTAATAAAACCAGCAAGAGCTGTATTAGGAACTGTTGGAACTAGTAACAGTAACAAACTTATTTGAAAGCGAAACACCCGATGCTATCACTGCCCTAAGTCGATAGACCTCTACAATAGGTGCGTCTGGATAGCAACCACCGACTCTAGGGTTAACGTCTCCTCCACGAACTGGTGCACTCCAATAGATGGAGTGGGAACTGAACTCGAACTTTTAAAAAGAATGTATGTTTATATGAGTTAAAGCGAAAATGTATTATGTTGTGTGTTTTTGGGAAGAGAAGTAGGAGGTTTTTATAATGCCAAAGGTGAGAATGTAACTGTTGAATAAAGGAGATGATCTCCAATAGTCAAATAGGTAATTGCAACAAATAATGAGAATTAATGAAACGTTACAAAATTGTAACATTCAAGGTAATGTAATAGACAAAAATTAAACCAAGTGGGTCCCAAAATAACAAACCCATACACACACGTCGAGCCGGCCGGCGCATGACTGATGGCGGCGGCGGTGCGCAGGAGATTCTCCACTACCTCCTCCCTAACATGTTTAACACATTATGGAACATTTCACTATATAAAGTGCCAACCACCGCCGCATCGCACCACCTAGCTGTTGCCTCCACGCCTGCCGTCGTCGGCACCCTTGCCGGAGCTCTGCTCCCCTGTTCGTTGCTGCTCACATAGAGCAGAGGTATAACCTTCTCCTCCCCCTCTAAAATTCTGATTTCATATTTAGAACTTAAGCTCAAATTATTACCCATTTGAAGACAGTTTGAATCTGGGTATATAGACTGATTTGTATAGTCCAGCCATCCTAGTTAAAGTTGTTAATTAATTATAGTTATGGGCCTAAATCAGATTTCACTCAGTTTACTTGTGAGATTATTTGCAATAGTAGTTGAGATAAATTTTAGAATAATTATTGTTTTGGGTGGTTGCTATTTGGTGTTAGGATTGCTCATAAGATTAGTTTGAGCATCATTGTTAATTATTGCTATTGTTGGAGTAGTTGGAGCTAGCTTATGGGATTCATGTTGATTATTAGATGTTCAAAGAATAGCAATGAAGTGAGATTCGTGAATGGGATTATATTAGAAGGAGTAAGTTAGACTAGTTTTCGAGTATAAAGATCCGTGAGTGGGTTTTGATTCTTATTGTTGTTTACATTGTGGTTTTGGATGTTGGCTTATGGAGCTCAAAGGAAATAAGAAAGCTTATAAGAAGTTTATCCTCGAAATTAGATTTGCGTTTAAGGTAAACGTTCATGTCCAGCATCTATGCATGCTCGTATACGTTATGTGCAATGATATGTTCGAATATGTGGATATGACTTTGGGATGATAATGATGTGATATGATCATGTGTTATATATAATATGACATCTTATGTGACTTATGTAATGTCTATTATACTTATATGAATTGTTGCAAATTATATGGCATGATGAAATACGTTATGATTCTATGATGCCTATGTATACTATGAACGATGATGTTATGATTCATGGATTCTGGTTATCATGATTTATGGGCGTTGTTCGAAAATATGAATATATGCAAGTTTGTAAAAGTGGATGGTTCTGCTGGTTTGGCGTTATGAACTGATCTGGTAAATGGGCGAGTTACAGGTGGAGGAATTGTGTTTACGATATACGATACGGATCAAAATGGTCATATGTTAATGTTCACGAATTACGAAAGTTACGCTATGTCCAAAACCTATACTTGCAAATGAACTAAGCTCATGCAAATGAACTAAGCTCATGCAAATGAACCCCCTCATCTTTCAAAGATTTTTCCTATGTTAGTGAATTGTATGCTTTAGGTTTCGAGCATGATTAAAAAATAACAAACAAACGATTAGATAGGAATTCTTGTTATACTTAAATTTTGACACCTTTATTGTTAAAGAACGCTTTATGTGAGACAATCTCCATCTGATTTGTGACAACTACTGTTAAATCATTTTCTAGAAGTCCTACAAAAGCTATATGAATTACATTTTATTGGATAATAATAGTTGCTGCCATGTTATTCCGAGAATGTGGCTTAATGTGGTTAGAGTGCCATAGTGAAACGTGAATGTTAATGGGATATCTATCCATTGCTGGAACTTTAGGGGGTGAAGTAGTATGTCGTACGAACTGTACCTAAAATTGGTATGACATCTCTCATCCCCTTGCGCAACTTAATCCAGCTGATTCCTGTAATCAGCAACCCAAGTATCATTAAGCTTTAGATTTAGGTAGAGTTCCTTTGGGACTTTCTCCCTGATTAAAACCTCATATTGGGTCGACGGGAACTAGTCTCTTGCTTACTTGGAATGATTGTAATCCGTTCCTTTTACATTGATCGTTATGCTTATATTTTATTGTTGCTTGAAGATTTGATTTTGGTTCTATAATAGGACAATTATGTTTAAAGAAATTTAATCACAAACGTTTGATTTTTACTAATTTGATTAAATACCTTTGAATTTGCAGGTGGTCTTAAATGAAGAAATGGAACACTACATTCAATAAACTAGTTGCTTGTAGGAAGGCATGGAAACACTCTAGATGCAGAGTGATTTATTGAAGCATTTTACATGTAGAAGTTCTCTTGAAGAGAATTGAGAAACCATAAATTTTATATAGTTCTTTAGTTAATAGACTTTTGTAATAATGTATTTGGTAAATTTGTTCATGGGCGCATGATTATTGTATACACAATTCCTCTTCTGTGTATAAAATTTCAAAATATATTTATGAATATATAATTTTATGTATATATCAATGTATTACTACTAGTCTACTATGGTGTTGGAGTTGCATTAGCTATGGAGGCGTTGCAATACGTATCAAAATGAGGCATAATATTAGTATTAGAGGTGTTGCAATAGCTATATGATGATGTTGCAATATATATATGGAGGCGTTGCATTAGATGCCAAAATGGGACACAATATGAGTAATAGGGGCGTTGCAATAGCTACTAGATGGCGTTGCCATATGTATAGAGGCGTTGCAATAGGCTCTATAGCTAATGCAACAGATATTTACACCTATTGTAACTGTTCTCTGGTAACCATTGCAATAGGCCTAAAAACCGTTGCACTAGGTCTAATGCAACGGCAGCAACAGCAACGGTTGTTTAACCGTTGCAATAGCTCTATTGCAACGGTTTTGGGTTCTATTGCAACGGTTTTCAGGGGTTGCATTATGTCATTTATGTAGTAGTGTGTGAAACAATATCAACCACCAATTGGGACAATACAACAAGGAGGGAAATAATCTTCCCAAGTTGGGACCAACTATCCCAGACTTCCAACAATCCCCACTTTGTTCAAACTTGTACCAACTTCTAATAGAAGAAAATGGAAAAAAATGTTGCTAGGTGAACAGAGTCTTGAACATGCAACTAAGATGAATTGAGTATCAGTTACCGCACAAACAACATTAGTCCATAACAACCCTTTCTCATAATTGCTTTAGAGAATAGCCCGCGTATATGATCATAGTAGGTGGTCAGCCCCCACAATCACGTAGGTGAGTCCATCAAGTATGAACTCCTCACACCACCCCCAACAAGGGCTATGGATCTCATCTTCAACTATGTAGTACAAACATGCTAAAGGGTACAACATATAACAATACTTGAGTTATACCACAAGATTTTTATTAATAATCAACATAACACTAGCGGAAAGAACCTCACCCCCTTGCCGAGCATCCCCAACCCCCCCCGGCCCCACCCTACCCTCCACCAATGCACCCCCACCCCTGCGGCCGCCCACCCCATTCCCGGCCCCCCTACGGGCCGCCCAACCCCCTATAAAGGCCGCCCAACTTCCCCCCCTCCCACCCCCTCTCCTGTTGCCCCACCCCACCCCTACATCCCCCGCCCCCACCCTCCGAGTCCCTCCTTTCCCCCCTTCCCCCTTGCCTCCCTCGCCCCTCCCCCCTTTCCCTCTCCCTTCGTCACCGGTGTTGCACCTCCACTCGCCATTACCCCCTTCGTCTTCCTCCACTCGCAATCTCCTAAATCTCCATTTTATCTCACCTCCCCCCGACCCCCACCCCCGCGCTTCCTCGACGCAGCCCCCAGCCGTAATGCCCTCCACCCCGCTCACGCAGCCCGCACCCCTTCTCCTTCCTCTTTATCCCTTCCTGTTCATGGAACCAAATCTTTTTTTTGGTTCCACCATTGATTTTTCCGATTCCACCCCCGGTATAACAGGAAAAAATTTCGGTTCCTTCACGGTGGAACCGAACCTATTTTTGTTTCCACCATGGTGAAACTAGAAAATAAACCATGGTGGAGACAAAAAATTGATTCGGTTCTGCTAAAAATTCTAACAATTTTATGCTTCGGACTAAAAAAATACATATAGAAATACGGGCGGTAAATAGTAAACCGCTAAGTAATTCAATTTCCCGCCATCTTAACAACCTATCAATAATTTCCACAATCTTCACATTCACTATTACCACCACCTAAACCCGCAAGTTTTCTCTTCACAACTTTTTTACTCATTATGATGGTACTATGTAATAGTTAACATCCCCTCAAAAAAAAAATGTAATAGTTAACATTATTTTAATAAAGGGCCAAGGGTTGCGAAAAGGGGGTTAGTAAGTCTGATTGATGACAATAATATTAGTGAAGACTCATCGGGGTTGATTAACGGGTTATTAAGAAGGTGGGAGGAAGTATTAGACTTTCAAGAGGTACCATATAGAAAAGTCGATAATTAAGGGTTATCATTTAAAATACTAAAACATACGAGGGTATATACTACATAGAAAAGTCAAAAATTGAGGAACTTATTAATATATTGTGCTCTATAGATGGTGTATCTACATGACATTGTCACATTGACATAGGCTCTAGGGTTAAGTAAGGGCTTAGGCCCCAAATACACAAGATAATACTATCACGTAGTCCTATAATAAATACAACATATGGCCCAACATTATAGTGGAATCATAGGTGGTTGCATTTTAATTAACACTCAGCAAGTTGCATCAACAATTATTTAGACAAAGATGCAAGATAAGATGATCAATTCGGAGTTTGTTTAAACTTGAATTTCAGCAATGATGAAAGTACGTTCATTAATACTTTAATGAATTTCTTCTAGGGGAAAAATATTGACTTGATGATGAAGATTAATACATATGCATTACATATATAGAGTGTACAAGAGAATTAAAATTCCGGATAACAGCACATACTAAATTCAATACAAGTTAGCATCAACAATGATACTGATTTAGAGAGAATCTTAATTAAGGAACGAAACAATATTTGGTAACAGGCCTACTAATGCCATCTGAAAATTTAACATTGTCTTCCACGCGGATGATATCCTGGCAGTAGAGACATCTTCATAGCGTGGTACTGTATTAAAAGAAACAATTCTCAATTTAAATCATATAGATGAAACCTATATAAATTCCCCATGTTAATAGATGCAAAAGAAGAGGGAGATATATTTTTACGGATCGATGACATCAAGAATAAATATGTAATCACATCCAAAAACTTAATTCTTTTCAGTTTTTCTACGCCCTCTATTTTTAATGTCTACTATATATATGTGGTCAAAATAAAACCTGAATTTGTTTTCATATGTATATGAAAACAGTTGGTCTTATAAAACACGGCCTACTTTTAATTTAAAGTTAGGCACGGCTCACGCCCAATATTAATAAAAGAACATACGAGCTTTCTGAATATAGTGACTAATTTAATCTATTTAGGAACCAGTTTAATCAATTTAATGACCAGCTTAATTCATAATAATCACATTCTTTGATCCATTTAGTGACTAGTTTAATCCAGTTAGTGACTAGGTTAATCCATTTCGTGCTGCATTGCATGGTTATTTATTTTTATAATTGTCTGTTGTAGTTCGAGATTAAAAGGGAAACAAAGAAAAAGAAAAGAGACGGCTAGGTTGCTTGGTGGTAGATGTCCAGGAATAGTGTTGGATTATAGTGGAATGAAGAGGACTTGTTAGAAGAATGTAGACTTGAGTTTGTCTAATTTTATGTTAAAATTAGACCGCCTATTCTAATTATTTTTGTTTGACTAATAGGTAACCAAAAAACTCCATGATGAAAGTTATGCATTGAAAATCGAAGAAAATACTCTCCAAAGCTGAAATGATAATTGTTCAACATTAATTTCATGATCTTCAGAGCACTACTTTTAACATTAATATCTTTAATTACGTATTACTAAAAAGTAACGCAACTTAACATATAATATTAATACATTGAAATCAATGTAGTAAGAGTAAAATAATAATATTTTAACACTTATGTATGTTAGTGATAAACTTATGGTCAAAGATTTATGAATTTGACCCAAAAAATTAAACTGAAAAATTATTTGCGAATGGCGGGAGTCTAAATGAATTTTAATCATAAATGTTATATACGATCATAGTCAAATGAGACAGTTCTCTCATCAAAAAAAAAAAATGAGATGTTTCTGAAAATGAGAAGGATGAGAATAATTTTAATAGAGTACTAAGGGTACTTATGTAATATTACGTGTAAACCCTAATTATTCTCATATATATTAAATTTAGGGATTTTTATAAAACCTAGGATGTGATACCATATGAAAGATAATGAAGACTCGCCCTTTTAGGGTGCCTGAGAATTAATATATATATGAGAATAATTAGGGTTTACATCTAATATTACATAAGTACCGTTAGTACTCTATTAAATTTCTTTGCATATCTTTTTGAACTAGATGTGAACATTTCTTTACTAAGTATGTTTTAACATATATTGAAGTAATGTATGTTCTATATATAACTTGGACATATTGAATATACTTATTCCCGATTATTTACATCTATATTTTTATCTTTATTGTCATCCCGAGAATCAAAAGGGAGTGTAGACCAGGGCCGTTCCTGACATTTTATAGGCCCGGAGTGAAATTAAATCTCAGGGCCTCTTATATATGGTGGCTGAGCAAAATTTTCGCCACTAATTAGTACTTCATCTGACACTTACACGGCAAAATAAGTACACTATGTTTTTTCTTAAGCACACATCAAAATAAATAGTGAAAGTCATGTATATATCTAAATAGTATTAAAATCAAAATGAGAAATATGTTAAAATGAATAATGGAAACTTTTAAAATGAATTACTTCCTTCGTCTAAAATCACTTCTTACACTTATTAAGATACATAACTTTAAAGGATTAGTATCAATTATTATTTTATTAAAGAAAAAGTAGATATGACACGAGGTAGTGGAGAGAGAGTGGTGGTTCATGTTTGTTGAGAAAAAAAAGATTAAAATAACAATGGGTTGTATCCAAAAATAAAATTGCAAAGGGTAAGTACGACTAATAAAAATAAAAAGTGCAAAAAGTATTGTGTGATAGAGGGTATAAAATGAAAAAATGTAGATAAAAAAAATATAAAAAGAAGTTTAATATAGAAAAGCAAACCATTGCCAAAAAAAATAGAAAAGCAAACTTTCTATCCTTATGGGATTTGAACCCATGTCTTCTACACTAGCAAGTGTAAAGCAAACCACCAAGCCAAACTTCATTTTGTTGGTTATAGTTGTTGTTTCTTCCCTTTATTACAAGCTTTAAATCAAACTGGGCCCCTTATATTGATGGGCCCTAGGTGGTTGCCCCTCAAAACAACCCCGGGGCCAGGGCTCGTCCAGACAATGGTGTTTGGATCCTCTAGAGTTAAAATAACTGAGGTAAAGTTTGAAAGAATATCAACCATTGAATAAAAAATCAATGCATGGCTCATATATTATCTTTCCAAAATCCCCCTATTTTTTCTCATCAAAATCCACCCCCTAATTTTTCCCTCCCACCAATATGAGCCCTTGATTTTAAAATTTATGGTTCGAATCTGGCTACGCTTGTAGAGTTTAGCTAAAACTCTAGAGGATTCGACTCTTAACAGTGTGACCTAAGAGAGACGATGAGGCTGTTGATTTAGCCATTAGAAGATGGCTAGGAATAAGGGTAAAAGTCTAGCAAGATCTTTAAAACTAATATACTTATTTGTTCAAAATCATGAGTTCTAATACAAGCATAGCCCAAGGATTTGGAGATAATTTACTAGTTTACAAGAGAAATCAATAAACGATATATTAAGAAGTATAATATAGAGGATAGGTGGTTTTATTAGCCAAGATTTTACAGGTAGATAGCTTAGATCAATTGCCAGGTAGGAGATTATACAACATGATATGACTAATAAATTTGAGGGAGAGAAAGAGGAGAGTTTTGCTAAAGAGATTTATGAAGTCTCTGTTTTAATTCTTCTAGCTTTAGATGGGCCCTCAATTTAAAGGTAGTAGGAATTGGTTCATCCATACCAAAAGGATCATGGTTCTCGAATCTGAAGAAAATTTATAATCAGATGGTGCCATGGTGGTAGTCCTTAAATGTCCCCTACTCTATCCTTAACCAACCACTGAAAAATAGTTAAATTGGAGTAGTAGCCCTTTAGCCTTATAATAAGGCGGACACAACACTCCGCATTCTTCGAGGTGGGATACATGAGTCCATGACACAATAGTCAATACTCCTCCTTAGGGTCCATAATATTGGCCCATATCACAATTCAACCCAACCTGAACTCTTATACCGTGTTGAATGGGCTTAGGCCACGACCACTACAATCCACAGTGGAGTAGTCCAGTTCACAAGATCGAGGAGGTTCAACCTTAAAACCATACAACAATAAAGGGAGTAGTCCCTTAGCCTTATCCAATTGACATAACATCAACATTCTTTGATGTGGGATAGATGATACGACACTCCCCCTTAATACTTTGTTGATGTGGGGCAACACTTCCACTCACGTAGGTTGTTCGCTGGGATTTCAACAATATCCTTAGTTGATAAAACGGCCTAATAATGTTTATACTTTGTTTATTGATTTCTCTTGTAAAACTGTTTATGAATCCCCTGATCATCAGGGTTTTCTAGTGGTACTATTTTAAAGTGTTCTCATATGTACAACCATAAATATTTATTTCAACTTAAAACTTGACCCTAATTAGTTTGGAGAACGACCTCCACGACTTAGTTAGAGACTTAGAGAACTAAACATATTATTGCCACTTTAATCTATAATGAGACCTTATATTTCTAAGAACATTTTTGAAATGAAACCTGGAGTTAACGTGTGATGCAAAAGTATGAAAATAGAAACTAGAAGAAGAGTGAAAATAATGTCCTACCCTAATTAGTGAGAATATGAATATATCCTCACGTGTTATAATAGTGTGACAAATTAGTCATTGAGATCATATGTAGGAATTGTAATCTTATGTGAAGGAATATGTCCTTAGACATCCCGACAATTACTAAATATAAATAGGAATAATATTATGAAGATAATAAAGTTAATTATTTTAGTAATCTTATTTTCTTGCTAGAGAATAAATATGATTAATAGGACAATATTGATTGGGCCTATAACTAAAATATATTAATCCTATGAGGTCACACATTATAGCACAAGTTGGACAAATCAATCCAAATCCATTTAGGATTAGGGTTGGGCCGGTCTAAAGGGGAATAGGAGGAGAATTAGTTCTCCTAACTAACCTATGACTCTTCTATTATATATAGGATATAATATTAGGGTTTAGGTGATCAATTCATTAATCAGTTTCTTTTCACAAGAGAGAGAAGTGAAACCCAAATCTATTCCCTCTAACCGGCGCCTATACCACCAAAAAGCAAGGGATCTTTTCTCTTCCGTTCTGGCAGACGTTGGTGTTCAACTGGTGCTCGTGGACTGATTAGAGGAGCAACACTTGGGGCTCTCGGATCTTCAAAGTTTGCATACAACAGGGAAATCACGCTACAAGGTTTGATATTTAATCCCTATTGAATGATTCATATGTTTGATTATGTTTGCGATCCTATGATAGATGTTAGGAAATTGTTTCCTGAAATTCCGCTATATGCATCTATATATTCCTACAGTAGTATCAGTTTTGCCTAATTCATAATATTCATATGATCATGTAATTGTATGCAAAGTTATTATTTTTATTCAATTAAGGGAGGATTTATTTATGGCTTGAATTTGCAAAATTGATATTTGATATTAATTGATTGGAAATTGTAAATAATTGATTTATTTGTGATTTATGCTCAAATAATTTTATAAAGTTCCGAATTTTTTATTTTATGGACGAAATAAATTGGTTAATTTTCTCAAAAAATTTCGGATTTTTATAAATATATTTGTTAGATTTTAAAATATTTATGTTTAATTTGATTAATCATTGAAATAATTTGTTAACAATTAAAGATTTGATTTTTAATTTTTTTAATAAATATAATGTTCATCACCCACATAGATCTAGAATAATATGATGGCTGAAAATAATTTGATTATTTTTCCCATTAATTTTAGAATTTTATCATATTATTTATGAATTTTGGTTAAATTTTTTGTTTAATTTGATTATTCATAGAATTTAAGGATAACAATTAAAATATTTGATTTTATTTGTTAATATAATTCAGTAGATCACCCTAAAATTTATTTTCGAATTTTTCGCAATTTAATTGTTAATTTTCTGAATTTTTGGATATAATTTGATTTTTGCCCTAATTTTGAATTTTTTTGTAAGATTTAATGTTTAATATAGATTAAGCATTGAAAATCTAATCTTAACAAATCTAAAAATTTTGTTTGAGTTTGTTAAGTGATTCAAAAAAATTTGCCTTAATTTTCGGATTATTAAAACCTAATTAAAATGCTAAATCTTTAAATAAATTATTTGTTAAAGATTTTATGGCAATTTTGTAAATTGTTACAAAATTTAAAGGGTTGCCCACCATGGCTGGGTGGCACCACCAGCATCGGTGGAGCCACAGTGGAGGGCGGTATTGGGTCGGCGATTTTAGGGGGAGGGGCGACGCGACCAGTCGGGATTTGCTGTCGGCCTTGCTGGCGGCTGGGTTGGTCGGCGAGAGGCGTCGATTTTGCTGGCTGTTTTGGTCGGCCTTGCTGTCGGTTGGGCTGACTGGCGGAATTGGGTCTGCAGTGCGGTGTGGGATGGCCGGCAGCTTTGCTGCTGTCGGCGACGTGCAGTATGTGCGTGTGATGCGGTGGGGTTTGATGCCCTGCTGCTGGTTGCGTTCTTGTTTTGCGTGAGTTGTTATGTCTTGGCTGTTGACTGGCAGCCTTGTGCTGCTGGTCAACGGTCAAGAAGTCAACTGTTAAAAATAAATAAATAAATAAATAAAAAATTTGTTTGTGAAACAAAAATATGATTTACTTCTTTGAGCATAAATCCAATATTTCCTTTAATGCAAATTGAGATTAATAAAGATTATTCTTGTCATATTTAAATAAGTAATTGAATTAAAATAATAAAGTTTCCTAATTAAATTCTAGCTTTAATTTGTTAAGTTTTGTAATTGTTTTGGAAAGTTTTATTTGCTTATTAATTGTTAATAAGTAAATAATTTGTGTTTATTTTATTATGATATTATAAATGCATGTATGTTTAATATAATATATATGATATTATATTTTGCATGTTATGACTAGTATGGCCCAAATTAGGATAGTAAATACGATATGCGAATCGTTATATTTGAATGTAAAATTAAATACGATCTGCGAATCGTTTGTATTTTTGTAACTTTAAATTTTCGGTATTTAATTAATTCAAATTATGTAATCAAGCATGAGTATCCAAGGAGTTTCAAGGATGATGATCCATGGAGATTCAAGGGAGGATTCATGAAGATTAGTTATTTTCCTAAGTATAGGGGCCATACTAGATCATTTTAATTATTTGCTTTTATTAAAATCTTGCATTTATCTTGTTTAAATGCTTGCTTCTAAGTTTGTTTGTGGTTAATTGATTCATGTGTTCACTATTAATTGACCATATTAGTAAACTTAGGTCCCCAAAAGTAATATTGAGTTTTAATTGCTTTTCCAAACAACACCTATAAAGCCTTAGATCATGAGTAATAGGTTCTGCCAAAGCAGGGTGTTGCTCATAGTTCCGGGGATAGTAGGGTAGGTTTTTGAAACTTACATGTTAATGTTTCGTTTAACTCAACAAAATCATCAAAATACAAAGTTTTGGGTTTTGAAACTAAGAGATAGGAGCAAACAAAGAGTTGTTAACCTGTCTACTAAGAATTATAATTAGTTATAATTAGTAAAGTGTTTACTTACCTCAACTACTATAAATTGAAGGCAGGGCCAAAGTCCGTTTGATTGTAGTGGGAGGGGATCTTGGTTATTTTTTTATTCAATGGGGGACTTTCATTTTGAATAAAGGGTAGTAGTAATTAAAATTTTGTTTAATTATTGCTTTCTTGATAAACATTGATTGAATCTTGCTTTATTATTTGTTGTAGTAATTATGTCTAGTAACAACAATATCAACACCAACAATTCTACTTGTAATTTGCGCTCCGTCCTTTCGAAGGACAAATTGATAGCTGAACGTTTCATTGCAAGTGAAAGGGATATGGGAATCGTTCTCAGAACTCAAAAGTTCAAAGACTTTCACATGCAAGGAGAGGAAGCAACGATGCAAGAGATGCATGAAAGGCTAACTCAGACTGAGCGAAACATCCCTAACCAGCCTAGAATAGAATATGAGGATGTTCTTATGGTTAGTAAACGGTAATCGCTCAATAGGATTGGGATTGCTATTAAGAAGGACGAAAGCAAACAAGTTGCCAAGTCTGAAAATTCTGAAAAGCAAAAGACTACACCAAAGCCAAAAGTTGCTGATGAGCACTATTGTTACACCTGTAATAAGGTTGGTCATTGGAAAAGTAGTTGCCCCAAGTATCTGAAGGATCAAAAGAAAAGAGTTTCCAGTTCAGATATGTATGTTATAGAAGTTAACTTAGCAACTTCTGCTTCTTGGGTATTTGATACTGCTTGTGGTTAGCACATTATTTGTAATATGCAAGGCCTCAAAAGAAGTAGAACATTGGGAAAGGGAGAAGTATATCTTCGCATTGGCAATGAAGCACGAGTTGCTACATTGGCAGTGGGAGTATATAGTCTACTTTTACCTTCAGGATTAGTTTTAGAACTTAATAATTGTTATTATGTTCCTGCTATGACAAAGAACATTATTTCGGTTTTGGATTCCGAAGGTTATTCATTTACAATAAAGAACAATTGTTGTTCTACGTATTTGAATGATATGTTTTATGTCTCCGCTAAGTTATCAAATGGTTTATATGTGCTAGACTTAGAAACCCACATCTATAACATAGACAGCAAGAAACATAAAGCAAATGATTCAAACCCTACATACCTATGGCATTGTCGATTAGGCCACATAAGCTCAAAGCGCATTGAGAAACTTCATAAAGATGGAATTCTCAAATCATTTGATTTCGAATCATTTGATACTTGTGAGTTTTACTTGATGGGGAAAATGACAAAGTCTCCGTTCACAAGTTCAAGTGAAAGGGCCAATGACCTTTTAGCCCTCATACATACGGATGTGTGTGGACCTATGCGTACGTTGGCTAGGGGAGGGTACAGTTACTTCATTACTTTTACCGATGATGTGAACAGATTTGGATATGTTTACGTCATGCGGCATAAGTCGGAATCCTTTGAAAAATTTAAGGAATTACAGAATGAAGTACAAAACCAACTTGGGAAGAAAATTAAGGCATTATGATCCGATTGTGTTGGTGAATATTTATCTCAAGAATTTGGTGATCATTTGAAGGATTGTGGAATACTTTCACAATGGACTCCACCAGGAACACCACAGTTTAATGGCGTTTCTGAAAGAAGGAATCGAACTCTACTTGATATGGTTCGATCCATGATGAGTCTTGCTGATCTTCCTATTACATTCTTGGGATTTGCGCTTGAAACAGCAGCATTCACACTTAACAGAGCATCATCCAAAGTAGTGGAAAAGACTACGTATGAAATGTGGACTGAAAACGTTCCAAAATTGTCTTTTCTAAGGATATGGGGTTGTGAAGCTTATGTAAAACGTTTACTTTCTGATAAGCTTTCACCCAAATCCGATAAATGTCTTTTTGTGGGTTACCCAAAAGAGGCTAAGGGATACTACTTCTACAACCAAAGCGAAAACAAAGTGTTTGTTGCTTGTAATGGTGTCTTTCTAGAAAAGGAGTTTATTTTCAGAAAAACAAGTGGGAGAAATGTATATCTCGAAGAAGTTCGAGATGAGCAACAAATGGATGAGGTTAACACCTCATCAGAGGCGGCCCGGCATGAAAATGCTTAGGAGGTGGTGCATTCAATTCACGTACCTCCTACCGTCCCACTTGGAGATACTCCATGCGAAGTCACTCAACCTAGTGAGGTAGAAACTTCTTCTGTTGTTCCCCAACGTAGGTCTAGTAGGACCATCATTCCGTCAAAGAGATATGTTGATTTCCTTTTGATTGAAAGTTTTGAAATAACGATTTTAGAATCAGAAGAACCTACTAGCTACAAAGATGCTTTGGATAGTCAAGACTCCGAAAGATGGCTTGAGGCCATGAAATCTGAAATGGATTCCATGTCTGAAAATCAAGTATGGGACTTGGTTGATTTGCCTTATCGGGTAAAACCCATTGGATGCAAATGGATTTTCAAGTTGAAAACAGACAAGGATGGAACACATTAGTGTTTTCAAAGCAAGGTTGGTGGCGAAAGGGTTCAAACAAATTCATGGTAGTGACTATGATGAAATCTTCTCACCAGAAGCCATGCTGAAGTCCATTAGGATAATCCTTGCGATTGCTGCCTTTCATGACTATGAAATATGGCAGATGGATGTCAAAACCGCTTTCTTGAATGAATTCTTGAAAGAGGATGTGTACATGACACAACCTCAAGGTTTTGAAGATCTAGAAAATCCAGGGAGGGTATGCAAGCTAAAGAAATCCATTTATGGACTAAAGCAAGCATCAAGGAGTTGGAACCTCATATTTGACGAGGCAGTCAAGAAATTTGGCTTTCTCAGAAATAAAGAGGAATCTTATGTATACAAGAAGTTAAGTGGGAGTAGTATTATTTTTCTGGTATTGTATGTGGATGACATACTTCTCATAGGAAATGATAAAACAATGCTTGAGTCAGTCAAGAAATGGCTTAAAAATTGTTTATCTATGAAAGATCTAGGAGAGGCAGAGTACATATTTGGAATAAGGATCTATAGAGATAGATCGAAAAGGCTGATTGGACTTAGTCAAGAGACTTATATTGATAAGGTTCTTGCAAGGTTCAAGCTGAAAAATTCCAAAAGAGGTTTCATTCCCATGCAACATGGCATAACACTTGGCAAGACTCAGTGCCCTTCGAGTCCTGATGAGGTCAAGCGTATGAGTAATGTTCCCTATGCTTCTGCAGTAGGATCCATTATGTATGCCATGATATGCACTCGACCTGATGTTGCATATGCTTTGAGTATATCCAGCAGATACCAGTCAAATCCAGGAGATGCGCACTGGATTGCAGCGAAAAATATCATTAAGTACTTGCGAAGGACTTAGGATAATTTTTTGGTATATGGTGGAGATGACGAGTTAGTTGTTACTGGATACACCGATGTAAGCAAAGTTCATACTGAGGATAATATAGCAGATCCTCTGACTAAACCGCTTCCTCAACCTAAGCATGAGTGTCATACTAGGTCTATGGGGCTTAAGCATACGGGAGAATGACTTTAGGTTGTTTACTTCATGTTTACAATTGTAAAGACATTTATTATGCTTTGAATGTTTATCAATAAAAATTCGTTTCTTATTTAATCGCTTGGTTTAGTATTAAATAAAATGTCCAAATAATTTGTGTTTTCAAATAGGATTATCGAAAACGTTTTGATAATGGAACCCTATAAAGTGAACAGAAATCACAATTTATTTAAAGTCCCTAGTCTAAATCACTAAATTGGACATAAGTGATTTATTTAAAAGGCTAGTATTTAATTAATTGATAGCGCAGTTCCATGGGCTATAGAGACATAGAGATGTCTAATTGATTATATGGATGTATAGTTGATACATTGAGACTTGACCTAATTAGATTCTAAAAGTAGAATCAAACTACTATATTTAGTGGATTCCTTAGACATGAGTATGTCTTAATAACCACAATATAATTAGTTTAACTTTGACACTTGTTAAACGTCGCGCCGTAAAAGGAGGTTATAAAGGCAGTGATCAGGTGGGCTAAGAATTGAGTGGGAGTTATGGTCATACAAGAGTGGATAAGTCCTCCTATTAAATAGGAATGGTGTATCGGGCCTCTTGATGAGCGAGAACGAAAAATTGCATGGCCATGCGAATAGGATTAAAGAGTTAATCCTCATTTGAGCAGTTCGAACTCAGCGATCAAGGAACATAAATTTGAGAATAACATTGTGCTATCAAATTTGACATTAAGTGACTTAAGGAATTTAACATTGCGCTCTTGTCTTCGGACAAGTGGGAGATTGAAGGAATATGTCCTTAGACATCTCGGCAATTACTAAATATAAATTGGAATAATATTATGAAGATAATAAAGTTAATTATTTTAGTAATCTTATTTCCTTGCTAGAGAATAAATATGATTAATAGGACAATATTGATTGGGCCTATAACTAAAATATATTAATCCTATGAGGTCACACATTGTAGCACAAGTTGGACAAAGCAATCCAAATCCATTTAGGATTAGGGTTGGGCCGGTCTAAAGGGGAATAGGAGGAGAATTAGTTCTCCTAACTAGCCTATGACTCTTCTATTATATATAGGATATAATATTAGGGTTTAGGTGATCAATTTATTAATCAGTTTCTTTTCACAAGAGAGAGAAGTGAAACCCAAATCTATTCCCTCTAACCGGCGCCTATACCACCAAAAAGCAAGGGATCTTTTCTCTTCCGTTCTAGCAGACGTTGGTATTCAACTGGTGCTCGTGGACTGATTAGAGGAGCAACACTTGGGGCTCTCGGATCTTCAAAGTTTGCATACAACAGGGAAATCACGCTACAAAGGTTTGATATTTAATCCCTATTGAATGATTCATATGTTTGATTATGTTTGCGATCCTATGATAGATGTTAGGAAATTGTTTCCTGAAATTCCGCTATATGCATCTATATATTCCTACATTATGATGCGTAGACCTAGTCGCCTACATGAGCGCATGACACATTTGGATTAGATAGTAGTGTACATAGATAGGATCATGCAGGTGTGTTCAACGAACCTCATGAAGAGAGACTTGCAGGAAAAAAAAAATGTTAATTGTGCAATTACAGCTTGGCTCTACTCTTATCTCTAAATTAAGTGTGCGTCATTTTCACCTTGAAAAATGAGTTTCTAAATTAATACCCATGAAACCTTACTTTGTACTACCTCCGTTTCATATTAATCTACACACTTACACTTTTCACGCATGCCGATGTACTACTTTGAGCCTTTATATCTCTAATTTTGTATTTGTAAAATATATAAAAAGTCGATATTCTAAAACTACATATCGAGACGAATCAAACAAGACCCTACATGACTATATTTTCTCTTAACCATAATTCACAAATGATAGTCAATTGAAAATTTGTGAATAGTGTCAAAAGTGTAAGTGTGTAGATTAATATGAAACGGAGGTAGTATTTCTGTACATTTCAATAACAATATGTTATCATGAAGCTTTACTCCCGTATCTCTTACGAATTTTGAAGTTCCTTATTATTATTATACCACTATACAATAAGGGTACATTAAATAAATTCGATGTAACTTCCTCCCCTTTGCACATGATTTCCATCTATTTGATTTATTTGTTACATTCACGAGTAGTTGAAATTTTCTCATACCAAACCTCACACGTATATAATGACATAGTATCTAATAAAAATGATATACACTATACAAATAATGACATGAATCTAATGTCATTTTATCATTTATTTCATGTTATTTAAGTTATTTTTTTAAAAAGAGGTGGTTTGTGGTTTAAGTTCATATGAGAACCACCCTTATGGTGAGAATCGTGAAAACCGCTCATTTTTCCTCATTTTACGAAGATTTTGCTCATTTCACAATGTTTTTCCTCATTTTATGTTTTTGCTTATTTTATATTTTTGCTCTTTAATCATTTTTTTGCTCATTTCACTACGTTTTTACTCATTTATGTTTTGCTCTTTTTACCTTTTTGCTCAATTAACTTTTTTTTATGTTTGTTTTACGTTTTTCTCATTTTACATTTTTGCTCATTTTACGTTTTTGCTCATTTAATGTTTTCCATTCATTCTATACTTTTTTTACTTTTTTTGCTCATTTTATGAAATTTTTGCTCATTTTTAGTGGTTTTTACCATAAGAGGGTTCTCATTAGAACCCAACCCATATATATATAAAGTTCCTAAGCATATTTAAAAATTAAGTATATTGAATGATTATCCATGATATTGTAAATGTTTCTCCATCTCTTAACGTAGATAAGTATAAAAAAAAGGTAGATAGCAATAAGCAAATTGACGATATGAATGTGTACGTAGAAGTTTTTACAGTCAAAAGTTGGTGGTTATAACAGTACTGATTGACAAAGAATAGTTGTCTCAGATAAGAGTAAAAAGGTTGCAGAAAAACCTTGACATATGACGTTTAGGTTCATGCTTTGTTTTCTTTAAGCTATGTGACTTTTCTACTGAAAAATTGACACCAGGCCAACAGATCCGAACTCAGCTTGCTTTCTTTAAACCATCTCAATTATTAATTACCTCGGAATAATCTCAATTTTAGAAGCCTCTTTCAATACCAGTATAATATTTAGCTTATAACTTGTTCAACATGTAGAACAAGATTTTTCATTTTTTAATTTTTATCTATGGAGTTGTTTATAAAGGTACGTGTACATTATCTAGTAGACGTAGAGTATAATAATTGTTCTTTTTTATTTAAAAGATTTACCAATGATTTTCTTCTCTACAGTTAAAGATATATTTCAACGATGCACTTGTTAACTTATTATAGAGAGAGAATATTTCATAAATATAAAGTGTACATACATGATGGTCCCTACGTAGAGGTGTTATATCTGTTAAAAAGGAAAGTTACAAAGAGTTATCCATCATGTTTCAACTTACTAATAGTGAAGGATTGAGAAATTACTCTATTATCTATGCAAGAATCTATTATCTATAGTGGAAACTCAGTTGCTACAACTTAGAGACTCAGTACAAAAGGAGAGATGATTCGCCTTTGAGAAATAAATCATCCAAAATGGGAATTGCCCTGAAAACTACCAAAAAGTATGTTCTTTTCAACCAACAAATATGTGCAACATAAGATTTTCTTTCCAATATTCCTAAGGATGATCATTTTATCAAATTAGATCTTGTATCAAATAGGACGCATTACATAGAGAAAGAAAACAGTAGTGGTACCCTTCCCATTTCTGTAAGCAATTGTGGTCTAATCCTCCTTTCCCCTATAATCCATAAACTTCCCTCGTAACCTTCATAAATAATAAAGCTACTTGTACATTTGGTTTAAATAGAATATAATAATCGGTTTTTTAGATTCCGTTACTTTATTAGTGACTTTTTCCCTTTACGATCAAAGACACTTTTCAACGGAACGCATGTTCATTTGTCATAGAGAGAGAATATTTCATATATATAAAGTGTACATATATGATGGTCCCTACCTAATATGTCTTATCTAGATAAAAGGTAAAGCTTATGCAAGTTGTCTATCATGTCTCAATCTAATAAAGGTAAGGATTGAGAAATTATTATCTTTGCAAGGACTTATTACGATCCATAACAAAAAATCACTACTTATAACTTATAAACTAGGTACAAAAGAAAACATGAACGATTTTTTGGGAAATAAAGTATCCAAAGGAAGAAATATATAACTTGAAAAGGAGATATATGCTCATGGAATGTTAGGAACTTTTGAATGTTATGTGCTTAACAATTGTAGGTTTATTTTGTGCTGAAAGCTTTTCATAGTACTGTTTATATTTATACATTGAGATAAGAAAATAGCACAATGTATGCACAAAGAAAGAAAAAACAACGAAAATAAGAGCTTTTAAAGGTGTTTTCACCCATCTTTCTCAATTAGAAAAAAACGCATGATATGTTTGATTTAAATAAATGCAAAATGTACATCCAATAAGTGTATAGTACTAATATTTTATGAAATTCCTTGCACCAACCCAATTTTTTTGTGAAATTCAATTCTCTTGCTGCGCACAAAAAGATTCGCAATGATGAATATATAGAATTCACAATATTTTATGAGAAAGATTGTACGGGAAAGCATATACATTCAATTAAATAATAGTTCGAAAGCTCATTAAAACCTTAAAAAATACAAATTAAATATACAAACAAAAACGCTAATGTTCCAATTATGAGCATCCTTTAATTGTTTTGATCCTTGACATTAATAGATTATGGTGGGGGCACAAAATCTTTAGAAATCTTACAAAGCCAAGATCTAGTGAAAAAGTCGACAAAACAAGACTACAAGAGCAGAGATAATATTAAAATTACAGGAAATAGGAACAAGGCACACATAGTGTTTTTCTGCATGATGATTGATGAGACTTACGTATCAAGAATCAAAATGTATCAAAATGTACTAACTACTATGAGTGATAAATCGCTAATGTCTGGCACTTGACTGACTTAGCCTAAAAATGGACAGTTCTACAATACATTTCTACTTCACAATTTTACTTTATATGTTGATCTTGCCGCATCAGTCCATCTATGCACCTTCATATCAAGGTATTATGAGGGAAATTAAATAAATGTGCTTTGTACACTACTGAAAGTTCAAAGTAGTGAGGTATTATTATATTTGTATGTTAAAAAAGTTGTCATGTTTTTCAAAATTGCAGTAGCTCTATCCTTGGTATCACTATACATGAGTTTGGTGTGAGACTAAGGTGGAGTAAAAGTAGATCAAAGAAATCGGAATCACTGAGTGAGACAAGGTTGATGTGGTAGAAAGAGAATATCAAAAATTCTTGTCTTTTCACAAAATAAAAATGTGAACAACATTTTGAGTCTACTAGAAAAATAGAAGTATTTTTAAAAAAATAATGGACATAGATGATATTGCATTGTGATTGATTTTTCATAATTATCTTACTAGACCAACTCATGATAAGAACATGGAAAAGATTCAACTATTTCAAAGAATCTTTTACTTAGGAGTTGGGGTAACATGACAATTATTGCGAAATAAAGGAAATTTATATAAGTTTTAGATTAACATTCAAAAGTGGGAATTGGCAATTAATATTGCATAATTGCCTATTTCAAAATACTACCTCCGTAACAAAAATATAAAACAATTGAATATTTTATAACTCACAAATAATACCCAATTGTTGCATTCTTTCTGTTACGGAGGAAGTACATGTATTAGCAAATTGATGTTCTCAGTGACACATTGTGTCATTTAGCACATAAAAAGGTGAGAACTAATATGGAATATAATTTTGATTATATAAATTCAATGGAGAAATAAATTTATATGAGGCATCTATGATATGGACGAGTTCTCAAGAAAGAAAGATAGAAATTGCTACTGTTTGCAGTGGTACAAACAAAAAAGAAAATAAAAATAAATACACCATTACAATAATAGAAGCCGCAACCTGGTTGGATTGCAAGCTCCTAATGGAGTGAAGAACAAAGAGTCTAAAAATCCGTAAAAAAAAAGTGTCCAAAGAGGATGCCAGATAAGAGAAAGATTCCTTCTTTGGAAAGTTTTGATGGATAAAGAGGAGTGAGATCGATCCATCTCTACATTCTATTGTTTGTCTGGTTTACATATATGGGAAGCAGAAATTTATAGGAAGGAAAGGATGTGCTATTGACATGAAGAAGCATGAAGAAACGTGGGATTGGGCTTAATTAATGAATGTGATTATTTCTTAAGAAATATGACTTGCCATGTACAACAAACGTACACTTAGTTGGAAGAATGAGATTAATTGAACGAATGTGATTGTTTCCTAACGCTATTAGCCAGGAATTAAGGGTAATTACAATCAAGATGCAAGGATCAAACATATATTCTGCTGAACATTAATATGGATGTACAAAGAAAAACCCGGGTATCTTGAGCATAAATTGAGAGCTTAGGTGCTTATATACACTCGGGTACGCATTGTACAGAAATCAGTACGTTCAATGCAGAATTTAGGTTTTCAAAGGTGACTGTATTTAATGACTTTATGTTTTGAAAAGTTCATGCGGTCTCTAAAATTGACCTTCCAAATATACGAGTACACATATAGTACCTTCTAGATCAAGTAGTTTAAGGGAAGTACTTGATTATGTACGATTTTTTTAATGTATATGTCAAGTATGAAGGTTTGATGAGCAGAGGAGTTATAGGCATCATAAGTTAAATTTGTGAACTTCATTAGTTAGAACAAATAATATTTTGGACCATAACTTTTTGTCTAAATCTAGCTAATTCAGCAAAATCTGTATCAATTTTGGAGGATGTTCATGAATAAGCTAAAAATGAAAAAGTAAAGTTCAAAGCTAAAATTCAGTTTAGGTTTTTGTATAAGGAATTAGAAGAATATAATTTATAATGAAATCTTATTACATCTATGAAGTGAAATCATCAAACTAGTTTATCAAGTAACCCAACTAATCAACCAATGTGCATGTTACCCTATGATCTAATATTAAGGACATAAGTTAGATCGACTCTGGACAATCCAATTAATAGAGAAGAGACAATTTGTGACCACCGATTTTGTTAATTTCATTCTCTTTCTGAATTTTGTAGTACTAATAGGAGGGAATCCTAATTAATAGTGTTAAAAAATTGAGATCTCAAATCTCTTTTTTGTTTCGTGGAGAAAGGTAGGAAAGATATAATAGAAATTACACTGGATTGGTTTTGACGGGAAAAACCTCGTTAATAAGGAGGAAACATCCTCCTCTTTTGTGCAGGTGATCTCTAAAAGAAGGTTGTTTGTATAAGATCTTGAATCTTCGAATGAAAGTAATGTTATCAATTATTAATTGTTGATTTAATCGAGTTAACTAAATGAATTTGATGCCATGTTAGATGAATGAAATATTTCAGGACTAGAATACAAAATTAATTATGTGAAGGATCTTAATTAGTTAACTTATGAAGTCCTATTAAAACTCAAACCCTATGGAATCCAAAAGAAGTAAGAACAATTCTTTTTTTCAAGAATATATATTTCCTTAAATATAGGAATAATAAAGGAAGGCAACAAAATGACAACATACCTCTTAATACTTGATGATCTTCAAAAACAACATAATATATATAGTGATCATACTAAGAAAACCTCATCATCATAGAGCTTGAAGATCCACCAGGAGAGAAAGAAGATTGATCTTCTCCACTTCCACTTCCACTTCCACTACCTCCCCCCACCTCTCCCACCCCCTTTCTTCTTTTTCTTGTAAGGAATACCCCTAGCCTTAGCTTGGCACTCCCTCACCTCCCTAAGATACACCCTTATCGCGCTACCGGCGAAAGGGTTAGTCTCCGGTGGTCCACCGTTCTCCTCATAGGCTGCTCGAAGGCGGCCTATGAGGGCATCAAGACTACCCCAAGCCTGTCTAAGAGGGCACGGGCACGGTGCTGGGGGCTCGGGCTGGCCATAGAACATGCAGCCAGGAACATGGACTTTGGTCTTACCAAACTGGTCTAAGTAGCGAAGGAAGTCTAAGACATGATGACAAGTGCACTGAGAAAGGGGCACAGGAGGATGTTGGTTCCTTAGGTATTGACCAAAAGTGTTCCAATCTCTCCTCTTTTGGGACTCATAACGGCTAGGTGTTGGTGAGGGTGAAGGTGTTGCGTCATAGTTTTGAGGTGAAGATGATGAGGATGAACCACCTTCCATTATTTTAGGGGCAGCATATGGAAATGGGATCTAGTAGTTTATTTTTTGTGTCTTCCGAAATATTATAGGAGTTATAATAAGCTTTTTGGGTGTCACATTAGATCATAGAGATTGTGGAATAGAGAATCAAGTGGGAGCTATCACATCCTACTTCTGAGGTTGGGAGTACGAATCTCATCAACCCATATATAAGTTTAGTGTATTGTGATTTTCTTATCAATATAACCCATCAATTATCAATATAATGGTTGATGTTTTCCGATCAATTTTTCCTTTTTGATAAGTGTTATCTTTATGAGTTGAGATCCCTTTATATCTACGAATTATACGAATTGTGCAATCTATAAAAATTGAAAAAAATTGAAAATAAAAAAAAAATTGTAGGAGGGGTAGAGGAATAGTGTAGGAGGGGAAGGAGATTAGTAACATCCCAAATGGAGGGGCCTATTATAATTTTCAGTGGACAAAAAGTGGGGTCAATTTGTTGGTGAAATTTCAGGCTATAGTTTCAATTGGTCTTGATAGCACGTAGTAGACTAGTAGTTGATGGTTCTTGGTCTTTTTTTTATTAATAAAAAAAGCTACGAGGAGGGGGTGTAGGGGGTCAGTCTATGCGTGTCGTTAATATGATATTTTGCTTTAGTTGTATAAGAACAGCCACTATTTTTGGGACTTTTGATGTAATCCTAAGTATTCTTTGAAGAGGTGAATGTGGTTGTTCGATGTTGATTGCAGGGTTTCAGGTTTGATACGTGAGTTTACATCTCTCTGGAACTACTTAAATACTCCCTCTGTTTTTTTATTGCTAAATTATTATATGCATAATAATTTAGGCAATGTCACTTTCAAACTTTTTAGATGGTACTTTTCGGTGGAAAAAGAGAAAAACAAATATAATAGTATTACTTTATGATGGGAAAGTAAAAAAGTAGTCTTTTGGGTGGAAAAAGAGAAAAAACAAATATGATAGTATTAGTTTATGGTGGTAAAATCACAAATAAGGAAAGTTTAAACAATGTAGCGATTAAAAAGAAAACAACCATTTTAAGAAAAATGTAGCGAATTAAAAAAAACGGAGGGAGTAATTTAGGCAAGGATGTTTTTTGGGGGTGTGGTTTATTTGAAGAGTTTGAGGACTTGTAGTTCCTGGATGATTTGCATTGTGTCAATGTAATTGTTAGAACACCTAAACCTAGAGGTGGCTAGTGGATCCATTAAAGTATTAGTTTCATCAGCCACCCATTAGTTGGACCATTTCAAGTTAATTGATTCTCAATGATGTTTTTATATATAACGGACTCGATAACTTGGTTAGGGTGGTTTTATTTTTTATTTTTTGACACTGAATGAAAGAAATTACAAAGTTGTACCAAAGGAAACTAGAACAGAAAGACATTTCTTTGGTATCATGTCTGCGCAAGCGATCTGATTTCGAAGGACTTTGATAATCAAGCACCATCGAAGGTGTTTTGCCATTTCTTTGATGTTGTTAATCATCCAGATAATATCAATACTTGGATTAGCGGTGCCCTGCAAAATGCAAACCAAGTTAGAAGAATCTAGATAATAAGGTAAGGTGTGTGATGTGTTGGTCAATCGCCTAGGAGAGCGCATGAAGATAAGTTTTAGCCTCGGCATGTAAGGCTGAGGTAGCAATTCCATAGCTCCTTCCTCCTTTACAGTCAAATATTTGTTGCCTATATGTATCTATCAAGCACCAACCAATACCCATAGATTTATATTTAGGATTCCAGGCTCCATCAAAAGCTAAAATATATTATGGTGCTCCCCTACTGGTGCTGGCCAATATTAGCGAGAAGAAAACCCCGGTGGAAAGCTGTCACCAAGTTACGGAGGGTGAAGAAAACTAAGGCCTAAGAGACGTTGTTGAGTACTCCACTTAATGTGGAATTGAGCAAAGTGATTGTAGAGCTGAGAGATTGACATGTTGTTGTTGTTGTTGTTGTTTGTAGTTCTGAAAATAGCATTATTCCTATAGATCCATAGGCTCCATAATCCTATAACAAACTTTGTCAGTCGGGCACTAGATATACCATCCTCGGTCTTAAAGAGCAGAATATGTTTAATAATCCACTCATTTTAGGATTGTGGATTATATGTGATTGACTGAACCAAGATCGAAATCTTGTTCCATAAGGTTGTAGCTGTAGAACAATACTGGAAAATATGGGTTTAATCCTCCAAGATATTAGGGCAACTGTAACAGTTGTACTTTATCTAAATCTATCCCTCGTTTACTTAGGTTTAATCTTGTTGGTAACATATCATGAAATCTGGTTAGGGTGGTTTGCTGCGAGCTAACTCACTAAATTCACTGTTTATCTTTACCAAATTGTTTTAAATAATATGATGGGAAATTAATTAAGGACAAAAAAAGGGATTATTCTTTATTGTTTCAATTATCTAATGTCTTATGGTTGTTTGTGTGAGCAAGGTACACAAGCCCTAATTAGTTATTAAAATGTGTATGAGTATGTTTCATCTAGTTCACCTTCTTTTGACTTATCATATACTTCCTCTATTATATTTAGTTGCACCATTTGCTTTTTAGGT